>CM040922.1:35652286-35782286 GCA_023029165.1 Gobiocypris rarus
ATTATTTAAAATGTATTATTTAGGACGTTGATAACATGCTGTTTGAGGCAAACAAATGGAAAGACATTTTGTAGATATATTTGAAAATGATTGAGCAGCTCACACACACATACACACACACACACACATTCTACCTACAAGACCAATATGTGCTTTTATGAAATACCTGCCCTCACAGCATAAATCACCATTAACATCTGAACACGTGTGTGTGGTGTGGTGTGTTCTGTCACACTAGCGACGGCTCATTACACATGGAGAGATTTTTCTGTGCTTCGTAAATGTCATGAGATGGTGAGATGGATGCAGATCTCTCACTCACTGTTTCTATTTTTACTCGGAGGGATTGGTCTGATAAGACGTCAATTGCAGGGCTCTCCGCGCCAAAAGCTTTCTTGCTGAAGCTGATAAAGATGTCCAGAGCCAAGAGTGACAACAGTATGTGGTTGGCATGGTAACAGGGGGCGTGTGCATATATATGTATGTGTGTGTGGGTGCGTGTCTGAGAAAGTCAGCAGGTCGGGCTAATGAAGAGCCTCGTTAACAGGAGAGGAGATGATTAGGGCTTTTACACACAAACCCATCTGAAACAAAAGAGGTGGAGACAGAGTTTTACGAGTATCAGGATGATTTCACAGGGCTGAAGTTAATGGTGTGACGTTACTGCACTCCATTCACTGTTATTGCCTCTGTAGTCTCATATTAAGAATAGCCGTTCTGACGTTACTCTTAGTTTGAGTATTTAACTTCATAATGTGAAGCTTTCTGTGGACTAATCCCAAACTTTTTTTTTCTTTCATGAATTGTTTGGTTTTGTATTTATTAAGTTCCAAATAAAAATAGACAATAATCAAGTCAAATTACAGTCAATTTGTCAATTATTTGATACGCTGGATTGTACAGTAGTGGGCAATACTGCATGGTTATTTAATATATGCATACTTTTTTATTAAGTTGAATTTCTAAGTCTCTTCTGCTCACTGAGGCTGCATTTATTTGATCAAAATAAAGTAAAATTGTAGTATTCTAAAATATTACAATTTTAAATATTTGTTTTTTATTTTATTCTGTTTTAAAATGTAATTAATTGAATTTTCAACATCATTACTCCAGCCTTTAGTGTCACATGATATAATATGCTGATTTACTGCTCAAAAACATTTCTTATTACCATCTATAGCCCCATTTCCACCAAAATTATCCGACAATCTGTCTCAGGAACTAACCTGGTCCTTTTGACTTTCCAGAGCCCAATGCATTTCGTCCTCTGCAAATAAGCTTAATAAAGCCTGAACGTCATTGTCGGCCCATCTGTCAACCAATCAGCATGTTCAGTGGCCAAGTCCCATCCTCGAAAGTTCCTGAACTTTGAAAAAGTACTTCCCTGCCAGCAGAACCGTTTTGAGGGAAAATTTTTACCCTAAAATACCCCAGTTCCTGCGGTCGAAACCCAAAGTAACACCCTAGTTCCTGGGGAAAGTTGAGTTCCCTAGTTCCTAGTTCCTGGGGAAAGTTCCCGGGGTGGAAACGCGGCTATAATGTTGTGGGGTATTTATATCTTGATATAACATTTCTGGTATAAAATTACTCCTATTGTGATGTAAGTTTGGTATCCTATTGTGATGTCTATTTGGTTGATATCGTCGGCCCATAATACACACTCAAAAATGTATTTTGCTAGCCTAGAAATCTAGACGCACCCTAGCAGCAGCAAATCTAATTTGCCGCGAGTGTAGTCTAGCAACCTCGGTAGACCTGTGAGCTGGAAAACCAAACTCTGTTCAGGCCAATCACATCGTGTATAGAGTCGGTGGGCGGGCTTAACACAATGACTGTGGTTGCGGAGGTTTTGCGTGCTAATTGTAAACAAAAAAGCTGGCGAACGGCTGTCTTTCGAATCGGCTTTGTCTGCGACTCTGGAAGACTTGGAGTTAAGCTTTTCTTTGAGAAAAGTACAAAGAACGGCACTGAAGTCATTCTTAAGAAAGGTTTTGCAGACCAGATATGGCGAAAGTTTAATCTATCAACTAGCTCCGCTTCACGTTTCTCTGGTTGGTTGTAGCGCTATCCAATTACGTGTAGAGTGAATTTGAAAGACAACTGTTTATTTCTCTCGCTGATGTGGGTCTGGTTTGTTAAAAATGTTAAATGATTAAATATTTTATAACCGCTTCATTTAATTGCATTCAATCCACTTGCATTAGTAAAATGGGATTTCTACTCGCATACGTAACATGACGTAAGAATAAAAAGTTTGCATTCTAAAGTGCATCATTTCTACTTAGTAGTTAACATTTGCTGAGTTACACATCCGGTCACATTTTTTTGCTACTGTATATGCATAGGCTCAGACTGTTGTCTATATAACATAAATGTGTATAAACACATACTAAACACCTCCCCTCTCTCTCTCTCTCTCTCTCTCTCTCTCTCTCTCTCTCACACCTCTTCAAAATTCCGTGTTTCTCTCACTAATTACACAGTCAGAATTAATTAGCAGAAAAGTCCCTCTTGAGTGCTAATTGTTGAACCTGAGAGGCAGCGTGCCGCTCTGGACTTGTTCAGCGTTTTCACCTGGCTGTAATTTAGCTAAGAGTGCTGTGTGTGTGTGTGTGTGTGTGTGTGTGAAAGAGAGAGGATCTCAAGACTGAATCCTTGCAGGTTTGTTTTCTTGTTTGTTGGTTTATTTTTTGGTTTGTTTGTTTTCATTATTTGTCTCTGAAGAATCCAGACCTTTATTTTTTTTTATCTTGGCAGTCTTAGAGTGTGAAGGTGAAGCTTCAGATTTCTGCATCGACCCAAGATCAGAATAACACACACTTTTGCAGTTTCATTACTTACTTGCAAGTTTGTGATTATAAACATGCTGGACAAAAGATCTATAGGTATTGAAGTGTCAGTTGAATCTAATAGGTCCACTGTTGTCTTTTTGGATGATGGGAAGATTTTTTTATAAAGATTATTTTTCGAAAGAAAAATTCAGCTTTGCCATCAAAGAAATAAATTACATCTTAACGTACACTGTAAAAAAAATTCCGGTCTCCAATTGAAAATTTTCTAGTGAACGATCACATCTAAATTTTTCAGTTGGCCAAATTGAATTTCTTGAATTTTAATTGAATTAAATTGCATCAATTCACAGAAATTCAATTTGGCCAACTGAAAAATTTAGATGTGATCGTTCACTAGAAAATTTTCAATTGGAGACCGGAATTTTATTTTTACAGTGTAATTTAAATATATTGTAATAATAATGCACAATATTACAGTTTTTACTGTATATCAAATAAATGCATCTTTGGTGAGCATAAGAGACTTGAAGTTAAAATAAAATCTTACCAACTCTCAACCTTTGACAATAATATTAATCAAACTGCATTATTAACAAGAGAAAAACACTCACTGTTGTTAATGTGTTTTTGTTTCTGATTGTTAGTTGTGTTTACTTGCTTTAATTTAATATTTACGCTGATTAGATTCCACTTAAGGGAGTGTTCATTCGTTTTTACTGTGAGTGTCTTTAACACTCGTTTAAGAAACGTGGGCCTGTTGAACTTCCAGTGGAGGTGTGGAATAGACCAGTGAGAGATTTATTTCCACTGGAGAATGAGTGTGATCACTGACAGAGCTGGCATTTAAAGCCCACACACCCCGGCACTGAAGGCACTCGAGTGATCTCACATTTCCATCTCTCACACCGCTGATCTCTCTCTGTCAGTAATGTGCTTCGTAAAAGACTGCAGGAAAACTCTCAGCCTGAGCAGGAACATCTCGCTCTGCCTCTCGTACGTCATTGAGTGCTCATCACTCCTAAAGATTATGAGAAAACATTGTATTGTTTGGCCCTTGTTTTGGTGTTTACGCATGAAATGCGTCTGTGTATAACCATAATGTGTGTGAATTTGTGATGTGCTGACTAATCTCGCTGTATGGGCAGAGGCAGATCGGTTTAAATGAATAAAATAAACAACAGACTTTATGTAAGAGAAACTGAGCTTCGACGGAGCTAATTCCTCCTGGCCGCATCCCAGGCGCTCTGCTGAGCGGCACGCTGGATCACCTCCCAATTCCAGTGCTCCGCATTTTGATTAATCCAACGAATTATACCAATTACACTCCACCGGGGATCTGAACAAACCCAGTGAGCTGCGAATTCAAACAACCAGTGGCATCCCATCGGTCTCCTAGGCTGGTTCTGTTCAGCTCTGGTCATCCGAAATGGAATTAATTTTGGTTTTCCTGATCTAATTTGCTTTGTTTCTCTGCTCGGTGCCGACGGTATTGTTTAAGATGAGTCCGACTCGTGTAAACTAACGACGCTTAAATACTATCACATCCTTTTATCTGTGTCAGAGGTTCATCGCCGCCTCCCCAACAAACACGAGTGCCAGCGCTGATATTCTTCATTACAGATGAACTGATCCATTGTGTGCCTTTTTAAAAGCAGCGACACACACACACACGCTGAGTGTAGTCTGAGTGCCCACCAAAAGCCTAATTAAGTTTAATCAATGCTACTTTGTTGAGCTCGCATGCGATTTACTTTAAATGTTCAGCGCTGTTTGATTCATCTGGAGGGCTGCTCCTGCTCTGTGCTTTTCAAAAGCACCATTGAAATTCTAATGCAATTACTGAAAGACTGAACGCACAGATTGAAAAACTGCTCTCCTCTTTTCTCCAATCCTCTCTTCTTACTCTCATCTCTTCTCTTTGCTTCTCGGTTTCTCCTCTTCTTTTCTGTGCTTTCTCTTCTCGTCTTGTTTTTCTCTTATTTTGTCTCCTCTCATTCTCATATTCGGATCTGTCTCGTTCCATGTTCTTCTCTGTTATCTCTTCATGATCTTGTCCTCTCCTCTTGTCTCCTGTTCTTCTCTGACTCTTGTTTTTCCCCATTTTCTCCTGTTATTTTCGACTCCTTTCTTCTTTTCTCCTCTCTCTTCTTTCCTCTTCTCTCATTCTCTTGTCTCCAATCTTCAGATTTTTCTCTTCACCTCTTTTCATTCTCAGTCTTTCATTTCAGTCTCCTTTTTCTTCTGTCATTCCTATTCCTGTTTTTTATTTACCTCTCCACTTCCTTCTTTTTGTTTTGTCTTATTCTCTCTAATTTTCTCCTTTTCTCCACTGTCTCCTCTTATTCTTTCTTCTCCATTGATTTTCCTTCTCGTCTTGTCATTCTCTCATTTCATCTCCTTTCATTCTTTCCCCCCATATCTCCTTTGCTCCTTTGCTTCACTGTTTCTCATTCTCATCTCCACTTCTTTCCTCTCCTCTCATTTTCTCATCTAATTATCTTGTTTCCTCGCCTGTCTCTTGTCTCCTCTCTATTCTCCTCTCTGTCTCTTGTCTCCTCTCTATTCTCTCTATTTCTCCTCCCTTATCTTTTCATTCTCTCGCCTCTTCTCATTATCTCTCCTCTTTTCTCGCTCTCCTTCTCTACTCTTCATCTTTCTTTTCCTCTCACTGTCACCTATCCTTCTCATAGCTCGTCTCCTTCCTACTCCAATCCACTCATCTCATCTCCTTCGTTCTCTTCTCTCTCTCTCGTCTAGTTTTGTCTCCAATTCTCTCATCTCATTCTGATTCTCTGTTATGCTTTCTCCCCTCTTCTCCTCCACAGCCTATAAAATATCCTTATCTATCCCCAAACGCTCTGTTTCTCTAATCTGGAGTCAGTCCTCTTTCTGTTCATCATCTCCATTCTATTGAAGCGTTAATTTATTGCATATTGTGTTCTATTTAAATCAGCCTCTCATCTCAGATGAATAAACATGTTGGATATCTGTATCCATGGCAACCTTCACAAAAGCTGTGCATTCAAAAGAGACTCCAGCCCAAAAGAACCTCATCAGAACTGTGAATGTGCATTTGGCGAGGAGCCCGACCATTCCACGGTCCTTTAATGATGCCCATCTTCGTCTTTGTGTTCGGCAATGTCAGATGGGGAATCTGTGGGGTCTGGGACGGTGCGGCAGGGGGTTTTGCTCTCAACGGAGAGTCAATCTTCTGGAATTGAAGTTGGAAATCAAAGGGACATCATGCAGCAGGGGAAATGGCATTTTCATAAACACGTTTGCTGTGAGCTTTTCACAGAGCGTTTCACATATTTACAGAACATCACTTTCTACCTTACATTTACATTTAAACATTTGCTTTTGTTGTACTCTCCATTCATTAAATGAATAGATCTCTAAACCATTAGTCAGTCTAGAATATAGCAAAGCTGCTTCTGAGGTATAATTTCTGCTCTGTTCTCTCGAACACTCATTTTCATTTTCTCTTAGTTTTTCTCTCATGCTTGTGCTCTTGGGAAGGGAACTCAAATGAGAGGTAGGACCGTGTGTGTCTAGAAGTAGGACACAGGAATGGATGGCCTGTGCTGTTAGCTGACCTACATTGAGACACAGACAAAATAGTTTCCCAGCATTCTGTGAGCCACCTCACCTGCAGAACATACGCACATTTGCATTTTGCTTTTACATTTTTGGCACCAGATGCTTTCTTACCAAACTGATTCAAAACCTGTTCACACCAAGCATGCATAAAAATATATATTTATTTATTTGCTTGCTTGTTGTGAATGGGCTTTAAATTAGTTTGGTAAGAAAGCAACTTACCATATTAATATTTTTGTAAAAACTGTCTTGGATATACTTGTCAACTATATTTTAAATCAAAACTATATGTTTGGAGGCAAATATCAACTAATTCTGTTGATGAATTGTGTTTTCAAAAGTACATTAATCTTCGTTTTTAATCTACTCTCAGCCTTGGGCTACATCCATTCATATACACTAGTGTTATATGTCTGAATTTCATAGCTTTCACATGCTATTGCAAGGTGGTCTGGTTAAACCCTTAAGCCTTCATTTGCACAGAGCACAGAAGAAAGACCTTTCAGAGTGTTTTTAATATGCTCCTCATTCTGTCATCTCCATAGAAAGAGAATAAGTGTCTCATTTCCTCTTCTGTGGGTCATTTTCTTTATAGCCCAAAATATTTGTCATTGTTCCCTATAAACTTATAGGGAATTTGCAAGCAGGTGTAAGCACAGATTTCTTGAAAGCACATGCATAGAGTAAATAAAAGAAACAAGATTTTACCTTTTCTTCCTCCACCGCCCTATACAAACACACATCTGTGTACATATAAAATACAGTAGTTAATCCTATTAAAGATCAGATCACAGGAAAACAGGAAGCATTCTGTCCCCTTTGGCCCCACCATCAGGATAGTTTTATTGTAGTATGAATCAGAAATGTATACAAAATACTAAATACACGTTCTTAATTCTAATTTCTAAATACACATTCATAGTTCCCAATCTCATTTATCATTGTAAATTATTTTGTGCAGTAATTGTTTTGGGTTATCACAGTAAATTATTGCCTATTAAAGTATTAAAGGTTACCAGTAGCGTACCGTGGGGTTTCAGTCAGGGCCTTCACTATCGACCAACATACCCCACGCCATTGCATAACACACACCGATACATACAAACACATAAAACAACAATAAAACATAAAAGGACACGCGAGACAAAACAGCAATTGAACTATTTATTAATACCACAGTACTCATACATTTAGGCAACTGGTGAAATGAATCGAAGTCAACTCACTGACACAAATACTCTTAAACACAAACCAACAAGAATATCAAAAGAAACACAGAGAAAAAAACTACTTGTCAGCTAACGTTACTGGCTTGACATCAGGATACACACGACATGAATCTTGCGCAGCCCGTCATCCGCAGCGGCCATAACTTATTTCACATAGATCGCTCACAACCCGCAAAAAGTTCAAGCGGCTGATGACATCAGCAGAGGGTAGCGCCCACATCGCTGTGCCTCTGGGGCGTTCTATCACTACACTTCAAAATTTGATTGGCGGTTGACCCACGTCAGTCAAAGTTATGATCCAATGGAAAATGGCAGCTTCAACTGAAGGCTAACTACATTCCTAGTGCTGGTCCACGGAGCTGTGATGCGTTTAGGTTATGAAAATACAGCTCAGCCTCACAAAAAATATCCACATTCTTTCTGAAAATATAATCGTCCTTATATACCTCCGAGCTCCCTCATGAGAGGACTCCAGACTGTTATCAGTCACGCAACGGTCTCACTCGCTCCTCCCACGTCCCTCGTTCGTCCACCTCACCACAGAAGCATTTCCGAGGTCTCAACCCCCTCCATCACTTTTTGCCACACTAGGGAATGCATCACGTTGGGGAAGTAAAATGTGTGTGTGTGTGTGTGTCCATGTTGATTTTGAACATATATACTGACACTCCTCAAAACAGGCATCAATGTGAAACAGGACAATGTCTTGTTCGTGTGTGAGTAAACGTCTCTGGAAGCCGTTATTTATCTATGCTCTGATCTGAGCTGATGCAGCTATATTCTCTTTTAATGGTTAGGATTCACTGGAGGGTTTACAGGTGAAAAAACACCCAACTCTCTCTCTCTCTCTCTCTCTCTCTCTCTCTCTCTCTCTCTCTCTCTCTCTCTCTCTCTCTCTCTCTCTCTCTCTCTCTCTCTCTCTCTCTCTCTCTCTCTCTCTCTCTCGCTCTCTCGCCTCTCGCTCTCTCGCTCTCTCGCTCTCTCTCTCTCTCTCTCTCTCTCTCTCTCTCTCTCTCTCTCTCTCTCTCTCTCCTTTTAATTGGCTGTAGAGGCCACAGGTCTGATGTTGATGAAGTCAATGGTGCCGACGGCCAAAAGCACAGTTAATACTCTCAGGCTGCGAGGGGTTAGAGGAGCTCATCGCAGAGGATTTCTCTGAAAACATCGCAGGGATTTATTTGAGCCCCATTGCTTTGATTTGCGCTTTTGTTTTTATTAATGAAACAATCGTTACATGCAAGAGTAACAGCGCTGATAAATCATCTGACTCTCTTTCTCGTTGTAATTGGTCTCTTTCGACATTCTCAGACAAAACACTGTTACGTCAGCATTTTGTTCTGAATGGAGCTGTCTGCCACCACGTTATTAATTCATATCTACTGCTGTTTTCTGCTCCTCCTCCTCAGATGTTCACTCTGTTTTTGTCTTAGTTATTTCCTCAAGTATTGTGAGGGCCTGTGTTCTCTGTTAGATTGACAGAGAGGGTCATAGGTGTTTAGCAGCATATGTCAATCCGATACATGTGTAGGTCACGAGTCTTCTGATCTGCAGGTGACCACAGCTGCCCGCTATTTCTGAACCCTGAATTATTTCTTAAATAATAAATGATCTTTACAAGGCAACCGAATCCACACTGAACTGACTTCAGTTCGTTTATTTTCCTGTTGTTTACTGTAAAGCTGCTTTGAAACAATCTGTATTGTATAAAGAGCCATAAAAAATATAGCTGACTGGAACTCAAGACAGGACTAGGACCAGCCTCTCTCTGATTGGTGGGCCTTAAAGGTTTATCCAGATATATAATAGTGCATGCTAATTTCCCCTATTTTTACATTTAGATAGGTAATCTTTAATAATGCAAATTACTGAAAAACACTCTAAAATTTTTTTTAGCAAATCCAAAAATGTCCAATTTTCATACTTATCAATATAAATGATCATGAATCCTGATTGTCTGTAGGTACAAGATTATAGTCGTTCCTCAATGAATCAGTGTTTTTCAATCAGTTGAGTAAATATTCAGCGATTCAATAATAAAGGCAGTCACTTTTTTTAAGGTCCAGAATGAATCAGTGTTTTGGATGAATTGGTTGTGTAAGTGATGGTGATCTATTAATAAAGATGGTCACTTGTTGAGTTCCTAAGTGATTTGATGTTTTTTGATTAATTGGATGAGTGAGTGCTTCAGTGATTAATTCAAAAGGACAGTCACTTCTTTAGTTCCTGAATGAATCCGTGTTTGTGAATGAATAATTTGCATGTGACTCATATTAAGGGTGTTTCTCAATCAGCTCCTAGTTCTGATCGGTCGTCATTTTAAAGTCTGTCTCAGTCGCAAAATACTTCAAGTGCACTGAAACATTCACTCCCTAAAAAGTCCCACCAATGGGTTGCTAATGCGACCTTTTACACCACTGACTGGTAATTGGTTGACATAAATTGGTATTATCTAATTGTGTACTTAAATTTAACAGCTGACAGCTGATTGGTTGATTGTAATCCATTACATACCTTTCTATCTAAGTTATCTGACGTTATCAAGATGAATTTGTTCTGACATGGTTTTGTAGTTCTTGTCACATTCTATTACCATTTTCTAAATGATAGTGAATAAGCTGTGATAATGTAAAAACAAATGTTGAAGGTGTCTGAATAAATTTTGATTCAACTGTACACTGGTAAACAGGTAATGAACACAATAGCTAACATTTTTATTTACACAATTTATTTATTGTTGCCGGTAATGTAACAAGCAAAGATTTGAACATAATGTATTTTAAATAACATAAAGTGTGTGCTGTTGTACATAAAAACCTGTAGTGATGTTGTACAATGAAGTTGTTGTCATGTCGCGTAAATAGTCATTAATGTCCCTAATGTGCAGTGAGCAAGGGTCCTTCCTGTCCTTACCAGTGCATAATTTGTGACCAATTTTAATAAGACATAAGCTGGTGGTTCTTGGCCAGAATGAGCTGCAAAGTGTTAAGTCTGGCTCTGTTAGAATATGCAGGCAGTCTCTCAAATGTCCTCCTGCATTAGTGTGTGTTACTCAAAAATGAAACCCAACACTAGATCTGCTCTGTCCTCAGTGCTGTTGACCCCTCAGTCCTGCAGTATGACCTCCATGATTCCTGCTGTGCTCAACACCCCAGGGCCTTTTCAGCACAGCAGATGGCTAAAGCACCAGCTATCCACGGTTATTAAGACGAACAGCGTCCCTGCAGCTCTGAGGACAATCAACACCTCTCTCTCTTTCTCTTCACAACTTTCTCTTCACCTTAGACAATCTGCTTTGACTCCAGCACTCAGTGTCCGCTGGTGCAGGTGGCGAGAGGTGTTAGCAGCCGTTTTCGAACGGCACTCTGACTAAAATGCACCTCACACTCTCTCAGGTTACCAGGTTTCCTCCTCGCCACGCAGAGCTAAATCCATTAAAATGTGAAATCAATGAGACATTAAGTGATCTTTGCATAAAAGCAGATTGTGCTGGCGGCAGTTAGAGACGTATTTAAAGTAGAGCACATCAGAGAGAAAGTTCCAGAAGACCATAATTTGCTCACATAAGATGATGCAGAGAGAAAGCGGCAGCAGTTAAAGTTCATGCGCTGTCAGACTCCATTTGAAAACGTCGACTTTCTCCCTCATCTGGGGATTTTTAAATTGAGCGCAATACTAAATAGCCCCCCAAGAACATTTACAGAAATGCACACAAGTTGGCCAGTGTGCTCATTAAGATACAAAAAGCTGACATCTGTTAAAGCACATCAGAGTGACGCTCAAAAACACACAGGTGTAAATATAGTCGGATGAGGGGCAGAGAAATCTAATAATGACCGGTATGGAAGTATGGAGATCCATTACACACACAGGACGGGCCGTCTAATATTACACTGCATGGGGAGAAATCATTAGCATCCTGTTGGAAACATGTGGTGGGCCGTGTTCTCTGTCCTGTAACGAGAGCTACTTAAACCAAACTGACCATGAAGTTTTAGCAGTTGAACCCACTGCAGTTTCTGGAGGGATGTTTGATACAAATACATTCATTATATTTATGTAAATCATAGATAAATTCAATCAAAATGTCACTAAATAAATGTAATATAATACGATACAGCTAATTTAAGTTATTGTAAATGCTACAAATTAATTTAGGCATCACAACATCATTTTGTAAAGACTAAAAGAAGAAAAATGATATTCATGCATCTCTATAATGCATCATTGGAAAATGCATGTAGTGTTTGGGGTCAGAATTTCCACCCCAAAGTGAGAATTATTTTAAATGTACTTCTGAAACCAATGGAGAATTTTGTTTAGGGATGTCTGGTTTACTTGCTTTTGTGCACCTCAAAATTCTTGATGTCTTATTGTTATTATTTGATGTAGAGCAGATTTCCAAATCTGAAGCGGAGACTAGTCTCTACAAATTTGACACCAGAGAGCGAGAGAGAGAGCACAAGTTGTGTCTTGTTTCGTCCTGTAGCTGGATGAGTTTGCATCACCATTAAGTAAAACAGAGACATCATCCTCAATTCTTTTCAGATCCTCTCACATCTGTCTGAGCGAATGAAGCTCTGGGAGCCTCCACACCAGGGAACAGAGCGCATGCCACACTCAGCTGAGATGAGCATATGTTTCCTCTCTAAAGTGTTGGCTCTTCAGGGTGTGCTGAGACTTGGACGAGACTCTGCGGTGTGTGCGCGTGCATGATTGTGAGTGTGTGAAAGCGAGTGGGTGTTTTGTTAACACAGAGGTCAGACTGTCCCAGAGCCAGACATTCAGTTATCACAGCACTGCCCCCTTCAGACTCCTGATGGAATCGCATGATGCCATGAAGCCCGGGAGCTTGTCCAGATTTAGTAGTGCCTGTGTGTTGTGGTCACACTGTGACGTAAGAGTTCTCTAGAGAGCGCAGGTGTATGTGTGTTTCTTCGTCTGAAATCTGCAGTGACAAATGGCTCCTGATGGCTGATTTGTCAGCAGTCCTTTTTTCTTCGTTTTTTGAGATCACCCTCCAGGCAACAAACACACACACTCGCACACTACTGCTCTCAATATTAGCAAACAGACAAATCTGCTTCTACAAGAGCAGACAAAGAACAGAGATAGATGTTCAGACTGAAAGCAATTTGCAGAAACCCAAAGTCATTTGTTTTCTATAAGAGTTGGCGATTTGAGCCAACATGAGCGAAAGTTCAACTTTATGCAAATGAGCAGTGATGTGTGTGTGATCTGCTTCCTTTTAAAGTTCCATACCGCAGTAAAACCAACACAACCTCAAGTGATCCTTATCATGGTAAACGCAACTTACAGCTTCTGTATGTCAAATGAGCGCTGCCATGATTGGCTAACCTCTTTGCATATGAAATGAATAAGCCACTGTAGAATTATCAAACACTATATTTAAGTCCTGTGGTGTGGAGTGTGTTCTTGTTTCATATTTCATGTCTCTCTTTCTAGTAGTGTGTTTTTCGATTGTCTCATAAGGTCTGTTATCTGCTTATATCTCTGTAGCGTTCCACATGCTGCTACAGTCGACTGTGCTTGACCTTTGACGTTGCGCTTTTATTTTGCCGCCCAGCTGACCACTGAAGGAGAGAGAATAGCCCTACGTAGATCTTTCATCTTTTAAAAGACGGAGATAAGAATTAGGGTCAGGACAAAATACAGCACAGCCTTTGAAATATGACTCCAGTAGCTTCCTTGTATGGAAAGCAAGATATTTGTGGTTGTTTCCTTCTTTATGTGCCGGAAATACAAAACAACTCAGTTCCTTAGTATTTAGAAAGAATCATTTTATTGCTTATAAAATTATTTTCAACAAAAGGATTCTTTTATAGCTTAAAAAAAGTTTGATCCGTGGCCTAGCCCGTAGTTGGAGAAATTGAGAGCAGCCTTAGACGTAAAGGATGCAGCGGCAAACAGAAATGGGGGAACATTAACATTATTAAGTTTTATTAGACTCCAGGTCGAAATAAAAGAAAAGGATACACTGCAAGCTCACTCTCGCTCACTGACGTAAATCATTAACACCATCACCACTTACAGTACATGTGTTTTATTTAACTATTTTTAACTTTTTAAATTTAACTTTACAATTGGCTTAAACAAATGCGCAGGTAACTTTTCTGAACAAGAGCGCTCCCGAGTCCATGTTTCTCACACTGTTCACATGAATCGGCACAGTTCAAGTGCAACCGAACTCAGAGCACCTTGTGTTGTGTCCGGATGGAAAAAATAGGGATAGCTGACTTAACTGGAGTTAATTCAAAAACGGAGGCGATTGTCATTAAACAGCTTGCACTTTGTTCCCCGCAAAACTCTCACAATAGTGCGTCACAAACTCTTCTCTCCACAGCGTTACTAAATAAAACAAAATAACTAAATGTGAGCAGAAAATAACAGAAAATAATCTGCACACATTGGAGTGCTCGAGGCACAGTGCATGCACACAAAACGCAGGCAGTTCAACAGGGAGCATGCATATTTGTTCATACCAATGTTGATTAGAGTATTATCAACTTGAAACATTAATTTAAGGTACTTTTAGAACTGATAAAAATGTGTAATTAAGCTGAGATTAATCGCTAGTTAACTCATGACAATCATGCGATTTAATCACGATTTAAATATTTTAATCGATTGACAGCCCTATATATATATATATATATATATATATATATATATATATATACATACACACACACACACACACACACACACACACGCACACACACACATACACGCACACACACGCACACACACACACACACACACACACACACACACGTTTGTTTTTGTGAAATGTGGGGACATTCCATAGGCGTAATGCATTTTATACCGTACAAACCGTATTTTCTATCCCCTACACTGCCCCTGCCCCTAAACCTACCCATCACAGGAGACTGCAGTTTACTTTCTGTGAAAAAAACTCATCCTGTGTGATTTATAAGCATTTTGAAAAGTGAGGACATGGGAACATCCTCATATTTCACCCTCTTTTGTAATACCTATGTCATACCCATGTCATTATACACATTTGTGTCCTGATATTTCACAAAACATGCCCACACACACGCACACACGCACACACACACACACACACACACACACACACACACACACACACACACACACACACACACACACACACACACACACACCTGTTCAATTTTTTATTAATGCAATTATCTAATCAACCAATCATATGGCAGTTGCTTCAATGCATTTAGGGGTGTGGTCCTGGTCAAGACAATCTCCTGAACTCCAAACTGAATGTCAGAATGGGAAAGAGGTGATTTAAGCAATTTTGAGCGTGGCGTGGTTGTTAGTGCCAGACAGGGCAGTCTGAGTATTTCACAATCTGCTCAGTTACTGGGATTTTCACGCACAACCATTTCTAGGGTTTACAAAGAATGGTGTGAAAAGGGAAAACATCCAGTATGCGGCAGTCCTGTGGCGAAAATGCCTTGTTGATGCTAGAGGTCAGAGGAGAATGGACCGACTGATTAAAGCTGATAGAAGAGCAACTTTGACTGAAATAACCACTTGTTACAACCAAGGTATGCAGCAAAGCATTTGTGAAGCCACAACACTCACAACCTTGAGGCGGATGGGCTACAACAGCAGAAGACCTCAACGGGTACCACTCATCTCCACTACAAATAGGAAAAAGAGGCTACAATTTGCACGAGCTCACCAAAATTTTACAGTTGAAGACTGGAAAAATGTTGCCTGGTCTGATGAGTCTCGATTTCTGTTGAGACATTCAGATGGTAGACTCAGAATTTGGCGTAAACAGAATGAGAACATGGATCCATCATGCCTGGTTACCACTGTGCAGGCTGGTGGTGGCGGTGTAATGGTGTGGGTGATGTTTTCTTGGCACACAGGTTCTAACTATATCCATCCCTTTATGACCACCATGTACCCATCCTCTGATAGCTACTTCCAGCAGGATAATGCACCATGTCACAAAGCTCGAATCATTTCAAATTGATTTCTTGAACATGACAATGAGTTGACATGACAAAAAAGTATTTGGTTAGCCACCAATTGTGCAAGTTCTCCCACTTAAAAAGATGAGAGAGGCCTGTAATTTTCATCATAGGTACACTTCAACTATGAGAGAAAAAAAAACCTTTGTTTGCAATGACAGAGGTCAAACATTTTCTGTAGGTCTCCACAAGGTTTTTACATACTATAAATGCTTTTCTCCAAAACACGTTATTACAATTATTGACACCCCTAGAATTGTTTATGAGTAAAATATCTCTGAAGTATATTAAAAATTCTAGGCGTACAATAATTGTGGACAACGTGTTTTGGAGAAAAGCATTTATTTCAGAATGTGATTTACCCCAATTATTTTACTTTTACTTACTTTCAATTATTTTACTTCAATGAAAGGTTAGATTTTTGTGAATTTTTTTGAATAAAAAATCAAAAGGATAATGCAGATTTATTTTTTACAGCCATATTTGATCGTGTGTGTGTAGAAAGGTCTTTTAGGTCTCAATATTCTCTTGGTGTTTTTTTTTTTTTCACCCCTCATGAATTTAGAAATATCATGTTTA
This sequence comes from Gobiocypris rarus, assembly GCA_023029165.1. NCBI lineage: Eukaryota > Metazoa > Chordata > Actinopteri > Cypriniformes > Gobionidae > Gobiocypris > Gobiocypris rarus. Next base: position 35,668,487 of record CM040922.1, read on the forward strand.
ATAGCACTAAAACTCGTCACAGTTGTGTAGGTGTATGTACAGTATGAAGAAAGCCCATGACTCATTACAGGTCTGACAAATACACAAGCACCAGCCTTTAGCAGCATCTGAACACTCTTTATGCAGTCTCGTTCAATCAATCTTCTGCATTTCTGCAAGTCTTTCTAGCACACAACTCTTGTGAAATGATCAGAATGGTGTTTGTGTTGCGACTGAAAGAGCATCCTGTCTTTATAAACAAACAGTGAGTAAAGTGTTTATCTTCTTCTCTGGGTTGTTTTCCTTTGTGTTTTCACCGTTGGCCTCCTCTTAACACCCAGGAATAGAAAATCATTTTCCCTTGTGAGTCGCAGATCCGACGGCAAAGAAAAGCGATTCTCTTTCTTTCATTATAATAAAAGCACAGGCAGATCCTTGTTAAGCCCAGATGAGCTGAACGGGTTAAACTTCTTATTTCATAAATATGAAAAAAGAAGACAATCCCACGGTCAGAGACAGATTCAGGGATCTCCAGCCCCGCATTTACATTAAAACGGGAGCTTGTTATACGGTGAAATTTCAATGAAGGCACCGCAGAACGCATTTAATGAAATTCAGATGTGGCTCCATGAATCTCATTAACAGTCTTTGTGCTTTTCTGCTGTCCGATTTCCCGCCCAGTCGTCAGAGAGAGATTTCATCAGCGCCAGGCTTTCAAAAAGACAATGTCCGTTCAGATCTGAACTCCCCACGCACTGTCCTCTGACGGAGGCCGAAATCGGAGTTTAAGTTCAAAATGTGCACAACTGACTCTCTTCCTCTGTTTCTGTCTCTCTTCGCAGGCTTCGGCTTCGTAACGTTTGAGAATGAAGACATTGTAGAGAAAGTCTGTGAAATTCATTTTCACGAAATCAATAATAAAATGGTAAGTGCTCTACCCGTTTTCAATTTCTGAAGGTGATTGTGGGATTAATATTTTATTTCCCATTTAGCAGAATCTCAACAGCATACGGTTGTAAGTGCTGTGACTGTGTGTAAACAGTGTAAAGTGTTGGGCAGTAGCCAGAAAGCGTGAAATTGTGTGTGTTTGTGTGTGTGTTTGTGTGAGTGAGAGAAACATTTAATTTTGATCAGTCAACAAGAGTCAGAAACTTTCCCCTCTTCCCTTCATGTATAAATGCCTCCATCATGACTGATGTGGCTAGAGAGAGAGAGTTGGGTGTGGATGTTGGGTGTGTCTCATTCAGCTCCCTAGTTCAGTAGTCAGGGCACTGATCAGGGAGTCAGACATTTTAAAGGCTTCATCAATCACAAAATCCTTCTAGTGCACTGAAACATTTGCTCTCTTAAAAGTCCCATAATGCACCATGAAAACCCTCCTGAAGCTTGAAACAGATCACACAAGCCAACTCATCACACATAATGACATGCAACCACTTGCCAAAAAAACCCCCTAAACAAACCCTTATTTAATTATATTTCAGCATAAACATCACTAAACAGGTAGTGAACACAATCTTAAGTAAAATGTATACACCTTTTATGACTGAAATGTTACAGGTTTATGTAACAAGCAAAGTATGTACCACAATGTACTTTACATAACATTACAAAATGATATCAGAAAGATATCAATTCTGTTGTTGTTCATAAATACCAGAAGAGCTGTCATAGAATAAATCAGTGTCTCACGACCTAGGGAGCTGATTGAGACGCACCCGTTGAGTTCATTAAATGAGGATTATCACCCCACTGGCCCCGCAGTATTAGGCAGAACCAACAGATGGACCGTCAATGTTAACTTTCAGCTTGCAAATAAATGTTTCTCCTTGGAATCAGGTGGGAAAAGACTTTGTCTCAGCCTCATATGGACCACACATAGGGCTTGTTTACACATGGTCACTTCATGCGTTTTACTGATCAGATAGCTATCTGATTTATCAAAACGATTTCATTTACACTGTCACATAATTGTGTCTCCAAAACGCACTATTCCAGCGTTATATGCAGATTTAATGGAGTTCACGTCACGAAAACAACACATATGAGCTGCATTTATATTAATCATCAGCTAATCAAAGACCGCATAGAGAGAGCATGGCAACTGCACTGGTAAGACAATTTAGTTTCTTTACTTTTAATGAAGATTGTGAGGTGAGCATCTGCGACTTATTTAGTTTTATTTGCGGTCGTTTGTGTGTTGGCTTGATCATTTGCTCATCTGTGGCGATTCGTGCTGCACTAGCACTGTCATATCCGGCTATAATATGTTATATAGCCTAGAACATGCAATATTTTAGCATTGATAGGAGAAAAAAAAATACAATAGTGGTTTCAACAACCAGGTTTGAGCAATCAGATTTAAATCCATCTCGAAAAGTGCGTTACGGAGGGCATTTACACCTGGTCTTTTCACGATCAGATAGCTGGTCCATAGACTGTATACCGGTATGCAACTCATCTGATGTGTATTTTATTCAGCAAATATGCATGAAATTGATCAAGAGGGACAGTAAAGACATTTATAATGTTACAAAATATTTCTGTTTCAAATTAATGTTCTTTTTAACGGTCTATTTAAAGTATCTAAAAATAAGTATCACAGTTTCCATAAAAACATTAAGCAGCACAACTGTTCAACATTGATAATAATAAGAAATATTTCTCGAGCACCATCAGTATATTAGAAGGATTTCTAAAGGATCATGTGACACTGAAGACTGGAGTAATGACGCTGAAAATTTAGTTTTGCCATTACAGGAATAAATTATATTTTAACAGATATTAAAATAGGAACCACTTTCTATTTATTTTAAATTGTATTAATATTTCGACAATATTACTGTTTTTAATAAATACAGCCTTGGTAAGCATAAGATACTTAGTATTTAAATATAATTTAAATGGTTATATTTATATTTTGAAGAATAGTTTGTACAAATATATGCCTGACTGAGCAGAAGCATGAGTTGATAGGAATATGTTTTACATGCAGAGGAACGGCCCCTGGCTCTCTGCTGTGATTGACAGCAGTCGTGCACGCCGTCCATGCGTGTACCCCAGACTCATGTGCCAGCTGTAGGGTAGCACAGAATATCAGGAGCAGACCTTCAAACCCCTCAAGATCTTCCGTCACAGACAGGTTCTTCCTGAGCCCAGGGACCGATCCGTGAGTGCGGAGCCATGCGATCGATTTTTCTGTGATAGTCCATCATGTGGTTCTATTTTGCAGAGGGCAGCACGACCTCTCATTTCTGTTCTGATTGTCTCTCCTGTCGTCCATTCCCTGTGACTGTATAAGAACAGCACAGACGTTAATATAAGGTAAATAACACTAATGGTAGAAAAGGCTGTTTGTTTATTGGAAATGACGAGACTTGATTGCTTTCTTGCTTTGCACTTTTGCCGACCAGTGGAGCTACACATGAGATTGAGGCTGTTTTCACACTTGGTTTGATTTCTTGGTCTGAACCAGAGTACATTCCCTTATAGGCGAGCGGTATGATCAAAATCTTACATCAGGGTATGGGTCATTTTAAAACTAACTTAAAAAATACCAGAATCTCTACCGGTAGATATTTCTTCATCACATGCATGGGCATTGTTGTTCGGGGCAGTTCTGGAGTGGAGGATTTGCTCAGCAGGGCTGTTTAGCGATGTCACGAAATGACAAACATTTTCTTGTGAATATTAATTAGGTTATAAAAAAATTGCTTTTTGTTTTATTATTTATAAGGATGAACAATATATCAGTATCATCGGTTATTGGACACATTTGAAAAACGTATTGATTATCAGAAGATTTATGATATTATTAAGTATTATCAATGCATTTCTTCTATATAGATTTCAATTTACATTTATTTGTATAGTGTTTTTCACAATACGTTTCAAAGGAACTTTATAAAAAAATGCATGTGTCTACATTACAATTTAGAGTGATCAGAGTTGACTGTGTCCAAGTAATGTATTTACATATACAAATCACATAGTTAGATAACAATGTATTCATTTAAACAATGTATTAGGGCAGAAACAGCAAGCTCATTGAAGTAATGAATACATGTTAACACAATTATTTGGATATATAGAATATTTAGCATTGGTGCATATTTCAGATGAGTTTGCCTCATCTGAGGGACTTGGAGTCATCTATTCACACGTGTTGAGGGCTCTGGAGTCTTCATGAGAGGCTGGATCCAAACTGGAGCTGAACTCTAGTTACCTCGGGATGGACAACCCGAGATTAAACAGAAAAGCAAATGGAAAATAATGAGTGTAGCTTCTGTTGATAACATTAGGCAAAGATAATCATGTACATTTGATCTGAAACAACTGGAGTACAAGGTTATGAGATGCATTTTGAATGTTTGGCTAAAGAGATGCGTCTTTAGTATAGATTTAAACTGGGAGAGTGAGTTTTGTGACCTTAAAGAGTGTGATGGATTGTAGGGCAATGCACAGGAGCTAGACAATTTAGGGCCTTATAAGTCATTCGCAATACTTGGTAATTTATACAAAACTTAATAGGTAAACAGTGTAGAGATATGGTGTTATATGATCATATTTCTTGACCTATTAAGCTGCATTTTGGACTAATTGTAGCTTGTTTATTGAGGATGCAGGACAACCAGCTTGCAATGCATTATAGTAATCTAGACTAGAGGTCATGAACAAACTTTTCTGCATCAGAGGATAACATGTTCCATACCTTAGCGATGTTTCTGAGGTGGAAAAAGCGGTTTTGTAACATTTGAAATGTGATTTTTTTAAAGACAAGTTGCTGTCTAATATAACACCCAGGTCTTTAACTGTAGAGGATGAAGTAGTACATCCTTCTAAATGCAAATTGTATTCTAAGAGATTCTGTGAACAAGTTTTGATCCAGTAAGTAATACCTCAGTCTTAATTTAATAGAAGAAAACCCAAAAACCACCACAGTCTGTCAAGCTTCCAATAACTAGATGTTATTTACAGCCTTTTGAAGAGAACAAGAGAAGTGAACTTCTTCCTGACCCAGAGAGTCCTTGTGTCTACTGCAGCACACATGCCATGTGATGATGGTGAACCTGTTTGCCTGGCTGAACATCTCACCGGGTGTCCATCTACCACACACAGACAGATATTTCGGAAGCAATGGACATCTCGCCATCAATTTATAGGCTTTTCAAGTCTGATTAGTCCTGTTGTCTCTCTTTAGGGGCGCCAGGGTTTTCTTCTCTCTTCCCAATAGCCCAAAACTTTTTGACACAACAGTGGACAAGTTTTACTTGTTTTGGTGATAAGTGAGTATCAGAGTGACACGGCATTTGGTGAATCTAGAAAATGCATTAAACTGGTCAAATCGAACAGCACCATTGCTGTTCATCTGTTTTGTATATCAGAAGGAACCAGCAGTTATTTAAATGGACTCTATAGACACTGGTTTTAGAGAAGTGCTTGTAGAATTTATTCTCAAATGTGTCATTTATGATCTTTGTCAGTGGAAAATGAGGCATGAGTTTTATCTGACTTAACAATTTTCTTCAGGCAGCTGCTGACCAATTACAGCACAGAGAGAAGCAGATTTCACTCCTTTGAGGGCAAATGCTTTCTTTTTCCACACTGTGTTCTTTTCACAACTGAATTTCTAAATCTTCTTTATTAATGTGCGTTTTGAGGCGTTGTGTGTGTGTGCTGCTTGATTTTATTCAGATGTTTTTTGAGTGTTTTGGAGGGTGAAATCTTTGACTGAAACGGTGGCATTTAATTAGTCGTGTTTTGACTGTTAGTGTCTTCTACGCACTCAACGTAGATAAACTACAACAGGTAAACATGCACCTTCAGTGCCACAGCCCCTAATTACTGCCACTATTCAAATGTTTATATTCCAACGGCAAATTGGAGTGGAAATTTTGTAATTAAAACACAGATCTGAAAACTGCCTTGTGTTCTTAGTAAAAGTTTATATACAACTTGTGATTTATTTTTTAAATTGAATTTATTTTTTTTTGGTTATCACCAATGCTGAAAAATACGTGTTCAGTATAAATTTATCCCAAACAGATTTAGATTATTTATTTATTGAGGTTGTCTCCCTCACACACACTTTAAAAAAGCTGTAGTGGATTGATGAGACTCAAGTGTGTGTGTGTGTGTGTGTGTGTGTGTGTGTGTGTGTGTGTGTGTGTATAGAGATGGTGGTAGTAGTAATGAAATAGCTTACTGATGTTGCACTGCGTGTATAATATACAGATTTAGTGAAACAGGCTGAGGAAATTTCTGAGCAGTTTTTGAAAATGGTATTAAATTTGTGGATTATGAAGGGGGTCCTGGGTTTAAGAACATCAGAGAAACCCATTTTAGGCAGCAGCAGCGTGTGTGCGCGTGCAGATAATGGCCCATGATGTCATCTCCTGGCTTATGTCTGGCTAGATGAGTGTTTGCCATCCACAATTAAACCCATTGAAATTGACATGCTGCACAACAGGTTGTCCAAAACACATAGGAGTAGTTCATCCAAAAATGTACATTCTGTGCTTGGTGAAGCTTGACAGCCCCATCATTATATGTTTGGAAAAGAGCAGCTGAACGGTTAATATCACCTTTGTTTTCAACAGAAGATAGAAAGTGTCTATTGATTGAACAAGTCACTCATATGATTAACACCTCCTCCTCATCATTGTGTAGTAATTATAATGCATTTACATGTTATAATATCTCCCACGCTGCATCCTCGGGCTCCAAGTGTGCACCAAACCTTTTAGGTTTCATTCATTTAATGAATATTAAATATCCGTCAGTGGCCAAATCCAGAAATATCTCATGTATTCAGAGCAGCGCTGACAGCACAGCAAGTTGAACTTCAGTAGAACCGTTGTGTGTGTGTGTCCAGCTGTGCCAAGCAGCATCTGTGCAAGTCTCGATGGGAAATGAACTGGTGTGTGTGTGTGTGTGTGTGTGTGTGTGTGTGTGTGTTGTGAAAGGCCAAGCAGCACACACTCATACACAGATGGACAGGCCCTGGGCAGGCAGACAAGTCGATCAACACAGAGGACAGATTCAGCCAAGTGCAAATGCATCGTGTTCTTACCATAGAGGCGCTGTCAACACACACGCACACACGCGCACACACACACACACACACTCCTGTAAGCATGCAGATGTTCTTGGTAAATAGGATCTTCTGCCTGCTAGGCCTGTCAGGAGAAGCGTCTTTCCTCGTCTGACCTGGTTATGCTCATATCACCAGAGAGAGAGAGAGCGCGTCTGTGTGTTTGTTTGGGTTTGATGTTTTCTGCTTGTGTGTTTGTTTATTTCTCCTTTGCTATAGACATGTTGTCTTCCCTCTTGTAGCTCTCTGGAGGAATATTCCTCTGTCTCTTAGGCAGGGACTGCTGTCTGCTGTCCGCTCATGTGCTCCGCTCCGGAGGTTAAAATGTCAATCAAAGAGCGAACGTGAGAATGGGGTGGGGTGTTGTGAGTTCACAAGGCGGAATCAGAAAGACTGACTTTTTTGCATTAGTTTTGTTGTTTGAAAAATGCTTTGGATACACAAATGTATTACTATTTGTTAGGCCAGAAAAGTACACAACTCAAACTGACAGAGTTTGAGATACAGTGTGACTCAAGCTCTATTCCAAAATGTTACATTTATAAAACCGGTCTAGAACATGGCCAAGAGAATCCATATTTCATCCAAAAATCAAAAGTAAAGAAATATGTTTTATTTATCAAAATAACCAAGGCTGCTTTTGTTTGATTAAAATAAAATGTATTCCTGTGGTGAAAAATGAGAATTTTCAGCAGCCGTTACTCCTGTCTTCAGTGTCACATGATCCTTCAGAAATCATTCTAATTACAGATTTGGTGCTTAAGAAACATTTCTTATTATTATCAATAATGAAAATAGTGAAAATGCTACCTCCATAGTTTTATGAATAGAAAGTTCAAAAGAACGACCTTTGTTTGAAATATAAAACATAATAATAATATTATGTCTTTACTGTCACCTTTTATCAATTAAATGCATTCTTGTTTGATAAATGCATTAATTAAAAAAAGAACTTACTGACCCAAAACTATTTATCATGGTAGTGTTATTCTACTGCCTTGAATTAATGCTTATTGTAAATTTGAAAAATTCAATGTTTAATGCCCAAGTAATTAGTTATTTATTAGAAATGTTTGTATTTATTTATTTTAATCCAACATGCATAATTATGCTATATGATCTAGTATTTGCATGTTCTATTTACTTTGTATTAAGTTTCTGTCTGTGTGTCCACAGGTAGAATGTAAGAAGGCCCAACCAAAGGAGGTAATGTTTCCTCCAGGCACAAGGAAGGGCGAGAAGTCTTCCGTACACCATGGACGCCTTCATGCTGGGCATGGGCATGCTGAGTGAGTGTCTGTCTCTCTCTCTCTCTCTCTCTCTCTCTCTCTCTCTCTCTCTCTCTCTATTCAATTCAATTCAGCTTTATTGGCATGACTGTGGGATAGTACAATGTTGCCAAATCAATAAACATGTTACAAGTTATATAGATAGATAAAATAGAAAAAGAGAGAAAACATATATGGCTATAATGTACATATATTATATCATTCAACAAGGGGTAATTACAGAGAGCAGTGGTTAAACCAAAAAAAAAAAAAAAAAAAAAGTGGGGCTCTCTCTGTCTCCCTCTCTCCCTCACTCACTCCCTCACTCACTCACTCACTCACTCACTCACTCACTCACTCACTCACTCACTCACTCACTCACTCACTCACTCACTCACTCACTCACTCACTCACACACACACACACACACACACACACGCGCGCGCGCGCACTGAGGAGTGGCTCAGGGGCGGGGCTTACAGTGATGATTGGCTGCTGGACCTGAGACAAATGTCTGTCTGTGAACGTGTCGGGTTAGTCCAGCTCAGGTGCAATGGGATTCTTCAGACCTGGCGAGCAGATAAACGTCTGTATTAATGGCTCAAATGAAGAGGAAAATTAGGCTATGCTCAGTGCAGCCATCTGCCTGACCTCTGCCCCCGCTAATGACAGCGGCACTGAACGAGAAGAACCCATGATTGGCACTGTTATTCATACATAATACACACAGGTATGTAATAATAATATAGAGACTTTTGACCAAATTGTATTTAATTTATTTTAATATTTATACTTTTAATTATATTAATATTTAAACCCTGATACACACAGATCCCTTATACTCCAATTTTTACAAGGCGTGAACTTTCTAGAAGTTTTCATGGATTACTGCTGTGGAGGAGGGTGAAGAGAGGAGGAATGAGTGAGAGCGAAAGAGAGATAGAACGAGAGCATGAAGCACTCAAGTGAAAATATTAACTCTGGTCTTATCTAAATGAAACTGGAGTGAACACGACGACCAGACAGAACTTAGTACGATTTGCATATGAAAAAAAGCCTGCAGATCAGGGCTCATTATTTAAGGAACTGTAAGTTTCTTATACGCCAAATCTCATTAAAGCTGCCGCATTCACGCTTTTGTTTACCACAGCTAATCGTGTCATTTATCTTTATAGTCTGGCGCCGCGTGTATGTTTGCTGAGATTAATACACATTTGAGCTGCTGCCTGCTTCAGCTGCCGCAGATGTATAATTGATTTTAAAGTGAATCTGAGCTGTTGAGCCATAAAATAGGTATATTAGCCTGAACATTAATAATGCAAATCAGAGCCTGAGATACCAGCCGCCAGGGGAGGACACAGCCTTTTTACCCACAATGCTCAGAGATAAGGACAGCTCAGCTCTTCTGCTGCCTCTTGTCTTTTGTTCTCTTCTCAACTCGTTTCATTTCTTCTCATTTTCTCATCTTATCTCTTCTCATCTAGTCTCTTTTCTTAGACTTTAGTTATTTTTCCATTTCTTGTCAAAATATTTTTTTTGCCTTGTCTCCTTTCATCCCTCTCATCTTGTCTCATCTAATAATCTGTTTTCTGCCCTTTCTTACTTCTCATTTCTTCTCTTGTTTCTCCCTCATTTCATTTCTTCTCATCTCTCTTTTTTTCTGGTCTTGTCTCATCTCCTCTCTTTTGGTTTCTTCCAGTCTTTTCTCTTCTGGTCTATTCTCATTTTGTCTCGTCTCATTTTTTCAGCTCTTTTCTGCCCCCTTCTCCTCTTGTCTCTTCTGTTCTCTTGTCCTATCTCTTCTCATCTCATTTAGTCTCTTTTCTTCTCTTTGGTTCTTTAAATAAGTTGTTTTGTCTTCTCATTTTGTCACTTTCCTTCCATTCTTGCCTCGTCTCATCTCCTAATGTCTTCTCAGCTAGTGCTTCTCAACAGTGCAGCCTTGATTCTTGTTCTAATTTTTTCTCCAATGTTTTTTGTTTGTTTTGTCTTGCCTCTTATCATTATTTCTTTCTCATCTCATCTTGCTGCTTTTCTTCTGGTCTTGTCTCATGTCTTCTCTTCTGTTTTATTCTCTTTTGGTCTCTTCTAATTTTTTTTGTGCGTTCTTGTTTATCTTGGTTTTTTTTCATCTCTTTTCTATTGATTATTCTCATCTCTTCAAGATAAAACTTTTTTTAGACACATCAGGCACAAACACACGTCGCACTGCTGCAGGGTGGGAGACATGTTGTGGTAGCTCCTGGAGTTGTGTATTTCCTGTGTGTGAGCACATCCTCTCTGGAAGAACCCCTTTTTTGAGCAGTGTATTTTGTGAGAGCTGTCAAAAGTGTTTTCATTGCTGTCAACTGATATTGAGCGACTCATGACAGGTTCAGGAAATCATAAGTGCACATATGCCAGCTCTGCACGAAGGTGTGTTTGGAGTGATTTCTGAAATCTGTGTTGTGATTTATTACCGAGCTATGGTGACTGCTGTTTCACATTCTTGTTTTGGAAAAAACATGAAATTAATACAGCATGTAAATTTCAAAGAGAAAACGTGAGAAAATAAGGCCAAGAATAACACATCAGTATCGCTCTGTGTGTCTCTCTCTCTCTCTCTCTCTCTCTCTCTCTCTCTCTCTCTCTCTTCTCTCGGCAGAGTAGCATCAGAGAAAAACAGATGGCTATAAAATTCCCTGAAGTTGCCTCTTCATTTAAAGTGCTCATGTGCTTGAAAACATACTGTTGTGATATCCATCCTCCTTTTCAAGTGCTGCTGCTCTTGTGACAGTCTTACATTTACACACCCTCATTCAGACATGTCTAATTGAGCAGGGTAAAGGGTTAAGCATGACTATATACCCAACAAGGCAAGAAATATAAAGCCGAAAATTCACTGATGTTGTTTCTGTCTGTATGTGTGTTTGTAGGTTATCCAAACATTGTGGCAACGTACGGTCGTGGATACACAGGATTTTCTCCTAGCTATAGCTACCAGTTTCCAGGTGAGTCTGTCTGTCTATATATGTATATCTTTTCACACTTGAAATAGTTAACCGTGGGTCATTCTAAACCCTGGCAAATGGAATCCTGGGTTATCTTTATTCATGTTTCACACTGCTCATACTATACCCAGGGTTAACAGTTAATCCTGGGTATTCATAAGATGCCATTTCACACTGCACATTCCTAAGTCCCGGGTTAAAGTCCTTATTTGTATGTTCGCAGTGTCCGTGTTACTGACTGGACAAACGCAGCACGTGACCTGTTTACATAAAGTCTCTAGCATTGCGTGTCCTATTACACATTGCTAACTTCAATATCAAGTTTTTTATAAAGGTAACAATGAAACGGTCACTCCAATTGTCATGTTTTCCATCAGCGTTTTTCCTGTCATATGCAGAAACGGCTGTTTATATACATTGCGCTGTCTTTCTGTGACTGCCCAAAGTGCGTGAATATAAGGCACGTGATTGGTTGTCTGTTGCTAAGCATCTAGTTCTAACACACTAACACCGCATCTCTTCACACTTTACAAGTTTCACACTGTACAAGAGTTAACACCGCAAATGCTCCAGAGCAGGGTTTAATAACCCTGGATAAAAGCAGTGCTAATTCCGCATCTACATTACAAGTGTAATCCGTCTGCTTGTCTATCCATCTGTCTGTCTATCTGTAATGTATCTATCTGTCTTGTTGCTGTAATTCAGCATCATTTTGGGAGCTTGTTACATGCACATGCTTGAAGCCAGTATATAACAATGTGAGTAAAAGGTGTGTGTGTGTTAAGAGGCGTGAAGGTGAGCACATTGCTCTGCAGCTGGTGGCAGATATTAGTGTTGATATCAGTGTCCTGTGGATGACCACCTGCCTGCTGATATCATGAGCAGAGCTAATGGGTTTTTCTTTTGTTGGTGTGATGGATGTTTTGATGGACGCTGGTCTTTCCCCACCATGTTTGTTCATACTGTGTCACACATTTGTAGTTTCAGTGGAGTTTTCACTTTTCATTGTTGCAAATGTTTTATTCCTATTTTAATTGCAATTTTTCTTTTTCTTAATGCATCACACAAAAACATTACAGAGTACGATATATCGCGATATAAAAATGTGACGATATGTATCGTTGATGGCAACGATATGATTTTCGATATATAGTTGTTGTTTTTTTCCAAGGCTCATCTTACTGTAGTAGGCCTATTTATAGGAAATAATTCACCCAAAACCACAACTTAACAAATGTACCACAAATGTAAATTCTGTCATCATGTAGCTACTCACATCATGTCAACTTCCAAACACAAATGAAGATATTCTTTATGAAACCTGTGGATTTTCCTCCATTTTAAAGTCCATTCCTCTCAAACATAAAAGATGCAAAAAATTTCATAAAGGCATTGTAAAAATAACTAATCAAGTGGTCTAATCCAAATCTTCTGAAGTCTTCTGAACAGACACAATGGCTTTATATGATGAATATATTTAAACCAACACGCATACTGTAGTAAACACGGACGTTCAAATGATGGCGCGCAAAAACAACATGAGAGGGAGTAAATGCAGAAGTAAAATTCTTGGATGAACTAAACATTTACAGTTTGAGAGCGTTTTTTTTTTTTTTTGACAAGCTTTCTTGTGATTAGAACTGTGATTGATTGCTTTGATCAACTGAAGCGCACGCGCTGCCGGATCGGCACTCCTCAAAGTGAGAAAGCAAACATTATTTAAAGCGGCACTCCTCCAAGTCAAAGAGCAAACACCATTTAAATCTACAGATCACATTTAGTTTTAGTTGTATGATTATTCAAAGCATTTAGATGGTTCAATCTAACATACTGCATTAATAGCGGGAGATGCAGGGAATAGCGAGCATGGGGAGAGAATGCTGCCTGCACTGAAAACGCGAGTAATGCATGAGGGGAAAAATGAAAGTTTCAGTGACATTATTACATTAATAATCTTATTGCATAGAATCATACAATGACTATACATAATGTTTAATATAATGTATAATAATGCAATGGGGGAATATTTGTGGGTCCTGATGATAATACACAAATAATAATAATATTATTTTAATAATAATAAAAAAGTAAAATACAAACAAACAAAAACACTCTTTATTCTGGCTTAAAATATCGGGATACATATCGTACCGTGAGTTAAGTATCGAGATACATATCGAATTGTGACACGAGTGTATCCTTACACCCCTATTACAGAGAGGTGTATAGGTGTTGAAGGATTTATGGGGCACATATTGTTTTCTCTTTTTCACAGAGCCTTGTATTTATATTCAGAATAGTCATAAATTTATATTTGACTCATCCTGATCCATAAAAGGACACACAAACACAAAAGCTGACATTCTCATTCACACAAACGCACACAATCACTCACACACGCAAGTGTGCTCTGATCTGAGGTGAGCCTCTTGCACAGTTACTCATCTTTATGTGACGGCACCTGACAGCGAAATACAAAATCCCACTACACCAACATCTGTCTCTTTCTCGGTTTCTTTAGTACTAAAACTAGAAATGAACCCTGAAACAGGACAGCAGTGGCACACACACACACAAGTCTCAAAGTCAGTAATTCTCTCTCACACAAGTCAATCTGAATCATCTGAGATCATGAATGAGGCTCTGACAAACCCAGTGATCTCTCTGTCTCTGCTGTCATTATGGAAATCAACCATCTGTAAGGAGACTTTTGGAGAGCCGTTATACCTATTTTTTTAATGCGTTGTCTTTTTATCATCTCAACTGTGCGTTGAATTTTGAGTTTAGGGTTTGTGTTTCTTGCACACCCACACTTACGGATGTAACAGTTTTTTAGTTGTCGTTTTGTATGGCGCACAAAAAAGAAAGAAATATGGAACTTAAAAAAACTATTTAGTTAGTGTAGTACTTCACGATATCATTACAATATCATCTAAGGACAGACACCTGAGGCTCTTGATTTTGTAGGTGACTTTTTTCAGGGATCTTTCTTTCATTTTCATCATCAAATCTGTTCAGATCTTCTCAAAAAACCCACAAATCTTTATACTGAGCTCCACTGCGCTAGCAGTCAGTGTCTTCCATTTATTTCCGAGCTGTCTTAAGTTGTTGTTTTTTTAAATGCCTAAAGATGTTTCTTAAGTGTTTGGTTAAGGCCATTAAAATGCATAACAAATTAGAAGTGTTTACTTGGGTAATAATGAGGTGGCCTTGCTAATTAATACTAAGTGCTTCTAGCTAGCATGTCAGGCTGCTTGTTAAGAGGGTGGAGTCCTTCCTGCTGATGCCCTGAGCTCCTTGAATTCTCAATGGATCACCGCTGACACCTGTCACTCAGAATCCCTAGAATATTTAATTACATTTTTTGTGATATTTCATAAAAATTCTCTTGTGTTTTTTTCATAGAAAGTAGACACGGCTATACTTGACACAAAATCTTCACCTAAGGTCGGCAGAACCCATCATCCTGGAAACACTTCCATTAGAAACAGGCCAAGCGCTTCGGCTCTTTTTAGCCTGGGCAGGGAATGATTTATTTTCGACAACAAAGTTCGGCCTGCTTGATCGCGTTCTAGCACAAGGGCCCGATCTGTTGAAGACCACGGAGAGATGGTTTAGTTTTATGATTAGATGAGCAGTAGGAAGCATGCGTCATCTATGGGACATCTGCTTCAGAGCAGTGCTATGGAGGTGTAACTATACATCTCTCCATTACTTACACACAAGATTCACAGCCCATATGTGTCCAGACTCCAAAACCAAACTAATGTTCAGCGAGATGAAATTGTACTCTTGTTGGAGTTGCGCAGTCACGGCTGT
Organism: Gobiocypris rarus; assembly: GCA_023029165.1. Taxonomy (NCBI): domain Eukaryota; kingdom Metazoa; phylum Chordata; class Actinopteri; order Cypriniformes; family Gobionidae; genus Gobiocypris; species Gobiocypris rarus. Next base: position 35,683,636 of record CM040922.1, read on the forward strand.
CCTCCTGCCCGTAAAATCATCTCTCATTACGGTGTGGGGGTGAAGCATGTGAAGCACGTTTGAGGGTTTCGTGACGTCCAGGGATCTTTCTATTCCCGCCTTCATCGTTAAGTTTAATGGTGTATGAAAGGGCTAAAAAAAGATTGAGCCCTTTAATCTGCCTTGCAAAATGACTTTTTGTCCCCTAATCAAAGTCAGAAGACTCTTGCGATGAAGATCCAGCATAGTAAATGGTTTCATTTTGTGCAAAACCTTTCACGTATGAAAAGCGATCTTAGTTTAGACACCTGTGCACAAAAACCCATTCATAATGTCTCTTCTGTGTGTTAATATTGTTGTGTAGGAAGCAAAGAAATGTTTTTATGCATGCGTGATGTGTTCTTCATATAGACACCACCTGTGCCAGAAGCTGCCAAGATTCCACCTTTGATATCGCATGAAAAGCTTTTGCAAAACTACAAACGATGCATCCTTTTTTTTTTTAGATGGACAGCGACAACAGGTCACTAGCTGCACAGATGAAAAGAGAGCCGAGGCTGCTGGCTTTTCCAGCTCTTATTATGGCATCTTTCATTGTTTTTATTTTCCTTTCAAAGTGGGCAATGAAAGAGAGATGAAGGCACAGATTTTGTCATTTCACAGCTCCGTGTTGCTTGATAGGACACAAACCGTGTGTGTGTGGGCTTACATCAGATGTATTTATAGCCTGATTTCAGGATATGTGTGGCTCTTTTCAGCAGCTGTTTCCCAAGCAGGGTAGCCCTAGTCTGATCAAAAGAACATCTTTTTCTCTGTGTACATCCATTAAAATTAGGCTACTGCTTAATTGTAAGAAATTGTAAGATTTGTGAGTTTTCTCACATATTCTGGGTGAGCCCTTCATCATTGTGCCTCTTACAGGATTTCTTTCTTTTCCTGCCCATGTCCCTCCTCTTCTCTTTTTCATCACAGAGCCGAGAAGATTCAGTGTTGTAGACCACTTCTGCACTCCCTCGGGGTCCATGTGTGCGGTTTTACGGTGCCCATGGGGCTCTGGCAGAAGCAGGGAGAGCACTGTGTCCTTGCGCCCTCTCAGCAGGGTTTTTCTCTCCCATCAGCCCATTCATTGGAGCAGATTCAAATAACGCTATAAAACTGAATGCTAAATGTTGGCGTTATCTCGTCTGTAATGAAAAGCCCATGAAATTGATTTAATGCTGCAGCGCCTCTCTCAAGCAGCCTCTCACGACGGAAACACAAAACAATGAGCCTCCAAGATCTAATAATTAACCCACCTAATCCGCCAAAGTTAATCTCTCGCAAGAACTTTGTTCCAGTGTTAACTTTGGCACAGGGAGAGAGGCCGCTGGGGGACAGGAGATGCTGTGCAGAGAAAAGAGACAAGGGGGAAAAGCAGCACGAATGACTTGTGACACTTTGGTAAAGGACACTTGTGCTCGGCAACAGCAAACAGCGCGAAAGAGAAGCAGGGACGCGTGACCTTCATTAGCATTAGCATTAGCATACTGATTTGTGTTGTGTGAAGGGATTAATGAGCTGAGGAAAGAAACAGGAAATTACATGCGTAATTTAAACCAGAGAGACCACAGCGGTTTGATTATCTATAACCATCCTTAATCTGGACCTGTTTATTTTTAAACTCCTTTACTCGGTTCTTTCTTTGTGCTCTGCAAACCAATCTATTATGCAGTATGTATATATGTATGTTCTTTTTTATTCAGTTGCCATATTACACAATTTATTCTTCTTCTTCTTATTTTTTTAAACTTTTTTTTTCTCATCTGGAACCCATCACATGTTAAACAGAAGACAAATCTTGATGCACAATACTTTTGACAGTCACAGCTGTTTCTGTGAAAATTCTGATCAAGATTTTAGTAGTAAATTATATCTTGATGCGTTATCACCTGGTTTGCAGTGTAATATAGGAACGGTCCCTCTAGAATAACCAGAAGGTTAAATGCCTATAATGGTGATGGATAATGGATCACCTCATCTCGGTTTTGAACCATCTAGGTTGCCAATTGCAAATCCTTACCTATTAAGCCACTCCACCTTTAGTGTTGTGAGTTACAGTCTGGTGTAATGACATGCTGTGGATGGGCTTTAGACCTCCTGCAAGTTTTACTGCTCTGATGATTAGCAGCTGTCAGACACAGATACACGCCTTCATTAAAGTGCCAGCACTGTAATTACGTTTGTTATGAAATAATAGAGCTGTAGATACTCTGGCCTGGTAGATTTCTTTAGTTGGCTTCAACAATGATGATGATTATGTTTGATTACATTGTTTGAACACTGAACTCGCAACTGTTGTTAAATATGTAGATTCTTCAGCAGTCTTAATTTACCACAAACAAATTGCATGCTGTGAATCACAATGTCATTCAATAGAGTTTGCCTAGTTGTTTAGTATTAAGTTAAGTAGAAATCAGATCAAATTTTCAGCTTCCAAGAAGCACATTTAGATGAGCTGTATGGATACACACACTTGGGTCTCACACAGTCATTACTACCTGCCATTATGGGCTTTAAAGAGGTCCACATGTCCACTGATGATTCTCAGTGAGATAATAGGCACTCCGTTGCAAGCAATTAATCCTAAAATTCTCTGCTTTCAGCTCTGCTCAGTCCGCTCACGCTCCATGTCCACCATACAAATGATCACGCTGATGGATTGAGCTCTGATGTATCTCAGTCAACTCCGCTAACACTCGAGGGTGGACAGGCGCTGTCGCCGTGTGTTAAATCATACGGTTTCTATATCCTCTAGTGGCATTCAGGCAAACAAGTACATTTGTCCTCCCAGTGGAGTAACCATTTTTATAAATACCAATAATTCTGTGCTGCTCGCATCAAATTAGAGCGTTATTGTGAAAGCTTTTGAAGCAGTCGAAAGTGAGTGCACATAAACTTAAATATAATATATTATATATAATAATATAATAATATAAATATAATATATATATATATATATAGTCTGTGTGTGAAAGAAATAGCTGACGGTCCCTCCTTGGGCAATGTGTTCCTGTGCTGTCTGTAATTAAAATGTTGCCAAAAAATGAGAGGCTGTAGATCAGTCCTGCTAGCTCCACTCTAAACCATTTTATTTGAGTAATTATATTTGAGTTCTTTTGATTTATATGTAATGATTTGAACAATGATGTAGCATCTCTCCCATGTGTGATGTGTTAGTGTGAATGGAGTCGTTCCTTGAAGCTCTGCTGCATTCATGTGGCTGTAAATTTGATTGAGATGAAGAGCACTAATATATCATTTTCTTCTCTCAGCAGGTTTCCCAGCAACGGCGTACGGACCCGTGGCAGCGGCAGCAGTGGCGGCGGCACGAGGCTCAGGTAGGGCGACCCGGGGAAGAAGCGGCTACGTGGCGTACCCACAGAACGCAGGGCCAGGTAAACACTCTTTACCGCCTGTGTTCTGAGTGACTGCTCCCCCAGCCGAAAACACACTCTTCTTCACTAGAGATAGTGTGTCCTGTCTATCACCGTTCACTCATCATGTGCCCTAATCTGTCTGTCATTTCACTTATTTACTCCATCCAAAGATAAAAATCTCTGCTACAGAGATTAGCTACAGACAGTTCTGTGATTTGCAGTCTGTCCAGGGTTAATGCCAATCATTAAGAGAGTGCAGCTGAGATCAGATCCAATATCTTGGACATGAACTTTACGGTGTGGGAAATGTTTGTTTTAGGAGTGTCCTCCAGTTTTGAATGACTCTGTAGTACTATATAGATGTTTCCATGCCAGTTAATGGTCTAGAGACCTTGTCAATCTGTCCAAAGTTTAAAGTGGTGACCACAGGTTTAAGAGTAGTCAAACATATAACATAACTTTTTATTTTAACTAGAAAAGCTTTATTTGTTGGCTTGACCAACCTTATTTGAAAGTTTTAAAAAGTAGAAAAAGCCATGATTAAAGGCTGATGGATGGATGGAATTACAAATTTTCCTATTCCCGTCATACCATTTCAACTTTCTATCTTGTGGCCAATTCAGATTCACACTCATAAACTGAAAGGGAGTAAAAAAAATTCAGAATTTTTCACAGCTCTGCTCATAGTGTTGCTGTGACCTACACATGAAAAGCATTTTGGGAAGTGTCAACTGGGAAACAAATGAAAGAGTGTGACTTTTTCATTGGATGTCAAGATACGGTATGCCTCTAACATTGCGTTGTACAAGATATGATATATGAAGACACACACATGATCTTGTTTTGATTGTTGCACACATTAGTGATGTCCGGTTCGCGGACGAATCGTTCTTTTGAACCAGTTCTTTTTAGTGAACCGGTCGAACCAGTTCACCAAATCGGACTGAATTGTTCGAAACCGTTTGCAGCATTAATCCACAAATTTATAAAGTTACTCACTTTTTGACCTGTCTGACTGTCCCTCTGACTTGAAAAAAAAAACAACATCCCAGAGTTATTCAGTTACTCCAACAATACACTGACTTAACCTACTGTAAGAGAGAACCGATGATGATGAGCACGTCAGCGAGCAGAAGCTGATGATACTGAGCATGCGTGCAGCGTACAGGAACGAACATACACGGCTTGTCACAGTTCTCGAAGAATAAGAATCGGTTGCAACGGTTATTGGATCACCAGTACACTGAACCGAAAATGTTTATTTCGGACATGTCCGATTTGAGAACCGATGAGCTGATACTGACTGAGCATGCATGTAATTTTTCAAGAGAGAAAAGCATGTTAAGTTTTGTTGAGCATCGGGACGTGTTATAGGGATCATAATAATTTATGAAATACCTGTAGGCCTACAGTAATTATAGTTAATGAAGACATATTCACAAATTGGGTTTGTATTAAATAAACAATGTTTTAATAACAATATATTAAAGTGTTCACAATACACACAAAAACTGCACTTACACACACTGTATCTGTACATAGATCAAACTCTAATGTTCAAAAATTTTTATACAAATATATTTTTCTATATTAATGTTGTCTAAAAAGCATTACAGTAAAAATGTGCAGTTGTGCTTGTTAATTATTTTTAAACATTGGAAACAAGCACAACTACCAAACTAAACATGATTCATAAGTCCATGTTATTTTCAGGATCAGTGTATTAATTTCTAAACAAGGTGATATAAATATAAAAATGATGTAGCCTCAAACTAAAGCTAAGGCGAAGCAATTGCGACTCCTTTTGAATCGCTCTCGCTCTCGCTCTCGCGGTTCTCGAATCTCAATTTCGTTCTTGTTCTCGAGTCAAGAATCGGTTGCAATCGGTTGCAGCGGTTTTCGGATCACCAGTACACTGAACCGAGAACTGTTTATTTCGGACATGTCCGATTTGAGAACCGATGAGCTGATACTGATTGAGCATGCGTCGACCGACTGACTGACTGCACGCATCTCTCTGAACCTGGACATGAATGTGGGGAAAATCTGGTGAACCGTATTTATTTAATTACAAAACTTAGTAAGTGGATCATGGTTTCTGCACTGATGAAGACTTAATTTATTGATTTTAGAACTGTAAAACATCATCGTTTGCACATCACTGCCTGTAAGTGTTTGGATTTAGATGTAAAACTTAATTGTAATAAACTTAACAGATTATGATATTTTATCTGATTGATATTATGATTACTGACTTTATATATTTTAATGTGTAAAGTGTTTGTTTATCTAGCCCGCGATAGACTTGACGTCATTACGTCATAGCAAAATTACGTCATTACGTTTGAGCGTAAAAGAACCGGTGAACCGGTTTTTTGATCCGGTTCTTTGAAACGAACTGTCCGAAAGAACCGGTTCTCGGAAAAGAACCGAACTTCCCATCACTAACACACATGTAATGCGTCATGCAAATTGTCAGATAATCATTGGATTTGCTTCTAAAGGTCAGATGTGGTCAAAGTTTAAATGTTGAATTGGAACATCATGTTAAAACGCTTGACCTGTTGACAACACGACACCAGGGTAAAACTGCAGCTGCTCTCGATAGAGTTCAGAGCGCTGGAGAATGTTGATACGAGTCTCAACAGTGCTGGTGATCAAGCATTAACGTGAGAACTAGATGCCACATCTTACATTTCAGAGACTTGTATACTTGATAACACACCATTTTTTCCCCTTTCAGTTGGAGTTTATTGTCCTAGTACAACTGCACTTAAGAGGAAATCGGAGAATTGCTTTCATGAACGCATTCATTCCCTCATCTAAATTCACTGCTGTTTCCTGTTAAAGTCAGTGTTTCAGTGATTCAAGTTAAGGTCTGTCTGCCTGGACCTGACAGAGACTGCAGAGACTATTGGCTCCGCAGGGCACACAGCCTTCTGGAGGCCAATTTCCCTGGTGCAAGGCACTGCTGGCTTGTGTGTCCAACTGATGTGCCTCGTCCTTTCCTGCTTTGCTGAGACATCTCCCCCTGGATCTCTCTGTCCCTTTTTAGAGCAATGCAGTGGTCTCTCAGTGGAGGGTCATGGGGTGCTTGTTGTTTTTCCAGAGGTTGCCGTATGCGGACTGGCCCATTCCTGATCAATCATTAAGGCAGAAAGAACTTGTGTGTGTCCTTCTCTTTTGGTTCACCTCATCATGTGCAGATTTTCTTTTCACTCTTTTTCATCCCCATCTTCTATTTCCATCTCTCCTCCTGTCTTTATCTCCTCTTTCCCCAGTGAGTTGGTAGTTGTCGTAAGACACTAACAGATCAGTGGAAAGTGATGAATTTGCTCAGCAGATGGAGTGCAGTGGAGGCAGTTTCCTGTCCCCTGGTGTATTGTGGGAGCGTGCAGTGTTGAGCTATGTTTTCTTGAATAAGCAATACTGTGTCAGGGTTTTTTCAATGGGCAGCGGTTGCTTCATTTAACCCCTGTGTCCTACGGAATCTGCTGGTGTCGTTTTTCCCAAACCGCAGAACTATCGTAACTGTGAAATGAGATGCTGAATGGGTCGAGGTCCATTCGTTATAATTAACATATAGAAGTATGGTAGTATAACAAGTTTGTATTTGAGGGAGCAGATGAGATGTTGTTTTACGTTCTGCTCTGCTGCAGTGGGCCGCCTACCCGGGCATGAAGATGCTCCTGTTTGGCAAAATACCTCACATTATCCGAGATCATTATCCATTTCATCCCAACAAGCTCTGTGAGCCTTGAAAAGCATCGCTGCAGAGTGCCGGTTTGGCTGCTGTAGAAGAGGTGAGATTAAACTACAGGCTCTAGTTCCCATCTGCATTAGCTCCTGCTGGACTGAATGTGATTTGAATCCCCTAGAAAATTTTGGGGGAAATGCACTCCCACTACCACTAACAGTCCCTGAATGGGACACTCTGCTAAGATCCACAAAGCTGAAACCACTAGGGGTGTAACAATACATCGATATAGATCAATACATTTATCTAAATTCTAATGATACGATGCATCGATGCAACATGTTAAAAATTGTTACCTGTAGGCTATTTATATATTTAAGAGGCATATTTGTTTTGACACTCACCACATTTTTACACAATGTCAGTCTATGTATTATCAACACGTGCATTCTCGTTTAAATTACCTTTCTGAGCTTGTGAAAGGCGCTCAGAACAGTCGATTAACACATTACAAGTAACTTAATCAGATTACTTTTTGAAGTAACTAGTAAAGTAATGCATTACTTTTAAAATGTTCAACTAAACATCTGAGTTACTTTTTTTAAAAATTAACGCAGTTTACTTTCAAATTTATTTGACTGACAACTCTCCTGTCCCCATGTTGAGAAAAATCGAGTAAGTGTAGAGGCATTATTGTATAGTTCTAGACTAAATGTGAGCATTTATTCATCTAATTTGCATAATAAAGATTCAGTACTCCTCAAAATGAATAAAATCAGTCAAATGCAAAATCCGAATACTATGCAAACCTCTAATAATTAAATCTTAAATAAAACAAATATTTTTATGCATTTTATCTATCTTTATTGACCCATGTCTTGCTGCTAACCTTCAATGATTTTTTGTTTTTATCGGTAAAACTTTTCTCCTGCGTCCTATTCTTCTATTATCCTGAATGGCAGCACAGATGAAAGGTTTGTTTGAGCTGCGCCCTCCTCTACTGTACATGTGAATTTGCATTTTTACCTCAGCCTGAGGCTTATTTCAATTTTGCTATAAAGAGGTCTTTACATGTGCACATTTTATTGTAAAAAAAACCCAACAAGTCCAGCCCAGGTGAGAAAAAGTAACACAAAAGTAACGTAACGCATCAACGCTCAATTAGTTACTTTTTAAGGGAGTAATGCAACATTGTAATGCATAACTTTTCAAAGTAACTTTCCCCAACACTGACCTTGCTACAGTGGTAAACAGCTGTAGTACCAGAGCCTTCTGCTCTTTGCTGTCCCCAATGTATATATTTTTATTTTATTCATCATTTCAATTATTGAAATCACTTTTTAAATCTAGTTGTATAATATATTTACATTTAGAATTTGAAATGTATATTCTTTCTTGTATTATTTCTTTTTTTTTTTCAAAATGTAAATATTTGTACACACAATGTAATATTTACTATATTTTAAACTGATTTAATTGTATTATATACAGTGAGGAAAATAAGTATTTGAACACCCTGCTAATTTGCAAGTTCTCACTTGGAAATCATGGAGGATCTGAAATTGTAATTGTAGGTGCATGTCCACTGTGAGAGACATGATCTATAAAAAAATCCAGAAATCATAATATATGGTTTTAAAACTATTTATTTGTATGATACAGCTGCAAATAAGTATTTGAACACCTGTCTATCAGCTAGAATTCTGACCCTCAAAGACCTGTTAGTCTGCCTTTAAAATGTCCACCTCCACTCCATTTATTATCCTAAATTAGATGCACCTGTTTGAGGTCGTTAGCTGCATAAAGATACCTGTCCACCCCATACAATCAGTAAGAATCCAACTACTAACATGGCCAAGACCAAAGAGCTGTACACCTCCACAAGGCTGGAAAGGGCTATGGGGAAATTGCCAAGTAGCTTGGTGAAAAAAGGTCCACTGTTGGAGCAATCATTAGAAAATGTAAGAAGCTAAACATGGCTGTCAGTCTTCCTCGGACTGGGGTTCCATGCAAGATCTCACCTCGTGGGGTCTCAATGATCCTAAGAAAGGTGAGAAATCAGCCCAGAAATACTACAGGGGGGGCCTGGTCAATGACCTGAAAAGAGCTGGGACCACCGTTTCCAAGGTTACTGTTGGTAATACACTAAGACGTCATGGCTTGAAATCATGCATGGCACGGAAGGTTCCCCTGCTTAAACAAGCACATGTCCAGGCCCGTCTTAAGTTTGCCAATGACCATTTGGATGAACCAGAGGAGTCATGGGAGAAAGTCATGTGGTCAGATGAGACCAAAATATAACTTTTGGTCATAATTCCACTAAATGTATTTGTAGGAAGAAGAATGATGAGTACCATCCCAAGAACACCATCCCTACTGTAAAGTATGGGGGTGGTAGCATCATGCTTTGGGGGTGTTTTTCTGCACATGGGACAGGGCAACTGCACTGTATTAAGGAGAGGATGACCGGGGCCATGTATTGCGAGATTTTGGGGAACAACCTCCTTTCCTCAGTTGGAGCATTGAAGATGGGTCGAGGCTGGGTCTTCCAACATTACATTGACCCGAAGCACACAGCCAGGATAACCAAGGAGTGGCTCTGTAAGAAGCATATCAAGGTTCTGGCGTGGCCTAGCCAGTCTCCAGACCTAAACACAATACAGAATCTTTGGATGGAGCTCAAACTCCATGTTTCTCAGCGACAGGCCAGAAACCTGACTGATCTAGAGAAGATCTGTGTGGAGGAGTGGGCCAAAATCACTCCTGCAGTATGTGCAAACCTGGTGAAAAACTACAGGAAACGTTTTACCTCTATAATTGCAAACAAAAGCTACTGTACCAAAAATAACATTTATCTACGTGTTTAAATACTTATTTGCAGCTGTATCATACAAATAAATAGTTTTAAAAAATCATACATTGTGATTTCTGTATTTTTTTTAATAGATTATGTCTCTCACAGTGGACATGCACCTACGATGACAATTTCAGACCCCTCCATGAAGTGGGAGAACTTGCAAAATAGCAGGGTGTTCAAATACTTATTTTCCTCACTGTATTATAATATATTTATTTTATCTCTATAGTTTTAATATTTATTTTAAAGTGAATTTATTTTGTACATGTATAATGTAATATTTTTTTTAAATAAATATTTATTAGAATTAGGAGTGTTATGGTACACGTATTCGTACCGAACCGTTTCTGTAAAAAAAATGTTGCCATGTGTCCAGACAAACAAATCGTGTGTACCGAACGGCTCCGAATGCAATCTTTAACAGTTAACAGTCGGCTTGTTTTAAGCACGGAACACATTTCAATCAGAGTTCCCACAGGAACATATTAAGTATTCAGTCCATTTTATCACAAAATTCAAACAATAAATGCCTTTTGACTCTTTAATGTGACATGACTGATCACTGTATAGGCTCTGTCAAGCCACTGCGCGCAAGTGAACGCGATCATCTCTTACTAAAAAATTTACATTAATATCTCTTAAGGTATGTTGAGGATACATTACAACTTACTGAAATGTATCATATGTTGTGTAATCACTCAATCTGTGTTTCAACCCCGTAAAGACAATAAAACAGCTTGTAAACAATGTCACGTAGCATCACATTTACCTCAGGCAGTCAGTCAGTGTCCATAGCTGTTAGTTCACTAGAGAAATTAACTCTTTCGCTAAATATATGCACTATATTAGCCTATATATTCTTTATATTCTACTTAACCTGTTAGTCATGTCTTGTTTATTTATGTTTAAATAAATCTGTCATGAAAATGACAGCCACTGTGTATAAATGATTACATTTTAACAATGAATTGGAGAAAAAAAATTATAATTAGATTTAGAAGTGAATGCAAAAACTGCCTTATAAAAGCTTATGAGTGTTGCTTATTATTAACTGAATTTAGGCTAATTGTTTGGGCTCTGCTGTTAACCTTTAATATAATAGCAATGTGTAAGGAAGGGCTCCCTATATAGTTTGGAGGAATTTTCTTTAAGAGACTATTATAATTGAATTAATTTAAGGACAGACACTAATTTTTCAGTAAACCACTGTTGAATAAAAATAAATAAAAAGCAATTTTGTAAAACTATACCGAACCCATACCAAACCGTGACTTCTAAACCAAGGTACGTATCGAACCATCAGTTTTGTGTACCGTTACACCCCTAATTAGAATATACAAACCCGATTCCAAAAAAGTTGGGACACTTAACAAATTGTGAATAAAAACAGATTGCAATGATGTGGAAGTTTCAAATTTCAATATTTTCTGAATACAACATACAACATAGATAATTCATAATTAGCTACATTTATATAGTGCTTTTATAGACACTCAAAACGCTTTACATATAGAAGGGGGGAATCCCCTCAACCACCACTGATGTGCAGCATCCACTTGGATGATGCGATGGCTGCCATATTGCGCCAGAACACCCACCACACACCAGCTGATTGGTGGAGAGGAGTGATGAAGCCAATCAGTATATGGGGATAATTAGGAGGCTATGATAGACAGAGACCAATGGGCAAATTTGGCCAGGATGCCTAAGTTACACCCCTACTCTTTTCCAAAGGACATCTGCCACAGAGAGTCAGGACCTCAGTTTAACGTCTCATCCGAAAGACGGTGCTCTTTGACAGCATAGTGTCCCCATCACTTTACTGGGGTGTTAGGACCAACACAGACCACAGGGTGAGCACTCCTGCTGGCCTCACTAACACCTTTAACCAGCAGCTACCTAGTTTTCCCAGTTGGTCTCCCATCCAGGTACTAACCAGGCTCAGCCCTGCTTAGCTTCAGTGGGAAACCCGTCTTGGGCTACAGGGTGATATGGCTGCTGGTTAGATGACATATCAGATGTTTAAATTGAGAAAATGTATAATTTTAAGGGAAAAATAAGTTGATTTTAAATTTCACGGCATCAACACATCTAAAAAAAGTTGGGACAAGGCCATGTTTACCACTGTGTGGCATCCCCTCTTCTTTTATAACTGTCTGCAAACGTCTGGGGACTGAGGAGAAATGTAAATGATTGCATTCCTTTTTTTATTCCTAATTTGTACAGTGTCCCAACTTTTTTGGAATCGGGTTTGTATTTTTATCTGTAAAATGTAATATTTATTTTCAAATGATTTAACATAAAGAGTGGGGGTGGGGTGGTTGCTTTAGGACGCTTTAAGAGGACACATAAACACACAGTCCCATAAAAACTAAGCTCTAGATGACTTGAGTTTCATTTCAGTCTGATCGGGAAGGAGACATTTGAATCTGTCACCAAAAAAAAAAAAAACTAGTGCATGATGGGAGTCTTCCTGCTGTGTTCATCTACAAATTGTAACGCTCGGTGTCAAAAGCTTTGTAACTGAGCTGTCACTAATTTAGATCTACCGTCCTGAATTTCTGAGGTTACTTTGTCATTCAACCAGAGAAAAGCACGAAGAGAGACCTGAGAGTATGCCAGAAAATGGCTGAATAAATCATGTGTTAAAATTCATTAGCAAAGCCTTTCTGAGCACCAAAATGACAAGACATTAAATATGTATTATTTATTAAATGTCTGCACTTACGGAAGAGGGGGTCTAGTGATGTTAATTAGCCAGCCGTTCGGTCAAAAAGGACTGTTGTAAATGGAAAGTGAAAGCTAAATCCAGGCACAGGTGGGGTTTTTTTTCCACTTTCTAAATTTACTTTGGTGGAAATGAAGAGGCTAATTACAGCTGCTCTGAAATTCAAAGCTAATTTGGAGGCCAATATGACGGACTAACTGACATCCGCCATGAAGTGGCTTGTTTGAATGGCCACGAGGGATTTGAGTGGGAGTAGCATGTGTGTGTGTGTGGATAATCACACACTTGTTCGCTGATGCACTCTTAACCAGCTCAGCCATGTAAGTGCCGGAGAACAGACACTGGCCTGTGTTTTACTGTGAATGTGATCGAAAGCTCTTAGACTGTTTGACGTGTGTGTGTTAGTGAGAGAGAGAGGCAGTTTGAGGTCACTTCAGTGATCTGGTAAAGTGGAAACGAGGGGAGCCGTTATCCACTCAGAGAGCCGCCCCACTGTTGGCTGCAAGCAGGAGAGAGAGAGAGAGAAAGGAAACAAGTAGAACAGCGAAGACTTGAGTTATAACTTTGTAACAGGCCTTTCTGTTGTTCAGGAGAGAGACAGTGAGAGTGAAAGAGAGGGGAGAGGGGGTAATTATCGCCAGAAATGAGGCTCGGCGAACGATTCGCACTGCTGGGCCCGCTGATCTGGTCGCCACGGCAACGCCGACCCACTCATTTGTTTTGCAGATGAGTAATTACATCCAATTAGACTACTGAGAGAATGAAAAAAGAGAAACAAATGGAAGACGGGGTCTTTTGTTTCGCACTGATAGCTGGAATATTAATAATTGGGCTGAAGATAAGATGGACAGCGATACTGTAAGGAGCTGAGTCGAAGTCATCAGTTCACACCTGAGAGCTTTAACTGCCTCCATGAATTGAAGTAGTTGCTGTCAGATGTTGACATCATTTCAGGCCTCAGACTCTTTGCATGTCCATTGGGAGCTGTGATGTAGTGTCGGGACTGGTATCCAGAAGGTTCATCTGCACAAGAATAAAGCCATTGAGTGAGCACTTAACCCCAGGTTACTGCAATAAGCTCATGGCTGCATTCTATTACTTACATATTATAATTTTTTTTTAAATGTCCCTCTCCCTGTATATGAAGACTTCAGATGCAAAAACCTCTAAGTCCGTCAATAAAAATCGTATGTTTTTAATTTTACTCTTATGGGTGATATTTTTTTTAAATAAGGCATTTCAATAACTGAATAATAACCTTAGCATTGATATATATATATATATATATATATATATATATATATATATATATATATATATATATATATATATATATATATATATATATATATATATATATATATATATATATATATATATACAGAACTGATATATATATAGAACTGAAGTGCAGCTGAAATATATTTCTTATCAAGATTTTTCAAGAAATGGCTCGTTTTAATCCCAACAACTTTTGTAATAATGTTTCAGTGCAAAATGAAACTTTCAAAAAATATTGTAATATTCACAGCTTGGTAAAGCCCATTGAGTCGATTTTTGCAAAGACATAAGTGTTGTCGCCTTGTCATATGAGCTTCACCTGTGACTAATAATGGATCAATTAGATATCAGGTGTGTATAAAAAGAACCCCAGTGCACTAGAGCTTCACACCAACTGCAACTAAACCTCTGCAAACATGCCTAAGATTCACCCTGAGACTAAAGTTTTGATTATCAAGAGGCTGAAGACCAGATCCACTGCTGATGTGGCAGACACCTTCAAAGTGTCTCAGCGTCAAGTACAGAGGATAAAAAAAGATTTGAAGAGACTGGAGACGTTTATGACAAACCCAGGTCAGGCAGACCCTGCAAGACAACTGCTCGAGAGGACCGTTTGTTGGCTCGAAAATCCAAGGCCAGCCCATTTTCCACTGCAGCAGAGCTCCATGAGACCTGGTCACCTGAAGTCCCTGTGTCAACCAGAACAGTTTGTCGGATTCTGTCTCGAAATGGCCTCCATGGTCGAATCAGTGCCCAGAAGCCAGCACTAAACAAAAGACAATTGAAAAACCGTGTGGCATTTGCCAAAGCCCACAGCCTGCTAAAAGGATGGACGCTGGAAAAGTGGCAGAAGGATTTTTCAGTTGAATCTTCTGTTGAATTACACCACAGTCGCAAATATTGCAGGAGACCTACTGGAGCCCGCATGGATCCGAGATTCACCCAGAAAACAGTGAAGTTTGGTGGCGGAAAAATCATGGTCTTGGTTTACATCCAGTATGGGGGTGTGCGAGAGATCTGCAGGGTGGAAGGCAAATTCAATAGTCTAAAATACCAAGAAATCTTATACCTCTTATATTCCCAACCATAAAAGAGGCCAGATTCTGCAGCAGGATGGTGCTCCATCGCATTCTTCCATCTTCACATCAAAGTTCCTCAAGGCGAAGAAGATTTGAATAAAAATAAAAGTTTTATTCCCAGTCACCAGACATGAACATCATTGAGCATATGTGGGGTAGGATGAAAGAGGAAGCATGGAAGACGAAACCAAAGAATATTGATGAACTCTGGGAGGCATGCAAGACTGCTTTCTTTGCTATTCCTGATGACTTCATCAATAAATTGTACGAGTCCTTGCCAAACCGCATGGATGCAGTCCTTCAAGCTCATGGAAGTCATACAATATATTACATTTGGATCTCACAGCCCCACTACTTAATTTGCTGACATATTTTCGTATTTGCAGTAAATTTGTTCAATTTCTGTATAGGCGACAAAACTTTTGTCTTGCCAAAATTTGACCTTTCTGTCTTGATTAAACGATAAATCTTTTTTCAGTGAACCTAATTTATTTCAGTGCATTAAACGTCATTTGGGAGCGTTTTAGCTTTTTTAATATGAGCTATTTCTAACACCAATTGATGAATTAAAAGTCAGGTTAATAGCAGGTGTTTCTACAAAATAGATAAGCGACACGACTTTTGTCAGGGACTGTGTGTATATTAAATTTTATTATTTAATTATTATTTTTATATATTATTATTTGTCATACTTTTTTAAATTACACAATATTGTTTATTTTATTCTAGTTTTATTTTATTTTTTACTATACATTAAAATTGCATTTTCATCAGTAAAGTTTTCTTTATAAAGTAATTGAAAGTGATACAGTTTTACTGAAAAATGATTGCATACATGGAAAAACATTACTTTTATTAACATAACATTATTTTTGAAATTTCAACAAAACCCATTATGGGATGTCAACTCTGCAAGGGCCCCATCATGCCCTGTTTTAATGTTAAAGTTGAACAAACAAAATTGACCCTGATCATGTAGTGATAACGTTTCAAAACTGATTTGATTTAAACCCACATTTCAAATTGTTAATTTATATAAAGACGTTAAATATAGGGCTGTTTTCCATTGTTGTTTTCCTGATTACTTTTTAAAGGACTTCAGAAAGTACATTTGTGGCACATGCAGTGATATTTCTGTTCTCATTATGCTGTTCATATGGCCAGACTGCAGTTAAACCTAGAAATAGAGATTTACAACTCTAGCATGCTGCCAGCTGAATTATCAAAAGCTCTGGTGATGTGCCGGAAATTGTGTTATTGATGAAGCGCTACAGCAGATGTCCGCACAACTAAAACAGCATTCGATTGGTGTTCATTAGGAAACCATTAATTTGCACACATATTGTGGCCCAAAGACTAAACACATTTCTGTGGCAGACACCCACATCGCGAAACCCCGAGGTGATGCACGCTGCCTCTCGAACACGCTGTGAGAGAACATGTGTTGTTTTAGAAAGATCAGAGGAAAGCTATTATTTCTCTAACTTTGATGTCAGAGCATCGTTGGCCGATCCCTCTCTGTTTCTCACCTTTGCTTAAGTAAAAGTAAATCATTTGTATGCTCTGAAAAGAAAATGAGCAGAGGAAGATAATCAGGCAACGGCTCGCTCCCAGATGGCTGCTTCTGCTGTCTTGCCATCCAACTGAAGAGCTCTTTTCAGCCTCATTTTATTCATATCCTTTTACACTGATGGCACTATCATTAGAGGCAATCTACCTGAACAATAAAGGTAATTTTCACTGCCTTTATTAGATAAGACCTTCCTGACTGAGCGCCTTGTGCAGCTGAGGGCTAATTGTCCGTGTCAGCATAAACAAAGCAGCTGTGTACATCCGTTGTGTGTGTGAATGTCGGCTTTGTGTACTGCCTCTCCCAGTATCCTGTAATCGGCAGAATTAGGCAGATGGAACAGGAAGCCGCCATTGTGGTGTCCTGGCAATCTGCGACTCTTGGAATGCATGCGGCATGGTTCCGCAAAGACAGTGCGGAGGGGGAAGGGGGTGGGTGTTGCACGTTCGCCAACCTGCGCCCTGCTCAGCCATTTAACAAATGGAGGAGTCTGTGTAGAGGTCGACTCTTGTTTGTTGTTAAAGATCTAATTAGAGAGTGCAGAAGAGGCAGTGGAAGCTTGTCTAATTAGCGAGCAGAAAACCCACTTTAAAATTCAAGGACAACTGGCGATTAGAATGCACGTCGAAAAAATGGATTACAGAAAGAAAGGGTGTCTCTGGCCTTTGTTTTGCTGTTGTGGTCTTTTTTTGTTGTTGTTTCTAGTTTAGATTGAGCATGAAAGTCAGTTTAGTCCTGAATAACACTGAATGATCTAAAAGACTCTGAACAGAAATGTTAATTTCCTGCTAAAGACCCAGGATGCCTAGCAGTGACCTGGAACAACCCCAGTGTGTCCCACTCATAGAAGGAATGGTGGGCATTCAAAATGTTGAACACATCTCTGACCCTTTGTGCTTGTATTTGTTTTAACCAATAAGAGCACGCTCAGCTTTGTTTAAAGGAAAAGTTCAGCCTATAAAGAAAATTGTCATTTACCCTCATTTTAACCCTGAATGAGATTTGAGAATATATTTGTTGTTTTTTGTCAATTGGGTCACAAACAAAATTGGACCCCACTGACCCTCATTGTATGGACAAAAAGAAAAGACGATTTTTTTCAAAGCATCATCTTTGTGTTGCTTAGAAGAAAATCGCATAGGTCTGGAATGACATGAAGGTGAATAAATGACAGAATTTTAATTTTTGGTAAACAGTCCCTTTAAAGCTGTGAAGCTTGAGTTTATACAGAGATGTAATTGGAATCATTACAGCGGCACATTTCTGTGATTCCTCGAGTCACAATTTACAGTAAGCAGGCAGTGTTGGAGTTCTGCCATTCCTCAAGCACTTGAGTATAATTTGACAGGCAGGCGTTTTGCCCACAAACCGCGGACGGTGAGGGAAAGTTGCGAAGCTGATGACAGAGAAACGACTTAGAGCTTCAGATTACTCTTGGCAGCTGTTGAGGGCATAATCAGCGCTGTGATGTTCGGCACGAGTCCAGGACGCTCTTGCAGGTCCCAGACCCCAATGAAAAGCAAACGTGCTGCAGGGGAGACGTAAGATGTAACAGCCTGTGTGGTGGATCTTGCTCTTTCTAAAATGCCAATGAAGACATTTGATGCCCTCTGTATATCAAACCCACTTATATAATTGAAAAGACCAGTTATGAATGTTAGCTAGAGCCGACAAATAACATCCTCAGAAGCGTGCATAATCTACCATCCTGAAAAGAGTTTGTTTGTTAATGTCTAACATACTTTTTTTTATGTTTATGGCCAATAAACATCAATGATACTTTGTTGAACAACATGCTGAATGTGACAATGTTTTATTTATCACTGCCCACCATATCTAACGTATTCACTCATAGGTTTCTATTAAGATCTTTGCTAGCATCTTTGAGAGTTGGGCATCATGTTGTGTAACTGCTAACAAATTGAGTGTATGTGGGCATCATTCAGCCTCATGTCATCATCGGTCACACACATACTTCACTGTCAGTCACTTCATCTTTGTGTATCATATAGTATCATGTGTATCAATTGCCGTGTTCCACCTCCTCTACGTATTTCCCAGGGTTCCCCGATTATGGCTTTTATTCTGGGCCTGGTGACCAGCGGGCTGCTCCCTGCTCCTTTGCTGACTATGCCACCTTGGGGCCCCATGCGGGTCAGATGCTGCAAAGCGAGCATGTCACCTCCACCTGCAACTCACCCTCCCAGCACCACCCAAGCCCGGACCACTTTAAGAGCTCAGGTGTGTATGGTGTATTTTGTCCTAGACATGCTCTGCTTCTAGCAGCCATTCATTATGATGTATTTGGAAATACCTCTTAATATTTTCCCATTTCAAAACAATGCACAAGTATTGTCACACAAGTAAGTATTGTATTGTCCCTACGTTCACATTACATGCTGAGTCGATCCACTCACTCATGTTTTATTCTTACCTGTCTGAGATCACTCCTAACAAAGCTTCATAAAATACTTAGGCATTATTCTTTCAAGTTTCAGAGCTGAAAACATCCTTGTTAGTCAAAGAAAAGCTTTTATTGACAGCTGGCTCAGCAAACGATCGCTCTGTGAATGTGTGTACCGTGACGTCAGAGTGCAGTGAAACGCCACCTTAAGATGAAAGTCAATTCTGTAGCCCCACCCACCGACTCGTGCCTGACATACATGGGCGTCGGAAACAAATAAAATGTGGGTGGGTCCTCTGTCAGAATTTTTTTTTACTGGAGTAACATTAGAGGCCATTTACATTAAATAAAAATATACTGCCGTTTACTAAACGATTGATTGGGATAGACAAAATTACGGAAATCACCAAATCATTCACTGCGGCAATGGTGTAGGGGTAAGGTGCATGGCATCAAGTTTTGACGCAAATTGAACTTTTGCTGAACTCCCTCTACTCCCTTTTACCATCACTTATCAGATCGGAATGGCATTTATTTTCAATAAAACTGAAGAAAATATTAGAAAAGTGGAAATAAAGCATCTAACGTGTTTACTATTAAGTGTTTATCGGTTATTGGTATAGGTAAACAGACATGCGCTGAATTAGAGCGATAAAAGTGAGTGGGTCCAATATCATTGGTTGTAAAAAGTGGGTGGGTCTTGTCGCACCCACACACAATGGTTCTGACGCCCATGCTGACATAGATAAATAACGTAGGCCTACATGCGTGAAGCTAAACAGGATCAAACTTCCAAGCAATAAAAGCATAAACCTAATTTGGATTCCAATATTAGAAATACTTGGTTGAACTTTATTTTTAGTGAAGTTCTAGCTCACGAGGGTAAAGACATTGCTCGTTTGTTTGCTTCATTTCACTGTGGATTCGTTTGTAAACAAGAGACTGGATTTGCAGACAGGATCAGATTAAAAAAACTATTCTGTGTGCTTGATATGACAGGAATGGTGCAACACAACACTTTTGTGAGTAAAACATGTTTTTTTAAATGTGACAGTATTGCATTGTTACAGATCATTTGATATCTCCTGATAATTTGCACGTGTCTAACTAAACATAACTTCCATACTGTCACAGGCTGGAGAATCCTTTGTATTTGAGGTGTTGTTGGTTTATTGTCCTGCAATTTGGGATCAGACTCGAACATTTATGGGCCAGGGCTCGCAAAGCCTGATGTCCCGGGGCTAATGTTTTCCAGTCGGGCTACCAAAATGTATCGCCAGCCTGCCTGACAGGCTATCTTAAATAGTGAAATAACATTCCTTTCTTGATGTGTGTTGTCCACTCTCTTGATTTGATATTTGAAAGAAAAATACAATCGTGGAAGTTTTAAACATGCTGATTTGTCTGCAAAGTTTTTCAGATGCTTGTGTGGGTGTTAGTGATGCGGTTCATGGTTATATCCACTGATCAGACGGGCCAAGTAAAAAAAAAAAAAAATCAAATTAATTGCCAGTGTATGAGATAATCATTGTTTGTTTGATACATATTGCAAGCCCTGTGGTCGAATCATATCAGTTACTGTTTTCAAAATTCCCACAATTCCCACATGTACTGATGGAGTCGAAGCTCATTATAATATGCAAAACTGTTATCCAATCATAGCAGTGGGCGTTTACTTCCAAGTCTTCAATGCAGCACGCCCGTAAAAATCAAGCATACCAGGAACTAGACTCAAAACCAGGGTATAAATAGCCTATTACTTATTCATTATGATGTTTTACTGTTGACCTCAGACAACAATGTAATAATTTTTTTTAAAGCCAGTTCATGACCCATTTAAAACCACCCTTCAGTCACAGTTTGAACCTGTGGACTTATCGAAGCACGTTAAGCCTCATTGTTTTGAAAGAGCCAGTGAAGTCACGCGTTGTGTGACCCATCTGCGGTACTGTCCTAATCAGTGCCAGGCCAGGTGTCGTGGATCTTTTAGATTCAGCTCCTTCTGTCCTACTTCTCTCGCCTCATTTCATTTGGCAGCCAACAGGAAAATGTCTGTAGTCCTCCAGCTTTACACCAGCGATTACATAGATGTAGTAGGTTTGGCCTCGAGCCCAACCTGTGCTCATTCTGCTGCCGGTAACTTTGGACTCACAGTACAAAGGCCAAAGCTAAATCGATTCCTAAGTGTACACGATTTAAATGGAGGGGGAAAAAACATTAGTGTTCTTGTTCATTCTCTGAAATGTCACATTATAGAAGTAAATGTGTTGGGAACATCATTACTGTTGACTTTAAGATCTCTGAAGTGCGGATTTAAAACATTTTATCTGTTCAGATCAGTCAATGATTAGTTACATACTTTTTAAAGTCTTTTCCTCTGTCTGATGGTTCTTGCTAGATTTTGACAATTTTTTTCCCTGCTAAACAACAACAAAATACATTCTTTATTTTTATTTTTTGTTGGCATTGGAAACAGAAACTCATCTATGACTTTTCTGCTTCAATTTATGACCTTAATATTGCTTTCAGTGTGGGTTTAGAGCATTTCCAGATAGCTCTATTTAATACAGGCGCGTTACCTGATATGAAGGTCCGTCCAAATGTCTCTTGTATGCTTGTTGCTGTGGCAACTTGGACACAGTCAAGGCATTGTGGGTCTTTCAGGGGTCAATACTGATACCGTTGGCGTGCAGCTTTGTGTTAGACAATCTCTGTTTCTAAGCCTGTCCCTGCTCAGCAAAAACACTTTGTTATCCCACGGAAGCATGTGCAGGGTGACATCGATTAAAACCCCAACGCTGGGAGCTGGAGCGGGACAGATGAGTCACCTGTGTCTCAAAAACACGCTGCGTAATCGCAGGCCGGCGGGTTTAATTAGCATGGGTGCTGCTAAGCTACCAGTCAAAGCCAATAAATGTAAGTCATGTTTAGCTATTAAAGCTAATAGCAGTAACGGTTTAGCCGCAGGGTTTAATTTGTAGCATAAATCCTATTTCTGGCAAAGCGAGAGAAAGCACGGCACTCACCTTTACAGAATCCAGCAATTATATGGAATAAAGATTACAGTACACACATAAAATTACTGTAAAAATGAGGTAAGCCGTGGAGCTCAGATAAGAAACACGGCCAGATACAGGCAGAGAGTTAGTTAATGCTGTCTGTCATCACTAATTTAACACAATCTGTCATTTAACTGAAAGCCACTGTATTAAATGCTGCTAAATAAAAATATTGCTAAACTGAATATTTATTTCTATATATATATTCAAATATATAAATTAATTCTTGAGATAATTGATTTTCACTTTTGCTTTAGATTTTGCAATCATATATACCGTGTATAGGGAACAGTGCTACTAAAGATAAGATATTTGACAATGATGCTCAGGATCTGTTGTGCACCAAATCATCTCTCTATGAAATACTGCTGAGCGCTCCAAAATGGGGGGTAAACTCCAAAAGACTGCAAAGACTTCCGCTATTGGTTCTGGCTTCATCCAATTGTCATTAACTTACATTTCAAAAGAAATTGAACATTAAAATTAAAAACAAATTTCTAGTTGATATTAGAACAATAAAGCTATAAAATATGCCTATATAAATAAATATACTCCATGAGAGAGGAGCCCAGAGCTCGTGGCCAGTGGCATTTGGACCAGAGTTTAAACTTCTGCTCAATGATATTGTGATGGTGAAGGTTCTACTCTATTGTTGTGTTCAAAGTGATTGGGCGTCCCTGGATTTGCAGGGTAGTGATGATGGGTGCAACTAAAAATGTGCCAATGTCCGGTGAAGTCCAGTTGTGAAGTTACGGATCTCATATGATGCCTGTTTGTCAATGGGAAGAAACCACAGCCTATTTTGGAGTTCCCATCCTCATTTGGAGATCTCCAGGCTGCAGCTACACCCTCCCTGCCCGTGTATAGACGGTTTCAACGGCAATAACATAAACAAACATTACTGCGCATGCGCACTTTTGTGGCCCAAACTTAACTTCCGGTAGATGTCCACAATGAATCAATAACAACAGAGGCTGCGTTATCTTTATCATCTTTGATCATCTTTCATTTTAATTGTGCAACATTATCCTAATTTATGTGTTGTTGTTTTTTTTTGTTTCTGCATGTTTATTATAAATAATCTCCAATTTCTGTCTGAATATAGATTGGGGGAAAGGGTTAGTTCACCCAAAAACTGAAAAGCCTGTCATGTTAATCCCAACCCATAAGACCTTAGAGAACAAGAAACTTCTCTTAATTTGTGTTGCTATGATGAGCGAAGGTCTTACGAGTTGGGAACGTCATGAGGGTGAATTGTAGATAAAGTACCCTATTTGAGATTGATAGTATATGAATGCATCATAGAAATCCTGTGCTCTATGCACTGCCATTTAATAGAGGATCAAGCTAAAGTTGCTTTACACTCCGTGATGAAAGCATTTAAATATTTTGCGGGAAACATAAATCCGTTCATTTATCCACATGACCACTTGATGAACAAATGTAAACGCACTGTGTCCTGATTGACTGATGAGCCAATCTGCTTGATCGGATCACGGTGATCGCATGTTAATGCCAAGTGTAAACGCAGCCAGAATAAGTTCCCTCTAGAGTAGATTATTTCTGATAACAGGCAAAATAAATAACAAGTAAATTACATTAGACAGACAGACACTGTCAGACGCTTTTACATGACGCTGCTCTCGTATGCAGTCTGACTGGATATTTATGAAGCATTCAAGGCTCTTTGCTGAGTCGCACACACTGTTTTTGCGCTGGTGTCATATGCTCTTTGCTTGATCATTAATATTTATATCATGTTATCCAAGAATAGTACGTCAAAAATGTGTTTCTACTGAGTAGTGCACCATACTATCCACTTTGCCAGACCGATAAAACACAGACCGGAAGTTAACTTCGGGCCAGGCGTGTAGCCATGGCAATGCAACCATGGCAATGTGTCCAATGAAACCGTCTATAGAGCAGACACTTTAATTGTAGCGTCCATTGTCCAACTGAACTAAATGGTTTTTATTTTCTATAAAAAAGCAAAACGATAGTGAGGGTGGTGCCGAGATGGGCAAGTAATGTAATCAGTGTATGGCCGAACACCGTGTAACATTGACTACTGCAGCAAGCCTACATCATACAGGTGCTTCTCTTTCTCTGGTTAACACCTGTGGTGACAGCAGTCACTAATGTTCGGTTGTTGGAGGTCTGTCCTCCAACTCCAGCTGTATTCTGTCACTGTGAAGAGAGATGTAGGAAATGAGCAGTCACAAAAGCAGCTCGATCTTTACATGCGTGTTCACACTCGCTTGAAATCTCAGCTCACAGCGTGCTCAGCACAGCAGGAAAGCCTGCATTTCTCCCTGCCCCGTCCTTCGATCAGACCAGCTGAACGGCATTCGATCAGACCGGGCTGCTTGCTGTTTTGCATGAATGTTGTGGGTGTTTTTAATCTATATGCTGTCCACCTGTGTGAAGGCCGTTCATACAGGACATTTTTGTATTTAAAAACCAAACAAGGGGACAGAATGCAGGTGTCTTTTAAAAATATGGTGCTCATGGAAAACTCCATGCAATTATCAGACATCCATGTAGTTTGAATAGTCCAATAATAAAAAGAAAAACAGCACAAGCAATGCAAGAACTTCTGAAATTAAAAATGTTATTTGGCTTTAAACACGTTCACAGTGTTTTATTTAATAATGACAATCATGACCATGTTCAGTGTCATACACACTACAGTTTTAATGTTAAAGGGTTAGTTCACCCAAAATTGAAAATTCTGTCATTAATGACTCACCCTAATGTCGTTCCAAACCCGTAAGACCTCCGTTTTCATCTTCGGAACACAGTTTAAGATATTTTAGATTTAGTCCGAGAGCTTTCTGTCCTTCCATTGAAAGTGTATGCACAGTATACAGTCCGTGTCCAGAAGGGTAATAAAAAAATCATCATAGTAGTCTATGTGACATCAGTGGGTTAGTTAGACTCTTTTAAAGCATCGCCAATACATTTTGGTCCAAAAATAACAAAAACTACGACTTTATTCAGCATTGTCTTCTCTTCTGTTTTTGTTTGAATCCCGCTACTGACGTAAGACGCTGCTGATGTGTTATCTGGTGCGTCAGAGCTTCCATGTAGTCTGAGGGAGACGCACAACGTGCGTCTTACGTCAGCAGCGTCACTGTGGACTCGTGAACACTGATTCATTCAAACAGGGTGAGTCATTATTTTCATTTTTGGGTGAAATAACCCTTTAAGGCAAAGCTGAATTTTCAGCATCATTATACCAGTCTTTAGTGTCACATGGTCCTTCAAGAGTATGCTGATTGGTGATGAAGAAACAGTTTCTTATTATCAAACTTGAAAACAGTTTTTGCTGCTTAATATTTGTGTAATATTCTTTGAAGTTCAAAAGCATTTATTTCTTAAAATAGAAATCTTTTTGTAACGTTATAAATGTCTTAACTTTAGTACATCTTTCCCGCATAAGTATTATTTTCTTAAAAAAAATAAAATTCCCATAATTCTCTCTGGTGGAAGCTGTCTCTGCCAACTTAGTGACTGGCATTTGATTTATCATAAATCAGATGTGTGTGTCTCCTGTACAGGTGCTAACCCTCCCCCGGCCTGGAGGTTTCCCCGGTGCAAACAGTCCTGGACCCGTGGCAGACCTGTATGGCCCCAGCAGTCAGGACTCAGCTGTGGGAAATTACATCAGTGCTGCCAGCCCCCAGCCGGGCTCCGGGTTCAATCACAGTCTCGCAGTGAGTAGTGTTCTTTCACTCGAGCACAGAGAAAGTTCTCACTTTTGTCTTTTGTCCATCATAGTCTTTAATTATATTCAACCTCCAACTGAGAAATAAGAGTCTGATTGGCTGTTCTCTGCGTCATGACTCACTTTTTATGGCGAGGGCTTGATTGTCAGCGCAGCAATTTAGAAACGCAGCACTGGGGGAAAAAAAAGAATATCAGAGGAATTAGTTCCATTCCACATGTTCAAAAATACCCCAATGAGTCACGAGTCTCCGTTAGACTGACACTTCTCGTCTCGCTGATGTTTTGTTTGGGGAATAAAAGCATCACAAACAGTTTAGTGGAAGCGAAAAGCTGCCATGGTTGGAAATGAGCAAATTGTCAAAAATCAGATGTCCCTGTAACTAGCAGATGCTCTTGACACCATCTCCAAACAAAAGCCCCTGCGTTGCACAAAAACTTGCTTTAATTGGCTTTTGTTGGGGAGCGCACGGATTCTGTCTGCAGATGTCACGGACGTCAGGTTGCGGCTCTGTGTCAGCACGGATCTCAATTTGAAGAAGAAAGCATTTATAATGAGGTGCCAAATTGAAATTAAATTATTCACCCGGTTCTCACAAATCAGTTTTTTAACCAACTGAAGCACATGTTTTGATTTATGCGAGTGTTTGCAGCAGATTTCTGCTGTTTTGTTTCTCGTGGGTGATCTGCTTTGAGGCCTGTTTTCATCTGCCCTATATGAAAGGTAAAGAATATCAGATGTAATTGTGGTGGATTGGTGGAAAATTCTGTCATTTACTCACCAATCTGTTCTAAGCCTTGATAATGTTCTTATATGGAAGCTCCTGAAAAAAAATCACCATAATAGTGGTATATTCAAAGTCTTCCGAAATCATTTTTGTTTGAGGAACAAAATTGACTTGTTTTCATTGATCTCAAATGTCTCATGTGCCATGCAATGACAGAGTTGTAATTTTTGGCTGAAGTATTCCTAATCTTCTGAGCCAGTAATGATGAACTGTTGAGCTTTTCCCATCAGAAGGGGAATGATGTTGCCCAGTGCAGTGGTTTTCCATCCTGGTCCTGAGGATTCATTGCTCTGAAATATGTGTGTCAGATATGAGCGATATACAAAATGTGCAGTTCATGGTCTGCTTTTGACTCCACTTTTAGACATCCCTGGGTTTTTTTGGACAGACCCATGACCCCTTGATTTTGACCGAGTCTACTCATATCTACATTTCAGGCAGATCCATAGACCACAATGCAACATGATTGTGACATCACAATAGAGCTACATGATTCTGTTTCATGCCAATGAGAGCTGCTCTCTCTGGGTCAGCAAGGGCTTGGGGCGTTCCATTGAAACCCATTGTAAGGGTTCTAGTCCACCAGTAGTGAGTACTCGTGCAACATAAGCAATGACGTACAGCTGAGTGAACGAGTTAGTGAGGGAAGTGCATAAAACACAGCCATGGAGCTTATGAGCTGATGATCTGAATCAGGTGTGTAAGGATTAGTTAGTAATTTCCTAATAATTTACTCACCCCTATCTCATTTTTTTCAGTCGAAAAGAAATTAAGTTTTTTGAGGAAAACATTCCAGGATTTTTCTCCATATAATGTATTTGAACAGGTTGAAAGTAGTTCAATGTGTTTTCGAAGGGCTTCAGAAGCTCTGCACAATCCCAGACAAGGAATAGGATTTTTTCTAGCGAAACTGTCATTTTCACGAAAAAATAAATATGTATATTCTTTAATCACGAATGCTTGACTTCAGTGTTGTGATTTTTCACGGCGTAACGTCTTCATGCCAGAAAGGTCACGTGATGTTGGTGTAAGGTACCGACCCAGTGCAAAAAAACCTAATCTCATGTTCTCCTCCAACATTGTCGTTTCACCTTTATTTTTGTAAATGGTGTCTGATTTAGTCTTTGCACGTTCATTTTAACACTGGGTCGGTACTTCCACATACGTCATGGCCACAACCTTCCCAACGTAATGACGTCACACGCCGTGAAGAATTTCACACATTTGTGGTTAAGAAGTATATTTATTTATTTTCTTGAAAGTGACCAATCGTTTCAGTAGATAAGACTCTTTTCCTCAGCTGGATCGGGCAGAGCCTCTGAAGCCCTTTGAAACTTCATTGATTTGGACCTTCAACTGATTGGTTGCCACTGAAATACATTAATATGGAGAAATATCCTGGAATGTTTTCCTCAACAACAAAAAAACAAACTTTCTTTTCGAATGAAGAAAGAAAGACATTTAAATCTTAGATGACATGGGGGTGAGTAAATATCAGGATATTTTCATTTTAAAATGAACTAATCCTTTAATTAATGGAGACATAAAAAAAAAAAAAATTCAGAGCTGTGGGTCTTCAAGACCAGGAATGAAAACCACTGGCCTTGTGGTTAAAGTACTTGGCTGGTAATTAAAAGGTTTGATTCTTCAAACCTGATTGGTTAACTTTCACTATTAGGCAAGACATTTATGTTTAGAGATTGCCTCTGCAATAAGCCACTTTGAATGAAAAGCCCTCCTTAAATGCTTAAACTGGTTGCTAATGTAGAAGAATTGCTAATAAACAGCTGTTTATTGTGTATAAAGACAATTCACTGGTGGCAGGAATATTAACTGCTGGTTAGAAACTGAAGTGAGCAGAAACTTGGATCTTTTATTCTTCATTTCTGCCTCCTGGCATCTAAATAAAACATGCCACTGCATGAATTCATAACTTTATTCATCGGCATTAGTGTGTTTCTGAGCGGAGCGTTTTGTGCTGTGTGATTAATTCCAAATTTAGTGTGCATTCGTTCAGCTGGACTGATAGATGTGTGTGTGTGTGTGTGTAGTTCTTGATGTCTCTGTGCAGAACATTAACACGGGAAATGACGCAGAACTAAAATGCTCGTCTCCATTTATTTTTCTGACACGTGTCACCAGTTCACCTCCTACTGGAACCCCCACCCCCCCTCGAACTTTTAGTATTAACATGCGTCCAAGACAAAATAGTTTTATTACCCACAATTCTTGAAATGAGGAAGCCTGCTAGAAAAGCCAATATAAACTTAAGAAAGCCTTTCCTTCCTGCCCTCTAAAGCAGCGGGTGTGAGACTGACTTTGATTTATTCGTATGGATTAGACAGATCCGCTCCTGCCTTGCACACAATAGTCTGATGACAGGCCCGATAAGCGGCTGTGTTTCTCAGAAAGGCTTGTTGACAGGTTGCCGTTTTGCCCTCTAAATCAGCCGTGTGGGTTTGTAAGTTCACAAACGCATTCTGACAATGGGCAGGATTTATTCATTCAGGACTGATCAGCTCTATGGAAGAGGAATCACGGAAAATATTTTCTTCTTGAATTTTCCCTATGTTTAGAGGCCTCTGAGTTACTCTGATGTGGACTGTAGCAGCTTTATTTAGTTGCTTAAAAGAAATAGCACTTTTAAAAAGCAAGAATCGAACATCTGAAGATGCATTTAAGTACACAACTCCTGATGTTTGCCCTTATGGGGCCTAAAGGCCGAATCTCCCTAAAGAGAGGGGTCTGTGAAAAACAGTATTTTATGAAATTACAAAATATTAAAGTGCCCTTATCATTTTCGAAAATACATTTGAGTTAATTGGAAATTTAACAGTGAAGCACTGAGCTTGAATTGATGAGCAGATAAAATTACCATGTACAATAAAGTACAAAAACCTTATTTACAGGGAATATTTTAATAAAATTGAACATCTCCTTTGATCTGACCTCAAAAACTTTAGTTGTAGCAGAGGTCTAAAAGAGTTTGCTTCATGTTGTCGACATGTCGGGAAGATACGGTTTTCTGTACTGCGAATACACTTTGCATAAACTTCCAAAGGATGAGGACTCACACTGGAATTAATACGGGGAAAAAATGAAGCCATCGGTACGGTTTGTTTCACTGTGTATCAAACGCTAAGGAAGATCCGGAGCTGAAATTCAGATATGGTAATGGTTAGGGGTGGGAATCTTTTACCATCTCACGATTCAATTCGATTCCGATTCTTGAGCCCACGATTCGATTCATAATCCATTTTCAATTAAAAAAGATTTTATCCATAATGATTTCTAAACGGGTTTCTGATCATGATCTACTCTCATCTGCTTTGCTATACAGAAGGACAAACTAATCATTAAAGTGTCTTTTTCACATTTATTAAGTTCAATTCTCAGGAAAGTGCCTTTTATCAAAAACATTGTCTGGTTCTCAATTGCTACTCATTAGTAGCTAGCTGTAAAATAAGTTGGAACAAAAATAAAGTGCTTCTTCAAAATACAAAATGGTTGAAAATAGATGCATTTCCCAGGAAAGTTGCAGTTTACCACAAATATCATGTGGAACTGATATTTGGGTATCGTTTGGTTTTTATTCGATACCGGTGCCAAACCGATACTTTAAAGAGCCACAAAATGAGGTGGATGAGATTAAAGAATGGCTTTTTATTTAATTTTGATTTAGTTATTTCAATTGAACAATTTATTACAATGTTAAAGTATACTTAAAGGGGTACTTCAGTGCTGGGAAGATGAATCTGTATTTAAACTGGGTCATTAATGTAGTAGAAATGTGAAATTATTTTTGAATTTGGTGCCGTCTAGACTGAGAAAACACAGAAAATGTATTTGTCTCATGGGGATGAAAGACAACAATTCCCAGAACGCACTGCTTCACTGCCCTACACTAGGCGCGGCTAGTCGGCTAACGTTACTGGATTACGGATCACTTGCCCACCGCGTTCATTTTCAGAAAATCAGTTCAGTTAGAGACACTACTGTTAAAAACTGAACGTGTCTGTTCGATATAATGCGAGCGAACGGATTGAGCGTCACAGCACAAACGCAGCAGGATCGGATTACATTCATCACATGAGCTGAGGTAATCGCGGGATTCGCGGCCGCATTCATTCACAGCACGTGATCAGTCTGGCGCGTGTTCAGTTCATGTCTTTGGAAGCTTAACTGTCATAGGAAGTTCATTTTAAAAGTTAAAACACTCACTTTGCTCTCCACCGCTCCGTTTACATGAATCTCCGCAGCTCCGCGAGCGCTGTGAGTCTGATGTTGAAAACATGTGGAAATAGCTCCCTCTGCTGGCTGTAGTCTTCAGCCTCTGGCCAAAAACTCCTCCGATGACAAAATGACGATATTTGCGTCATCGGAGGAATTTTTCCAGAAATAAAATACATAATTCTCTCGTCTCAGGGTCATATGAGGGGGGAAAGTACGATAATTTGAATATACTCCTGGGTTTCTACTGATACAAAGCTTAATGCTAATCGCTGAAGTAACCCTTTAAATATATAATTAAATACAAAATACAATTTATTTAACAAATTCACAGTAAAACGAAAGCCACCTAACCCAACTACAACAGGCCTAATTCAACTCTAAATAACAGTTCCAGTAATAATAGCAGTAGTCTGTATTCTTGGTCTGCTACAAACCAGCTTCAGCTTTATTTTGCAGAAACATGACCATATTCTCTGGCTAAATATTTTAGAACGCATGGCCTTATTGTTTCCATGGAGACACGGCATGCTTCTCACGTGACACAGCAGCTGCAACAGCGCTGTATCGGGTTTATTTTCTTTTTTATTCAAAATATTCACAAACATGCTAACAATGTCAAGAACTATCTGATAATCTGATTTTCAAATATGTGTGAGAAAATGTGTGCTAGTTGATCTATACTGCGCGATGGGCGGCGCCACATTAGTTTGCGCCTCAGAGAATCGGATCTGTCGGATTTACATCACATAAATGTATCTTCGTCTCATGAAATACATGAAAGTGACCGCTGCTGAACTGGGAGAAGAATATACTAAACAGTCTAGTAATATGAGCCCACGCATTTGTTGTGCTGCCGAAGTACTTGGTCTTCAATTTGCAAAGCTTGCACACTGTGTGTGTCATGTCAAGCGCAGTGCTTCCAGGCATTCTGTAAAAACCGAAATGACGCCAAACTTAAGCTTTAAATGAAGACGGGGCTGGTTGGATCTCCCTCTCATCCATATTTGCTTCCTCTCTTTTTTAGTGATTTTTTCGCTCGCGTTTAAAAACTGGCTGCGTGGTGACGTCCGGACGTCGCATATAGGCTAGTTACAAAATGGAGGCGAACAGCCAGCTGATTTTATTAATTTAATTAAATCGATTCTTGGACATTTCAGATCGATCCTGAATCGTTGCAAATGAGAATCTAGATTCTTCTGTGAATCGATTTTTTTGGCACACCCCTAGTAATGGTGTTTGGTCTACCGCTTACAGCGCATGTCGGAAACTAATCACAACTGACTGGGCCACCTGAGCAATCAGAGCAGGGTTCCAGATAGCAATCGAATGGTTGCATTTTGTGACCTTTTTCCTGCGGTGCAATAAATTTTGTTAGAGGTTGCATTGCATGGTGGAGCTGCATATGAGAAACCGCAAACAAAACAAAAGTAAAACGGAAACGGCACTACTCATTTAAGCCAGCATGAAGCGTTTATCAGCTCGGCGCAAATAGACAGCGCAGTGCAAGCTCAGAACAGGTACTCACGGGCCGATCTCGATCACGCAACACTGTTACTTCACAGGACTGGGAAATCCAGCGAGAAAGCTTTTTAATTCCCCACAGAATTAATAAACCAGAGATATCAGATCAAACAGTGCTGACATGGAAACCAAGAGAAACCATTGTGCCATGAATAAAGTTATAGAAAGCTCCAAAAATCTCCAACATTTACCATGGATTTAATGTAGTAAACACTAACTTTAACTATGGTATTGTAATGTTGTCAGATACCAAAACTATGACTTCGATACGATACCAGACTAAAATACCTCAATATCAAAACCACAACCAAAAAACCCCCCATTAAAAGTAACTGAATAATATTACAACAGAACTTATTATTCATTGTTTTATTTTTTGTAAACTAAAAACTCACTTGGCCAGCATGTTCCTGCCCTCGTTTTTGACCATTTCCTCCTCTTATTGCAATAATAATTATATGCCAATGTGAACATCCTTACTGAGATGTTTGCAACAATTACATTATCAATCATGTTAACATTCACTAACCTTTCACTTCTCAACAGGTTGGGATCACCAAAATCTTATTTCATGATACGAGTAACTTCATTTCTTTGTTTTTAAAATAAGCACAAAAAAAGCTAAATTACAAACAATATCACTTTATAGTGCTTTATTTGTCAGCTACAGGAGGTATATATATATATATATACATATATATATATATATATATATATATATATATATATATATATATATATGTATATATATATATATGTGTATGTATATATATATATATATATATATATATGTATGTGTATGTATATATATATATATATATATATATATATGTATATATATATATATATACATATATATATATATATATATATATATATATACATACATATATATATATATACATACATATATATATATATATATATATATATATACATATATATATATATATACATATATATATATATATATATACATACATATATATATATATATACATATATATATACATATATATATATATATATATATACATATATATATATATATATATATATATACATACATATATATATATATATATATAACTGCTTAGTCTGCACTCTATAAATTAACTATACTTTTCTATACGATTCTTAAGAAATATTTTAAAATTATTTAGCCAAGCATTGGGTGGTTTTCTATTTGTAATTGTTGTTTGATAAACATTAAATCACATAGAATATAAGGTCTGGCTTAAGACCTGCATGAACCCAATTACCTCAACTGTATACGTTCACTAAAGACATACCCGACTGTTTACTTGAATACTCGCCAGGATGTGCATTCACATATTTTTGACCATTAAAACCCAAACACAATAATCAGAAAGAACTAAACTGCGATTCCATTTTGTCTGAAAGGTGTGCGAGTGCGCTTCAGGTCAGAGTCCGGCAGCGCGAGCACGTCTCACGCGCTGCGCGTAGATACAGGTCCTTCTAAAAAAAATTGTGATAAAAGTTCATTATTTTCCATAATGTAATGATAAAATTAAAATTTTATATTTTAGATTCATTGCACACCAACTGAAATATTTCAGGTCTTTTATTGTTTTAATACTGATGATTTTGGCATACAGCTTTGGCATCTAAAAAAATTAGCATATTTCATCCGACCAATAAAAGAAAAGTGTTTTTAATACAAAAAAGTCAACCTTCAAATAATTATGTTCAGTTATGCACTCAATACTTGGTCGGGAATCCTTTTGCAGAAATGATTGCTTCAATGCGGCGTGGCATGGAGGCAATCAGCCTGTGGCACTGCTGAGGAGTTATGGAGGCCCAGGATGCTTCGATAGCGGCCTTAAACTCATCTAGAGTGTTGGGTCTTGCGTCTCTCAACTTTCTCTTCACAATATCCCACAGATTCTCTATGGGGTTCAGGTCAGGAGAGTTGGCAGGCCAATTGAGCACAGTAATACCATGGTCAGTAAACCATTTACCAGTGGTTTTGGCACTGTGAGCAGGTGCCAGGTCGTGCTGAAAAATGAACTGTTCATCTCCATAAAGCTTTTCAGAAAAAATCTCCTGATAGCTAGCTGCATTGACCCTGCCCTTGATAAAACACAGTGGACCAACACCAGCAGCTGACATGGCACCCCAGACCATCACTGACTGTGGGTACATGACACTGGACTTCAGGCATTTTGGCATTTCCTTCTCCCCAGTCTTCCTCCAGACTCTGGCACCTTGATTTCCGAATGACATGCAAAATTTGAGCGACAGTCCAGTGCTGCTTCTCTGTAGCCCAGGTCAGGCGCTTCTGCCGCTGTTTCTGGTTCAAAAGTGGCTTGATCTGGGGAATGCGGCACCTGTAGCCCATTTCCTGCACACGCTTGTGCACGGTGGCTTTGGATGTTTCTACTCCAGACTCAGTCCACTGCTTCCGCAGGTCCCCCAAGGTCTGGAATCGTCCTTCTCCCCAATCTTCCTCAGGGTCCGGTCACTTCTTCTCGTTGTGCAGCGTTTTTTGCCACACTTTTTCCTTCCCACAGACTTCCCACTGAGGTGCCTTTATACAGCACTCTGGGAACAGCCTATTTGTTCAGAAATTTCTTTCTGTGTCTTACCCTCTCGCTTGAGGGTGTCAATGATGGCCTTCTGGACAGCAGTCAGGTCGGCAGTCTTACCCATGATTGCGGTTTTGAGTAATGAACCAGGCTGGGAGTTTTTAAAAGCCTCAGGAATCTTTTGCAGGTGTTTAGAGTTAATTAGTTGATTCAGATGATTAGGTTGATAGCCTCGTTTAGTTGATAGCCCCTTTTCATGATATGCTAATTTTTTGAGACCCCTAGTAGAAACCCTTTTGGGTTTTCATGAGCTGTATGCCAAAATCATCAGTATTAAAACAATAAAAGACCTGAAATATTTCAGTTGGTGTGCAATGAATCTAAAATATATCACATTTTAATTTTATCATTACATTATGGAAAATAAACTTTTATCACAATATGTAAATTTCTTGAGAAGGACCTGTATATATTTGTTACTTTTATTACAACAGTTTGTGAAGGTCAAGCACTTTTCAAGTACTTAAAACCTCTAAATATCATCCATTTGATGTTATTTTTAATGTGGTGATTTGTATAAATAAACGTTTAAAGATGTAGGTTAACTAAGGGCCCTATCATACGACGCACGTTTCTTGCTTGTTTCAGCCCAACTCAGTTATAATTTTCACATCCAGTGCCACATTGTTTAAATAGCAAATGCATTTGTGCGCTCATGGGCACACTGGTCTGAAAACGATGTGTTGGTGCATTGCTATTTTGAGGCAAATGCGCTGCGCCATTGACCAGCTGAAACCAAGGTCTAAAGTCAATAGTGCAGTATGGTTTGTGTTATTTAAAGGGCGCGTTAGTAATATGCTCCCATAGGTGGGTACACAATGCTGCGCATACACACTGTGTATTACACACACGTGTGCCAAATATTAAAAATAAAAGGATTACATTATAAAAGATTATTATTGTGTACACGTCAATGTATAGTCATTGCATGTATAAAAATGACCTATTTTCAGTAATTTCGAGTGAAATGTATTCACACATGTATTTAAACTCAGGTTGAGGGTGTCTATATTCCGCCATGGTGCAAGCACAACTGGCTTTTAAAGGGATGGGGTGATGAGACTGATTGCTTTATTGCATTTTACACCCAAAACACAAAATTACTCATTAAGAGGATAGGGACAACCCTTTTAGACCATGCACCAGGCACCCCAACCATTTTTCCTGTTATTTAACTAGCAAAAGTGGATTCTGACGTGCATGTGTGGTGTGCTTTAGATCATGTGCTTAGATCTTTAAAATAGGACCCTAACACTTTGTGGCAAACAAGCACTTTTATTTAATAAAAAAAAACAAATTACCACTAACCAGCCGATGAAGCAGTTATTGACTTAGCCATTTCCACTCCTTAATATATGGAAAAAAGTAGGGTCACAAAGTTTCATGAAAAACAACTTGCCTTTAAATTGTATCTGAATTACACAGAAAGCAAAGTAGTACACAGAAGTAAAGAGTGACCGACAGCTTCAGTGATTATAAAAGGGGCAGTGATTCTAAAGAACAACAATGGTACATTTAATAAAAGTTAACTTTTCATTTTTCCCAATAAAAATTATCTGCATATAAATTTAAGCTCAGTACTTCACTGTTAAAATTCCAATAAGTAACTGCACTTATTAATGCAAAACAATTATTATGATCAACTTTGATAATTTCCCCCTCAGCAGAAAAGGAAATAGGACAAAATTAGGAACCTTTAAAATAGTATAATAGGAGCACTTTCAAAACGAATAGAAATGTTGATAATGAACAAACAATTGTTATGCTGTTCATTAAAATATATCACTTTTACGTTGTTGTTAGTCTGCACTCCCAATAGTCATTTTTAAAAATTACATTTGAAATGATTCTAAAAGACAGGGAAATGAATTTGTTGGTAGTTTTGGAAACCCTGCACAGTGGTGTTGTGGTTAGACTAATTAAGCAACCTGCCAGGGACAAACCAGCTTCCAGAACATCTGCTGGTGCTGAACTAGCCGTGCTTTTTACTTCATGATGTCTGCTCTGTGACACTCAAATCACAGCTTTCACTGGCACTTTCATCAGTATCATTTGTGAATAAATGTTCTCTTAAAGTGGAGTTCTTGATTCTGTACATGAGAGAAGAATGAATCTCAGAAACGTGTGAATTATTCTGTTTTCACACTGCATCAATGATTCTGCTCAACATCTTGCACATTATCTGCTTTCAGGGTCCTTTGATCGCCACAGCATTTACAAATGGATACCACTGAAAGCTAAGCGAACATGCGGCACCAACTCATTGAAGGTATGCACGTTTTTCTCTTTCAGCAAACTTAATTCTGATTCTCTTATGTAGCCGTCTTTGTTTCAACAAGAACGATTTAAAAAAACACTTACGATAATGTTTGTGGTTTTCTGTTCTGTTTTGAATCACCAGAGTTCGCCTGGAGGCCCTGGGAAAATGGCCGGAGTCTCTGATTGGTTCATGTACAGTTGATGTCATAAAGACTTCAAGCACTACAGGTTCTGATTGGTGAAAGGACAAGGGGGGTGGAACCAAATAGAGAGGACAAGAAAAACACGATCATCTTAGAAAACAAAACATCACAACTGCTGTTAACAGTAATCCAGCCCTCCTGTCACTGCAGGACTCCTGTTTTTCTTTTCTTTTTCCCCTTTCTGTATGCTTTTAAATGACTTTGGCTTTTAGAGAAAAATACTTAGATGAGTTAATTATTCAGTTGCGATTTGTCACAATTATTTTAAGTGTTCACAAGTGTTGAGTCAATTTTGATGCCAGTTAAAAAAAAATGTTTTGCACACTTGGACAGACGCCGCGCTGAAAGACACCACGCTATTCATCCATTTGGGAAAAAAAAAATGAAAATGACTTAGTAGCTGTTTTTAATTGTGAAGTCTCATTGTTGATCATAATGACCTATTTTTGGGCAATACAGAGGGAGAGGACTCCAATATTTTTATGGTCCTTTTTATATATAATATCTATATCTATCTATCTGTTGTGTTGTTGTTGTCATTTAGAAAAAAAAGTATACTGTAACATTTTGTTTTCAAACATGGTGGTTTCAAATATAAGAGCGAGAAATGTACCTGTAAATATACTTCATTGCATATAACCAGTTCAGGCATATTTTTCTGATGGTGTTTCGAAAAAAAAATCAGGGTGAAATTAATTGATGGTATGATGGTGAAAAAAAGTACTCCATTAACATGATTTTTCTAATTAAGTGTATACATGACATGAGCGGAATCATTTTACAGGTGTGATACCAGCATACTCACGGACATGATAACATGAGCTGAATCTTTCATCAGTCAAAAACATCACTCCGTCCAAAGCACACTGTGTGTAGTGATCAACGAAAGGACTTTTTCCTGTGTTCTGCACATTCTGACACTTTTATACTCCTGGAAAAAAAAGAATCTTACTATGTTGTCTGTTGTTGTTAATGTTGTCTAATAGAGGACGTTCCTCTTGATTTTGGAACCTGTGGTGGACTGTACGTGAACAAAGCGGTTTATTTCACTTTTGACTGAAGCAAACAAACATTTTTAACGAATCATACCTCAGTCCTGTGAGATTTCATTTACTCTGAGTAAATCAAGTGTATGGAGGAAGCTTTGCACTGTGTACAAAAAGAACGCTGGTTTTCTCTGCACATGCTAGCTGTCACGAGTGACCTTACAGAGATTTGATGTATGAAAAATGTTAGCTTTTTATTTTTCTGCCGCTGGCGTCCAGAACAGGTTGAGAAGAAGCCAAACGAAAAGCAATCTATTACTGGTGTGCTCAGATTCCATTTCAAGGACATAGCGAACCTTTTATCTAAAATATTGACATATTTTAATATACAGCCAGTTGAAGACACTGAAAAAAAAATGTAGACCCGAAACCCAGAGCTGCTGATTTCTTTCAAGTTGAAAAGCTGTTTTAGGTCAACGCCTATATATATACATATATATAAAAACTCATTTTAATGTTAAATGATCTGATATGTATATTCTGATGTAAATGTGTCTTCTTTTTTTCCCTGCTGCAGATGTAAACTGTTTTGTTTGATGACTTCTGTTTTATTTGGTGTAGTCTGGTGGCCAGAGGCACACGCGCTAAACGTCAGAGCCTCGAGAAGATTTATAGAGCCAGTCTCATAATATTTAAACAAACGAAGGGAACGGAGCAAGAGAAGAAAACTATTGTAATGTTCAAATGTAAAAGAAAATGTAAAAACAAAAAATTAAAAATGAAACAAAAAATGTTTGTTCACTGATTTCAATTTTGATTCAGGTCATTTTTGTGGTGGCTGGTATTAATGGCTTGTTCTCTTGATGCCGTGAATAATCGTAGAATCATAGGAGTTGGGGAAACAGCCAATGGAAAGCAATCTGACGGGACTTGGACAGAAATCATGTTCATGAGTGAGCTAATGTATTAAAGTTTTATTAATGTTGCTGTGGTATGAAGCAGGGTGGGGCTGAGAGCCTGGGACATTTTATGTTGCTGTTTTTATAACGCTTACGTTTAAAGTCCACCTCCTTTATGGCAGTGTTTTATTCACTTTGGCGGTTGTTATCTAAGAATAACATACCGCTTGAATGTGCAATTGACCAATCAGAATCAAGAACTCCACAGTTGTGTAATAATCTGTTATTCACTTCACCTGTCAGTGGTCATAATGTTATGCCTGATGATCAGTGTATGAGTGTGCTGAAAGTTGCTATAGCGTTACTCTGTGCGTTCGCTCTGTGGCTGCTATGAGACCCTTGTGGCACCATTGCAGTATTCTAGATTGATATATCATTAATAAAAGCTGGATGATTAGTGTTGCTAAATGGAATGCAATTAATGTCTAAATGGAATGCAATTTTCAGTCCTGGAAAAGTTTTGGAAAAACAAATAAACCCCAGAAAGCTTTGGACAAGTTCTGGAAATTTCTTTAAAAATCTTTATATAATAGAATACATGGTTAAGTGATAATATTGGTAAATATAACAAACTACAATAAATAAATAAATGTAACATTAATTCGTTCCATCCGACTGCCGTATTCCATCAGATAACCAATCACACTTTTCTGACTGAATTCTGACTGAAACTGACGAAATCTGCATTCAAAGTGCAAAAGTGCAGTTTGGATGTAAGAGATTCATGTGGCAGTGTAGTCAGCTTCTGTGATTTTAACGGGATTGTTTGTGAGTGCTTCAACTCGCGCTAGACCCAAGTTATGGCAGCTTCACGATCGGTTACTGTAATGAGTTCCTGTAAATTTGAGTAAATATAAATGTTATAATTCGAGTAACATATTAAACAGTCTGTATAAATAAACATGTATGCTGTTTCAGATGCAGCTTCTGTTCCACCTTTAAAGATGGCTTTTGTTAACGATACATTTATCCAATTACTTAAATCAATCAGAATATTATATCAATAAAATTATACCAAAAAGTAATTGATGTAAAAGACAAAACAGGTAATTATAAAAATTGCACTTATGAAGGTAAAAAATGGAAATCAATGACAACAAGGGGCCCCAAAATGGAAAAGTTCCTTTCTGACCCTGGCATGGGGAACCGTCTGGCAGTCGCAGTTTGTACTTAGGAGTAAATTATTGGTAGTGTACTGAAGCCTGTATATTGTATGGTGGAGAAAATGCTATATTGCTTTTACTAAAGCTCTCTGATTGTGTTAGCCACTTGACAAAACTGCATTGAGGCATGGTGCAAACATTGCGGTAAATCAAGAAAACGAGTTGTTAACTCGTCTAATAAAATATTAAAGCGTATTTGGTGTTTCTACAGAAATCAAAGGTTGCACAGATATGATGTCATTGTCAGGTGAT
The DNA here is from genome assembly GCA_023029165.1 of Gobiocypris rarus. Classification (NCBI taxonomy): domain Eukaryota; kingdom Metazoa; phylum Chordata; class Actinopteri; order Cypriniformes; family Gobionidae; genus Gobiocypris; species Gobiocypris rarus. Next base: position 35,724,405 of record CM040922.1, read on the forward strand.
GCAATGACATTAGCCTTTACACTGGTTAAAATGGCTGATTCCTTTGGATTTAAACATTGTTGGAAACATTTGGGATTTTGTAAGTACACGAGCCAACAAAATATCTAACATTGTTGTAGGATATTTTAATCTAAAAATCGTATATATTGTGCCTTTAAAAAGGCTAGAACCAATCAAGTCTGTCTGTTAGCGTTCCCATTTAGCTCGCCGTTGTTCACGGACATCACTGATTGGCTGATGGTAACACAAGAGTGCGCACAGTCCCAGGCTTTTCACTAGTGACTAGAAATCAAAATAAAAACAGTAAAACTGTAAAATAACCTTTCTACATAATTAAAAATGTAGTTTATTCCTGTAATGCAAAGCTGAACTTATTACTCCAGTCTTCAGTGTCACATGATCCTTCAGGAATTTGCTGCTCAATAAGATTTCTTCTCATTATCAACATCTACTTTTGTAGAAACTGTGATACAGTTTTTTAGGATTCTTTGATGAATAAATCTTGAGAAGTTTGAGTTGCCCTGCATTTTGGCCATATCCGTCCCATCAGCTCTGACTCATAAATGGACGTCTCCGGGTCTGCCCAGCTGTCTAAACTCACTAAGTGGCCTGTGTCTCTGTCACGACCTCCTTGTCCTTTGTCTCAACGAGATCTGTCTTTGTGCTGCCACTACCAGCAGGTCGTCTTTCTACTAAAGAGAGGATGTCATGCTGCTTTCTGCTAAAACTCGCCCAAAAACATTTCACCAGCGCTGGATCTGTCAAGATTCCCAAGCTGCAGATGTTCAGGCTCATTTATAAACATGATGCTGATCAATAATTAGTCAACAGACACTCTTTTATTATTGATGCAGAAAGACAATGACCTTCCTGATGCTGAGTGGGTCCATGAGTGTTTGGCTTGGGCAACATATGCTAATAATTGTCATTTATTAGGGATATCAAAATGACACAAACTCTGTTTGGGCATGAAGGAATATGTGCAACCCAGTCAATAAATGTAGCATTTATTGCCACTAAAAAACTCAAAATCAAAAACTCATTCACTGGCTCCTATTATTGGACTACACATTATAGTAGGATGAGTCCACCAAACTAAACATGTTAATAGTTCATATGATGAATGCAACACCACCCAGTAGGGCTGTGCATTAGAACTAGACTTCCAGCGATTATGAAAACACGATAATCAAGGCAAAGCGATTATTGTGCCACTGCCACATTCTGTCCCACGCACCATGATTTCCTTCACAGCACCGCGCTTTCGTTCCTCCTTTGGCAAAATTTAACATCCAAATCAGCCGAATAAGTGAGCGATGTAAAATGCAGTCTACTGTTGCTAAACTGTGGAGCGTGCTTGATATTAAACTATCAAGTCAAGTCACCTTTATTTATATAGCGCTTTTTACAATGCTGATTGTTTTAAAGCAGCTTCACAGCAATGAAAATAATGCAACAGAATTTGATTCGGCTGTACAGCCGCTCTATCAGCTCATTTCAATGATCATTTAGTGTCAATGTGGGCAGATCAGTAATATAGTTGAATATTTAGTGTCCCCAACTGGGCAAGCCAAAAGGCGACAGAGGCAATGGTGGCAAGGACCCAAAACTCCATTAGGTGACAACCTTGGGAGAAACCAGGCGGCGTGCCAGTTCTCCTCTGGCCAAATGAACAAAGAGTGTATTAAGATGATTCTGGCAACATTACAAATCAGAAGTCATATTAGATCCGAGATGGGTCATGATGCATGAGGCTTACCTTGTGTTCATTACCATTAATCATTAAAAAAAAACTCACATAAGATATATGTAATGACATAAAATATCAAAATATCATTATCATATGTATTGTATACATTTTTTGTATCTTTAACTCTCTTGTCCAAGAACCTTTTAAGCTTTTAAGACAATGATCATGTGTGTTTAGTGCCATCACTGTTGTTCATGAATTTTCCCTCTGTAAAATTAGGTATTGGCAACAGCTAGGTAGCAACATTGATAGCTACTCAAGTCATCGCTAAATTGGACTAATTTGATCAGTCACACTAAAAGTGTGACTTTTTGTCAGGGGTAAGTAAATAAATTAAGTGTGTAATGACTGCCATCTTGTCTTATGTCTGACCATGTTTTGATGTAAAGTAAATAAGAGTCGATTCCATCAACTCCTACAGTGGGAGTCAGGAATCAGAGTCGACTCCAAAAAAACTGGAATCGAACACCGCTTTATTAAAGGTGCTCTAAGCAATCCTGGGTGGAGGAACTTGGTAACCTGGTGTTGACGTTCGAAGTGTTGTCAAACTAAACAGAGGCTAGCTAAACCCTCCCTCCCTCCTCCTCCTCCTCCTCCTCCTCCTCGCTTCCTGAAACAGTCATGAACGTGCACTAACCCAAAACCTCCACCCCCAAATCATTCTTGTCGGTTATTGGCTGGAGCACTGTTTATGTTGTTTCGTTGTCCAGACGGCCCAAGTTTGTTTTTGTTGCCGTTTGTAGAGCTTGTGCTGACAACAGAGACCGTTTTTTTTTTTTTTTTTACAGTGTGTTCAGGGGACAGGCAGCTAGCGGATAGTGAGATGTTTGCTGTATGTGACAAAAAATGTTCTGGCCTAAAAAACACGTAACATCGCTTATAGCACCTTTAAATGGTGTTATTCAAACTGCACAAAGTTCCTATGCGGCTCCATGTGCGCGCGCTCTGTGACAGGGACATAACGCGCATAAGCAAAGGAATCCTACGAGCTTCAGATAAGCACCTAAACGGTCAAATAGACTACACACAAATATATCGAAATGCTGTTTAGATAATTGTCCTCATAAACACTGAGGAGCTTGTGTGTAACAGTATATTGTGTCCGTGCAGCTCTTAAAGTGACAGCAGCCACACGACTGCTGCAGTCATTAATGTTAATCAAACAAGAAAAGACAAAGATAATATCACTCACAGCTCTTGAATTAATAAGATGTAGTTTTAAATAAGGATTAGTTTATAGTTAATGTATACAGGACTGTAATTTTTATATTTATTTACTTTATTCAATTCCTGTTTTAGGCTATTACTTAACTGAACACCACTGTTAGTAAATCGTATTATGAAATAAGACTTTGATCATATCACACGCCAATAATCGTGTTAATTTCAATACCAAAATAATCGCAAATATGAAGTTCTTGCGAACTTCCCTAAGCACTTCCCAATGCCATTTTCAAGTGCGTTCCTCTGAAGTGGACAAGGGAAGTTTATATGGACAGACCCTTGCTCCCTCAACACGATTGTGACGTCAGCGCATATCGCGTTTAATTTACCCCACCACAAACTCTATTTAAAAAACATTTCAAACAAACCTATCTACATATAAAATGCTGCATTAAACAATTTCGTAAAGGAAAAAAAATAAATAAGAAATCAACTCCAAAGTGGATTCCAAGTGATCAAGGGCTTAGGATGTTCCAGTTCAGTCCATTGCAAATGTTTTGCCAGTAGTGAGCACTCATGCAACGTAAGCAATGACGCACATACGAGTGAACGAGACGGAGGGAAGTTAGCAAGTGAAGGGCATAATAAAAACAAACTGGAACGCAGCACAAGACTCTTCCCAACCCCATTTCTGATCAGTTATCCATTTCACAGCATTTAGAGCCTAAACTCAGGTCATTCTGACACCAGCCACAATGCATGCTGGGTACCCGACAGCACTGCAATGTAGCCATCAGAACTCTCGACAGGAGATCCAGCTGACGACTTTGATCGTCCTCCATTTGTTTTTCCTCTCAAGTCACGTTTGATCTCACAAGTCTCTGAGTGAGATCTCGTTTCACTGTGAAAATGTTACAGTGGACAGGTGTGTGGTTTCGCGGTCCGGACGAACCTTGTAGTGTGTGCATTCATAAGGATTGCATTCGAAACTGCTCTTATGTCTGTGGTCTCCCACAGTTTTAAAATCTGTTAAGTCCTCAGAGTGTCCTAGGCATAAGAGAAGCATAAGAGAAGCCCTACACTGTGACAATGGCTCAACCAATGACGTGAGTTGGGGGTGGGACTTTGTTAGTCTGCTCTTCATTGTACAAAGTCATTTGGTGCGAAAAGACAGCGGTCATGATTTAAAAAAAAAAAAAAAACCTAACACACTAGTGACCTTCAGAGGAAAAAATAGACATGATATGGTCATTTTAAAAACTTTTGGTTGGAGAGACAGTGCTCACAGAAGGCACAAGCAAACTTTTTCTCAATTGGCTCATTTTGGCTTTCATGGGGTCTATAATAACATTTTCTACCTCATGAATTTTGCTGAATATGAAATGAATATCTTCATAAATGGATATTAAGGCTTTAGCTGTGCTTAGCCGCTGGAGTATAATAGAAAGCCACATTTTGCTTAAGCCGAACAATAACTCCTGGCAAATAATCCGTCAAGGTATAAAACCTAATGCCACACATATCTTTATTAGTTTCAGAAATATTTCCTCTGATCGATAGATAAAACTACATGGTTCTCATATATATGCTGTCAAACGTGCCTTATTAAAGTTTAATCTTTTTAGAGTTCACCAAAATAGCTGAACGGTATTAACTACAGATGTGGCGCAAGCAAGCCTATAGAATCATTCATCTAGACGAGATGACAGGTCAAATATATGATTCTGTCAGAGATAAAGATCATTCATCCTGCTACGAGCTCTCTATTACTGTACGGTCTAATAATATAATTCAAACCGCAAAGGGGGTTGATGAGATTTAATCTCAAATATATGAGAAAACAAACAGCCTGCCTTCATTAAAAGCTAAATATTGTTTTGATGCCATGTTTACTAATGCTTCCCATCCAGTTTTTCTTGAAATGACACTCAGTCAGCAAAAAAGGCTAATCTGCTTTTCATTGATTGTGTTTGTAAGATGCTAAAATACGCTCATATCAAAAATCTAATGACTTTCTCATAACATAATGTAGTTCAGGAGAACATATACAGCATATGCTGCGAAAAACAATTCCACATGAATGAACTGCTGTGTTTCTAATCAATAAGTTATTAATCATGCCTATAGAAATCCCCCAAATAGTTAATATAGCCTACGTGTTATCCTTCTTTGTCAGTCCTAAAACTTTCTTTTTCACTTTCTCTCTCTGTCTGAGCTCATGGTGAGACTGTCTCGACAGGCCCGCAGTGCTGAGATTTGCATGCAGGTGTCATAGGAGTGTCACGAGAGGGTTTTCTGTCACCGCTCAGCGTGGTCCTGGGTCCTGCGGTGTGCACTTAACGGCACATATAAACTAGCAGGATGCTAACTGTACATTCTCTGAGGAAGTTCAAGCAGTGGTGGCCCGCCAGGAGCTCGTCTTTAGAGGCGTGTCTGCTTCGGCATGAATATTCATGATGCGCTTTACAGTGGGATCAGCTGCGGCCGCGCCGTGTTTACGAGCGTTTCCCGCGGTAGAGGTGCGTGGGAGGCGAGCAGACCTCGCAGCGACTCGGCTCTCGTTAGCAGTAATTAAGCATCAGTCTGAAGCTCAGGCTTAATTGGCAATTAACGATATGTTTGATAAGGGTGAGTGTGTCAGCTCTATGTTTAGAATACATTAAGGTAAATAAGAACTCAGAGTGCACGACACCGTCCTCAACAGAGCCCTTCACGATAAAAACAAACTCTATGAAAGTACACGAATGAAGAGGGCAGGGCATCTACAGTAACTGGACACAACTTTGGTCAGAACTCACGCAGCCACAAAGCATATTGGGTAACTGACAACACTACTGTGTTTAAAGGGGTACTTCAGCGCTGGGAAGATGAATCTGTATTTAAACTGGGTCATTAATGTAGTAAAAATGTGAAATTATTTTTGAATTTGGTGCTGTCTAGACTGAGAAAACACAGAAAATGTATTTTTGTCTCATGGGGATGAAAGACAATTCCCAGAACGCACTGCTTCACTGCCCTACATTAGGCGCGGCTAGTCGGCTAACGTTACTGGATTACTGGATCACTTGCCCACCGCGTTCATTTTCAGAAAATCAGTTCAGTTAGAGACACTACAATTAAAAACTGAACGTGTCTGTTTGATATAATGCGAGTGAGCCGATTGAGCGCTACGGCACAAACGCAGCAGGATCGGATTGCATTCATCACATGAGCTGAGGTAATCGCGGATTCGCAGCCGCATTCATTCACAGCACAGTCTGGCGTGTTCAGTTCATGTCTTTGGAAGCTTAACTGTCATAGGAAGTTCATTTTAAAAGTTAAAACACTCACTTTGGTCTCCACCGCTCCGTTTACATGAATCTCCGCAGCTCCGCGAGCCGAGTGCTGTGAGTGTGATGTTGAAAACATGTGGAAATAGCTCCCTCTGCTGGCTGTAGTCTTCAGCCTCTGGCCAAAAACTCCTCCGATGATGCAAAATGACGATATTTGCGTCATCGGAGGAATTTTTCCAGAAATAAAATACATAATTCTCTCGTCTCAGGGTCATATGAGGGGGGAAGTACGATAATTTGAATATACTCCTGGGTTTCTACTGATACAAAGCTTAATGTTAATCGCTGAAGTAACCCTTTAAGGACATCATATGCTGAGTCCCAATTTGCCTACTTATACTACGTCCTAAAAGTATGTACTCTTTTTGTGAAGAAAAAGTACATACTTTTGAGTGTAGCAGAAAAGGAGGCAAGCTTTGGGAGATACTACTTTTACGAACAGCTCTGTCGCTTAGTTACGCGCATCCTGTCATCATTTAAACTGCCCTGTCAATCATCTTGTCACAGTTAAAATCCTCCACATTCCATTTAATTTAATTTCCTACTGTATTGGAGAGAATTGTAGTAGTACGTTGATCTGCCAGTCTTCTTTCATGCGGAGACTCCCCTCATGTGTTTGCAATTTGAATATGATGTTTAATAGTTAATGGCCAAACGTATCATTACAAAAGTTCTCAATGCTGTTGCAGGTGAAATATAATGTGGATAACACTGAATAAATATATTTTCTTCAGGTTAGACACTGATAATTATTCATTCAAACCCCTTTATCTAAACCTCTCTGCTTAATCAAGTGGGGTAGTCCAAATTTTATGAAGAACAGATTGAATTTAGGCTTTTATTCACATATAAAGATTGATCAACACTGCAAAAAATGCTTTTCTTATTTAATATTTTTGTCTTGTTTCCAGTCTAAATATCTAAACATTCTTAAATGAAGATGCACTTATTATAGGATAGATATTTTTCTTGTTTTCTGGAAAATCAAAATCAAAATGAAGCGAGTTTTTGCTTAAAACCAGTTAAATTATCTGCCAATGGGGTAAAAAAAATAATATTGTTTCGGATTTAAATTTTGTTTTCTGTTTGGGACAGGAACAAGATTATTTCTCACCCCATTGGCAGATAATATCTAAAAATTCTTAAATCAAGATGATTTTACTAGATAATCGTCAACATGTCATTTTATTTATAATATATACATTTTAGTAAATGTAATATGCTAACAACACATAAATATGCACCTTCATATAAATATAATTTATATAAAAAATATAAATGTAAAATGAATATATTTTGGAAGCATACTTTAAAAACATTTGACCCCTCTTTTTATGTTTACTTGATTGTTTTTTATCATGTATTTTTTCTTGCATATATTTTTTATTGTTGCTGTATAATCTTCCCACTTTTTAAATTTTCACCTTTTCAAATCACAAATCATTATCTCGTCTATTCCGGTGTGATTGTTTTTGTTTTTCTTGCATATACTAAAAATACATCACATTAGATTACATATAAACATTTTACATATAGCTGATTTTTCTCATTGCATTGTGGGATACACTATTTACACTGGTTACACGTTTAGGTGATTCACGCATACAGAATACAATATATGCACAGTAAACATACTCCATACCCTCTTTAAAAATAGCTGTAAGTCATTCTGAACATACCCAGTGATGAGATCATTTCCCTCCTCGTGCAGGCAGAGGTAAGTGTTGGAGTAGATCTGCTATGGAGGGGGCCGTCTCGCGGTGAGCTAATTGACATGACATATTGACAGGCACTCTTCTGCGTCTGGGGACTCCGGCGCCTGCACAGTCTTCCACATCTCTAATAATCACTGATTAAAAAGCAGTTAAGAGCCTGTGAAGACCAAAATGTGCATTAACCAAACGACCTTCTGGGAGGGGAAAACAGCCACGCCGGTGGAGAGAAGTGACGGCAGAAGTTCTCCGGGAAGATGTCTCCTCTCTCCCAAACCACGGCATGGTTACCAAAAGATGAGATGCTTCTATAATGTGTTTCGCTAATATCCTCTTTTTGCCCAGATTCACATTATATCTATAATATCTTTATTGAGTTGACACAGGTTTGCTTATGAGCGGTTTCTTTGGCTAGCAGCTTTGCCGTGCTGCCAAACATCTGAAATAACCTTTGAGTTCTGGCTGATCTAATATAATTACATTGCTGCAGTTCATCCTTGACCCCATTCCAATAAAATAATTAAGGTCTCATAGCGGTTTAATTTGAAAAAGTTATGCTCTCCAAAGATTTTATGCTCACTGGGGCACGTGTTGTCAGATCGATTAACGGCTTCCATTTAGGTGTGTCCACACTTGGCATGTTTGGTTCCATTAAAACGAACCCTGGTGCGATTGCTCTATTAGTGCGGCTCATTTAAATAAGTGTGAACGCTGCCATCCGAACCCTGGTGTGCACCAAACAAGCGGACAGAGACCGTGGCCATAGGTATAAGGATTGAAAGAAATATGAATGCAACACGGACCAAATGTACTGTAAATGAATCAAAACAGAACCAGATCTTCATGTGTGTGTGTGGCGGAGGGATTCCTGCCGTGGTTTTGACTATGCACATTTTATAAGCTCTTCACAAGTTCTCAGTTGGTCAAAATACCATCACATGTAGGCAACGCACATACAAGTTCCATCATAAATTGCGTGGTATGTGATAAAAACCAACCAATCAGTGCAGTGGAAACAGAGAGAGCTGCTGCAAGATAGGTACATGATCAAGCCCAAAACTAGAATTCTTTTAACACACCAAGTCATGCCCTTTGACAGATGCGCATCCTCCGCGCAAAACTTTCATTTCACAGGTTATATCATATCTGTAAATGTTACTAATTCACACAAGTATTTTCATTTTGCATGAAAGCGCGCCCTGACAGTCTGAAGCTTCAAACTTCACTGAGCGAGAATTGACCATTCGCAAAGACCCGCCCCTTTAGTTACTGTTGCTATGTCCAACAAGCCATGGCGCTCACGCCACGCACGTTTTCACGTAGAGAAAATACATAGCGGAGCAAAGAGGACACTGACAACACACAGACAGACAGGACAGAGCAGGTTACTTTTGATATGAAACAAAGTTTCAAATTGTCATTAAGAAATTAAAACAATAAATACCGTTTTGTGGCTCTTTAATGTGTTGTGATCGCTGTAACGCCTCAGTTAAAGCTGCTTGTGAACCGATCATCTCTTCATTCTAATTCATTGATAAACATCAAATAAACATGAATGAGCACTAAAAGAAATGTTGTTTCAACCGCTGGAAAACGCCAGTACACACCGTTTTTCAAGTTCAAGTCCACCAACGTTTATCTACTAACTCTCCTGACTGCTTTGTCGGACAAAACGGCAGATTCGGTGATTGGTCAGATCGCCTGTCAATCAAACTTGCTGCGAAGGGTGAATTAATATTGAGCGCAAAAACATTCATTTTGAAAATTCTAAATTTAGGTGTTAAAGTCAACATGTAATTCAAGTATTTTACGAGAGTAGTAACTGTAAAGGGATAACAGCTTGTAATTGAATATAAATTTAAGACGTTTCTTTTAGCCTATTTACAGGATAAAGAAAATTACAGTAACAGGTTACTTTGTCCATAGCAAATGTGTGCGCTCCTGCAGAACATTCCTCTAATCTGGTAACACAGAGTTTGTGTTTTTCTTTAATATCATATTGTAGGGATTTAAACTTGCTTTAAGAAAAGGAGAAACTTGCTTAGTAACTTTTTTTGCACATAATGTATAGCACAGATATACTGAAAATTACCTTGTGTTTTTTGGCGTACTAATTACCATTTGTATAACCACACAAATAGCATAGTTAAACTATTTTATTTATTATTATTAGTTTGTTTTGTTTTATTCATAGTAAAACCATAATTTTTGTAATATTCACTATGTATGTTTTCATAGCACTCAGCTGACACATTTGTTTGAACAACAGCATTGGGCAGGATGTGGAGTAGTGTGTTTTGTCGATTAAAAAAAAGGAACTTTTTATCCGATTAATCAGAAAAAAATAATCGGCCAACTAATCAATTACCAAAATAATCGTTAGTTGCAGCCCTAATTATGTTCGTATGTATTTAAGTTTGGTGTTAAAATGCCAATGTGAATGCTAAGAGGGCCAGGACCAAACGAACTGAACTACAAGTGTGAACACACCCTTAAACTCTAAATTAGGGACGCTCATATTGTCAATTTTTTTGACCGATTAATACTATCAGAAAAAAACTACGGTTTTTTTTTTGTTTGTTTGTTGCATGGTTTAAGAAAAATGTGCTGTATTTGTTAACTCACGGGGCACATCGACATGTGCAACCACACCTGCCTACGCAGACATATTTCGCAAAAAGAAGCAATGGAAAAAGTAGTAAGCCTACTCTGTGGGACCATTTAGACAGAAAGGGCAACGAAGTTACTTGCAAAATATGCTACATGGCATTAAAAATACAGCAGTAGTACAAGCACCTGACTGGTAGTAAGCAAATGAAAGGCGCTTTCCAAGGCTGGCCACTCTAGCGAAACGTTATCTCTGTTTTCCCGGGGCATCAGTGCCTTCTAAAGCCTTGTTTAAGGCTTTTTGTAGTGTGATTTTGGCAAAGTTTACTAAAGTAAACATTGTCACGCATGTTCTTCTCGCCTCTGTTTCCTGATGGTTTATCGAATAATTACTCCTGTCGTTTCAAAGAATAGCATAACGGCGAGCGTTGAGTATAAACACATCCCCAAACGGACAAGGCTCACGCTGCGGAGCCAGACGAAAAAGTATAAACAAGGCTTGAGAGGGTGTTTTCTGCCACGGATATAAATGTCAACAGGCTGCGCTCCAAACTAATCCACATCACTTAGACATGTTACTTAAAAAAAAAAATAATATTAAAAAAATAATAATAATATATACAAGGTGTGGACTGAGATAGGCCTACTATTTTTATTTGACGAAAAAAACTATTCCGGTTCCTCAAAGCTTCAAACGGTCAGTGAATTTGTGTTTTGTCATCTTAATTTGGTAATTATTTAAGTGAAAAATATGTAGGATAGGCCTATTTCTTTATATTTTATTCAGTTTTTCTCTGTTGTCAGAAATGCTGCATGTGCATGAAAATTTGATGTGTGATTCCAGGTTGTTGATCTGTTCTGTTATCTAATGTTTGCTCAGTAAAATAAACCTGTGAAAAAAAAGTGTCTTTTTAACAGGTCACAGACACTCATCAATTGTATTTTTATTTCATGCCAATTTAATATTATCATCTTATCATTTAACAGTTAATATTCGGATAATGAGCGGAGGTTGTTGGTCAGGAAAATTAACCGAAAGGAGCATCCCTTCTCTAAATACAATTTTCATTAAAGTGATATGAACCTGTTTGGTCATTATTTTGGAAATGTGGTGCCACTAGTGGAACAGAAATGACACTACTGTTTAAGAAAATACATCCATGTTGAAAAGATTGGCTTTGAGCATCATGCTAGTTAATACTTTCCTTTCCTTCCAGTTACACGATGCTGAACTTCCAAAGCAAGCTTCAGCTCATTCATTACTGTTATCAGCCTGAACGATTTCTCTCGTCCCAATCAATAGTTTCCTCAGAGCAAACGCAACTGAGGAACACACACAGGAAGCTGCACGAGCATCAATCACGCCATCCTGACTGCAGAAAGTTCAAGGCAGCCCTGAAGCAGATGCGCTCCTCATTCTCCCAACAACATAAACGATTCATAAGTAAGTTTAGCAAGCCTGATGCTTATTATATTGAGTGAGATTATAATGAGACCTCAGATGAGTCCTGTATTGGCATTACTGTGTTAAATCCAGCTTTTTAAGGATGTGGAAAACTACATATGTACAGTCTTAAGAAAACCCTCTATTTATTAGGGTCCACAAAACTCCAATTCTGACACATTTCTTAAGGGACGTTCAGTTCACATAGGAAATGTTCAAAAACAGCTGGATGAAAAATCTTCAAACCCTTAAAAACACTTGTGGCAGAAGATACCAAAAATATTGTAAGCCAAATATAAAGCACAAAAAAAAAACACATTTAGTCTCTTAAAATTCTAACAGTTAGGCCTGGTTTCACAGACAGGCTTAGATTAGGCCTTAGTTTAATTAGGACATTTAAGTAGCTTTTATTAACGTGCCTTAGAAAAAAAAACATTGTTGTGCATCTTGAGACAAAACAATTATGGCATAAAAACATTAAATTCTGTCTAAGTTATGTTTTTTAAGATAAGTTTCTTTTATTTAAAACAGCCAAAGCATGCATTTTAGTCTGGGACAAGGCTTAAGCCTCGACTGTGAAATCGGGTGTATATATATATATATATATATATTAGGTGTAACGATATAAAATGTGACGATATGTATAGTTGATGGAAACGATATGATACGATATATACAGGGAGTGCAGAATTATTAGGCAAGTTGTATTTTTGAGGATTCATTTTATTATTGAACAACAACTATGTTCTCAATGAACACAAAAACTCATTAATATCAAAGCTGAATATTTTTGTAGTTTATAAGGAAGTAGTTTTTAGTTTTAGCTATTTTAGGGGATATCTGTGTGTGCAGGTGACTATACTGTGCATAATTATTAGTATTCTGCCCTCACTGTTAAACTCAGACACAGCTATGCAGATAGATAAACTCCTCGACAATTGACAGGTGTGATGTCCTTTTATTGACATATTCTTCAATATTCGACAGAGTGAAACTACAAAAAGAAACAAATAAACAGCATGTAGACTGTATTCTAATGTATATTCACATGTAATATGCAAAGTCCGGCTACCATTCATCAAAACTAAAAAACTGTCAAATATAATCTTGTTTAACATAAATGTTCACAAATATTGTCTTTAAGACTCATATTAAACATAAAATACTCACAAGCAATGCTTTCTGTAAGACAACAAAGAAGGACTAATGTAGATCACGTCAGAAGTGGATACTGCTGTCAGCCAAATTTCAACATGTGAGCGTTTCTCACTCTCATGCTAGTAAAGGTTAAACATAACACCCGTAACAGCTATAATGCCTCCTGCTGGAGGGAGAGAAAACTACTCCAACACACTCCCGCCTGTAATCCGGCTGTTCTCACAGCGCCCTCTGTGAAATGGCGTCCCTGATGCTGTACTTGTTGGTGGTAATGCCGTACCAGTAGCGTACTCACGTGGTGCTTTCCTGGGATGATGAAAGGATGTGCTTCATCATTTCGCATGTCGGCTTGTGAAAGACGACCTCCAACTCTAAGGCAGTCAGCGTCATCTTTGAAGGGCGACAGGTTTCTGAGTGGATTTTGCTTTGGTATCTCTTTCTGGGCTTCGATGCATGCAAAGACTTCAGGATAAGTCTTGTGTTGAAGACAGCTCAGAATAATGCTTTTTGCTTTCCCATAGTCCTCTGGGGTGATACTTTTGCAAATGTGCCAACCTTGACACTTGCTTCTATAAGCATTTCCTGTAGCATCTGGTGATATGAATGAGTCTTGCCATTGCTCTGAGCAGTGATGTCCAAGTTGAGAAGGACTCAAAATGACTTGGATCTAGGAAAGAGTCTATGAGACGAGTTGCAAAGGCTGTCACGGTAGGGCGAATCTCAGGGTCAGAGTCTGGACTGAGTAACTCAAAACAGCACTTGGTCTCCTTTGCGTGTGCTCGTAGCAGGAAATCTGGTCCTTTGAGCCACATGCTAGACATCAGAGTGTTTGCTGGAATGGACCTGGAAGCTACATCGGCTGGGTTTAAATCTGTCTGCACGTAATTCCATTGTCCTGGGCTGGATGATTTTCTAATCCTTTGAACTCGGTTACACACATAGACATAGAATCTTCTGGATTCATTTTGTATGTATCCAAGTACTACTTTGCTGTCTGTGAAGAACCTTGTACAATGGAATGGAACATCTATTTCCTCTGAAATCAAGTCTGCAATCTCGATAGCAAGAACAGCTGCACATAGTTCCAGCCTCGGGATAGTTATCTCTTGTTGTGGGGCAAGTTTGGCTTTGCCAAACACAAATCCAAGTTCGCTCTTGCCTTCTGTATCTGTGACCTTTGCATAAGCTACGGCAGCAATAGCTTTGGTGGACGCACAGAATATACAAAGCTCCCTTTTGGCTGCACCACAGAAGGATATAGACGTATACATTCTTGGTATTCGCACTTGTTCAAGATGCTTCAGGGATTCCTTCCATGTACTCCATTCTTCTCGCATTCGTTCTGGAAGTGGGTCATCCCATTTGCCTGCATCCGTTGAAAGCTCTCTCAAAAGGGCCCTGCCTTTGATGCTGACCGGAGCTGCGAAACCTAGAGGGTCATACAAACTGTTAATGACAGAAAGTACCCTCACGAGTATAGGGCTTCTCAGCGGTAGACACTTGAAAGGTGAACTCATCTGTTGCAATGTCCCAGCTTATTCCAAGACTCCTTTGCATTGGTGGACTGTCTGCTCCTAGGTCGAGATCCTTCAGACCCTTTGCAAGATCCTCCTTGGAGAATGCTTTCATTACTGTGATGTCGTTAGAGGCGATCTTATGCAGCCTCAAGTTAGATGAGGCCAAGGTTTCTTGAGCCTTTTGAATGACAGAGATGGCCTCGGTACTTGATGGCAGGGAGACAAGCCCATCATCGACATAAAAATGACGTTCCACAAGATGTTTTGTTGTATTGTCTTTTTTCTTGATCTTCTGATGCCCTCCGAGTCCATAGGTTGCTACTGCAGGCGATGGGCTGTTGCCAAGACGTGTATCGTCATTCGGTACTCCACGATTGGTTGTTCCATGTCGTTATTCTGGTGCCAGAGGAAACGCAAAAAATTCTGATGGTCCTCCCTGACCTCAAAGCAATGGAACATTTGCTTAATATCAGCTGTTACCGCTACCCTCTCTTCACGGAGCCGCATGAGCACTCCCAGCAGGCTGTTGTTGAGATTCGACCGTAAGAAGGACGCCATTGAGAGACACTCCTTCATGTCGCTAGAGTCGAAGACAACCCTTATTTGGTCCGGCTTGCGGGGGTGATACACTCCGAAGAAGGGAAGGTACCAACACTCTTCTTGTCCAGTAAGGGGTGGCGCTATTTCAGCATGGCCATTGTTAAAGAGGGTTTGCATAAAATCCTGGAAGTGACTTTTCATGTCAGGACGTTTGTTCAGCATACGACAAACTGAAGCTAGGCGCTGGACGGCTTGCTGCTTGTTGTTGGAAAGGCGTGGCCTAGGTGAACGAAAGGGAAGCGGAGCAACCCAACTATTTGTATTATCCTGATAGACTTCCTTATTCATTATCTGCAGGAAGGCCGTTTCTTCTTGAGAGTAACCAGGTCTCTCATCCAAACTTGTTTGTTGGAACACGGTTTCTCCGATGGACGTGTTCTTAGTATGGTTAGGGAGACTGACCTTGTTGTGGCTTTGTGGGATGATGTGTTCCTTTACTTCGATGAAGTTCTTGCATGGAAGGAAGAGACTTTACCATTGTCCAAAATGTTCGCCTTGAAAACGCTTGCCTGTGGGTGTGTGAGCTCCACCCAAGCAAATGTTCCCAATAATCACCCATCCTAGAGCTAGCTTCTGAGCAAAGGGTGCATTTGGAGGTCCATTCCGTTGGTCAAGAACTTTGTGTGCTTGAATAACATCCCTACCAATGAGAAGCAGGATCTTAGCATCAGGATCAACATCTGGAATGTCGGATGCAATGTCTTGGAGGTGGGAATGGTTACGAGCAGCTTCAGGTCTAGGAATCTCATTGCGATTGTCCGGCAGCATGTCACATTCGATAAGTGTTTGGAGCTTTAGGCGTGACTTGCTATCAACTGATTCGATGATGAAGTTGTATGCTCTCCTCCCCGTAGCTTCCTCAAGGCCAGCACAGGTTCTCAGCTTGTACGGGAAGCAGCCTTTGGTGATGCCAAACATATCGAAGATTGAAGATCTGGCAAGTGACCTGTTGCTTTGGTCGTCCAAAATAGCGTAGGTTTTGAGTTTCTTCTCAGGGGAGCCCTGTGGGTAAATGAATACAGGACTGATCTTGCCACATGAGTGACTTTCAACTTCACTCCCACAGACTTGCGTACATGTAGCTGTGGCTGTAGGTAAAGCTATATTGCACTCCCCACCATTATCGGAAGCAGGCTCTGTGGTGGTTGCCCAAGGTGCAGGACCAGGGTGAAGAGCAGTAATGTGTGAGTTGGAGTTACATTCTGCACAAAAGGTCTCAGCTTTACATATTTTTGCCTGATGATTAGTGGATGCGCAACATCGGAAACATATCAGATTCCTCTTCAAATAGACCTTACGCTCCTCCAAAGGCATTTCTCTGAAAGCTCTGCATTTTTTAAGCGCGTGAGGTTTCTTGTGGATTGGGCATTCTTTATTTGGGTCATGGATGTTTGTTCCTGCAGTTAGATTTGGCTCAGTGCTGATCACTTCGGTCCTGATGACTGAGATTGCTTCTCTCTTACTCTGCTTGTCCTGAAACCTCATCTTAGTGGGTACAAGACCGGGTTGCACTGAATGCTTAAAGCTTGGGTCGTTGCGCATTTTTGATTCCCTGCTAATGAATGCGACAAATGCTGAGAATGGAGGAAACGATACAGAATGCTCCACCTTGTAGTTAGACCCATACGTCATCCACTTTTCTTGCAGACCGAAGGGTAACTTCTCCACAATAGGATGAATGCCCCTTGCAGTGTCGAGGTACAGTAGGCCTGGGATATAGCCTTCGTCCCTTTGCAGCCTCTATCTCTAGGAGAAGATCCTGAAGTTCTCTCAAGAGGTATGGGTCTTTGATTGAGATTCTTGGAAAACTCTCAAGTCTGTCGAGAAGTGCCTTCTCCAGGGCTTCAGGGGAGCCGTAGCACTCGTCCAGTCTTTCCCATACTTTGCCCAATCCTTCAGATGGTCTGTTAATATACACTGCTCTCAGACGTTTTGCATATTGAACGGACTCGGCTCCGAGCCATTTGATCATCAAGTCAAATTCTTCGCTAGCAGACAGGTTCAAATCGTCAATAACATTGTTAAATGAAGATTTCCATCCCCAATAGTCACCTGGCTTGTCACTGAACTTTCGGAGGCCGCCAGTGAGCAAATCACGCCTAGAAACCTGGCTATATCAGTCATATTGCCATCTTGTGGAGTGTAACCTGTACTTTGATGTGTTGGTAATGCTCCAAATATAGGTTTTCGCACAGGAATGCCTCAGGAACATTGTGGAACATCTTTACATTTGTCTGCGCTCGGCGGTATATGAACATACTCTGTGTCCATAGACTGGTGCGGTTCCTGTTTTGGTGGCTCGTATGGGACAGTTGTTGCTAGAGTATCATTGTGCTCTGTGTTGCCAAATGGACTTGAATCTGCCTTTAGGATTATTTGGCGTTTAACATAGTCGTGAGTACGCTCTGTGGGATCTACCTTCGCGGACCCCGATGCAGATTCTTCTTCAAGATCGGTGGCTGCTTTCTCAAAGACATACGCCTCAGCTTGTGCGGCTTCTGCATCACACTGCTGTTGAAGTGCTTGTAATGTGGCATCCAGACGCACTTCTTCTACCTTAAGCTCCGCTTTCTTAACTTTCATTTCAATTTCCATTTTCGCAAATTCTGCTCTTGTACGAGCTGCTTCAGCTTTAGCTCGAGCATTGAGAGCGGCTATACTGGCAGATGATTTAACTGAACCTTTAGAGCTCTTGGAGCAATGCGATTTCTTGGAGCAGACGGATGCTGCGCTTTTTCTCCCTTCTTCAGACATAGTTGATTATGCTGAGGCTGAAGTAACATCCACTTGTTGTCACGTAGATAGGTGCTTTTTCACTATTCTGCACTCACTGTTAAACTCAGACACAGCTATGCAGATAGATAAACTCCTCGACAATTGACAGGTGTGATGTCCTTTTATTGACGTATCCTTCAATAATCGACAGAGTGAAACTACAAAAAGAAACAAACAAACAGCATGTAGACTGTATTATAATGTATATTCACATGTAATATGCAAAGTCCGGCTACCATTCATCAAAACTAAAAAACTGTCAAATATAATCTTGTTTAACATAAATGTTCACAAATATTGTCTTTAAGACTCATATTAAACATAAAATACTCACAAGCAATGCTTTCTGTAAGACAACAAAGAAGGACTAATGTAGATCACATCAGAAGTGAATACTGCTGTCAGCCAAATTTCAACATGTGAGCGTTTCTCACTCTCATGCTAGTAAAGGTTAAACATAACACCCGTAACAGCTATAATGCCTCCTGCTGGAGGGAGAGAAAACTACTCCAACACAATTAGGCAACTTAACAAAAACAAATTTATACCCATTTCAATTATTTATTTTACCAGTGAAACCAATATAACATATCAACATTCACAAATATACATTTCTGACATTCAAAACCAAACAAAAACAAATCAGTGACCAATATAGCCACCTTTCTTTGCAAGGACACTCAAAAGCCTGCCATCCATGGATTCTGTCAGTGTTTTGATCTGTTCACCATCAACATTGCGTGCAGCAGCAACCACAGCCTCCCAGACACTGTTCAGAGAGGTGTACTGTTTTCCTCCCTTGTAAATCGCACATTTGATGATGGACCACAGGTTCTCAATGGGGTTCAGATCAGGTGAACAAGGAGGCCATATCATTAGATTTTCTTCTTTTATACCCTTTCTTGCCAGCCACGCTGTGAAGTACTTGGACGCGTATGATGGAGCATTGTCCTGCATGAAAATCATGTTTTTCTTGAAGGATGCAGACTTCTTCCTGTACCTCTGCTTGAAGAAGGTGTCTTCCAGAAACTGGCAGTAGGACTGGGAGTTGAGCTTGACTCCATCCTCAGCCCGAAAAGGCCCCACAAGCTCATCTTTGATGATACCAGCCCAAACCAGTACTCCACCTCCACCTTGCTGGCGCCTGAGTCGGACTGGAGCTCTCTGCCCTTTACCAATCCAGCCACGGGCCCATCCATCTGGCCCATCAAGACTCACTCTCATTTCATCAGTCCATAAAACCTTAGAAAAATCAGTCTTGAGATATTTCTTGGCCCAGTCTTGACGTTTCAGCTTGTGTGTGTCTTGTTCAGTGGTGGACGACTTTCTGC
Source organism: Gobiocypris rarus (assembly GCA_023029165.1). Classification (NCBI taxonomy): domain Eukaryota; kingdom Metazoa; phylum Chordata; class Actinopteri; order Cypriniformes; family Gobionidae; genus Gobiocypris; species Gobiocypris rarus. The sequence continues at coordinate 35,743,795 of CM040922.1, forward strand.
CTTTCTTACCTTGGCCATGTCTCTGAGTATTGTACACCTTGTGCTTTTGGGCACTCCAGTGCTGTTGCAGCTCTGAAATATGGCCAAACTGGTGGCAAGTGGCATCTTGGCAGCTGCACGCTTGACTTTTCTCAGTTCACGGGCAGTTATTTTGCACCTTGGTTTTTCCACACGCTTCTTGCGACCCTGTTGACTATTTTGAATGAAACGCTTGATTGTTCGATGATCACACTTCAGAAGCTTGGCTATTTTAAGACTGCTGCATCCTCTGCAATATATCTCACTATTTTTGACTTTTCTGAGCCTGTCAAGTCCTTCTTTTGACCCATTTTGCCAAAGGAAAGGAAGTTGCCTAATAATTATGCACACCTGATATAGGGTGTTGATGTCATTAGACCACACCCCTTCTCATTACAGAGATGCACATCACCTAATATGCTTAATTGGTAGTAGGCTTTCCAGCCTATACAGCTTGGAGTAAGACAACATGCATAACGAGGATGATGTGGTCAAAATACTCGTTTGCCTAATAATTCTGCACTCCCTGTATAGTTGTTTTATCCGAGGCTCAACTTGCTGTAGTAGGCCTATTTATAAGGTATAATTCGCCCAAATACAAATTAATATAATGTACCACAAATGTAAATTCTGTCATTATGTACTCACCATCAAGTCGTTTTTCGTTTAACTTCCAAATACAAGTTAAGATTTTCTTTATGAAACCTGAGGAATTTATGTCCCTCCATTTTAAAGTCCATTCCTCTCAAACTTGAAAGATGCAAAAAATGTCATAAAGGCATTGTAAGAATAACTAATTGAGTGGTCTAATTCAAAGTCTTAAGTCTTCAAGTCTTCTGAAGAGACACAATGGCTTTATAATATGATGAATATCTTTAACACGACGCGCATACTGTAATAAACACGGATGTTCAAATGACTGAGTGACGCAAAAACATGAGAGGAATAAATGCAGATAGTTTAATTCTTGGATGAGCTAAACATTTACAGTTTGAGAGCGGTCATTTTGACACACTTTCTTGCGATTAGAACTGTGATTGACTGCATCTTCTGAAGTCCACGCGCTGCCTGAACGGCACTCTTCAAAGTCAAAGCGCAAACATTATTTCAAGCAGCACTCCAAGTCAAATCGCAAACATCATTTAAATCACTATATCACATTTAGTTTTAGTAGTATGATTATTCAAAGCAATTTAGATGGTTCATTCATACATACTGTATTAATAGAAAGATAGGCGGGACATAGCGAGCACGGGAGAGTTGCGAGCGTGAGAATGCTGCCTGCATGCGTGAGGGAAAAAAATTAAGTTTATAGAGTTTCAGTGACATTATTACATTAATAATCTTATTACATAGAATCATACAATGACTATACATAATGTTGAATATAATATAATAATGCATAGGGAGAAAATTTGCTGGATCTGATAATAATGCACAAATAATAACATTATTATTTTAATCATAATACAAAATAGTATATATATATATATACATATACATATACATATACATATACATATATATATATATATATATATATATATATACAGTATTGTTCAAAATAATAGCAGTACAATGTGACTAACCAGAATAATCAAGGTTTTTAGTATATTTTTTATTGCTATGTGGCAAACAAGTTACCAGTAGGTTCAGTAGATTCTCAGAAAACAAACAAGACCCAGCATTCATGATATGCACGCTCTTAAGGCTGTGCAATTGGGGTATTAGTTGAAAGGGGTGTGTTCAAAAAAATAGCAGTGTCTACCTTTGACTGTACAAACTCAAAACTATTTTGTACAAACATTTTTTTTTCTGGGATTTAGCAATCTTGTGAATCACTAAACTAATATTTAGTTGTATGACCACAGTTTTTTAAAACTGCTTGACATCTGTGTGGCATGGAGTCAACCAACTTGTGGCACCTCTCAGCTGTTATTCCACTCCATGATTCTTTAACAACATTCCACAATTCATTCACATTTCTTGGTTTTGCTTCAGAAACAGCATTTTTGATCACCCCACAAGTTCTCAATTGGATTAAGGTCTGGAGATTGGGCTGGCCACTCCATAACATTAATTTTGTAGGTTTGGAACCAAGAATTTGCCCGTTTACTAGTGTGTTTTGGGTCATTGTCTTGTTGAAACAACCATTTCAAGGGCATGTCCTCTTCAGCATAGGGCAACATGACCTCTTCAAGTATTTTAACATATGCAAACTGATCCATGATCCCTGGTATATAGGCCCAACACCATAGTAGGAGAAACAAGCCCATATCATGATGCTTGCACCTCCATGCTTCACTGTCTTCACTGTGTACTGTGGCTTGAATTCAGAGTTTGGGGGTCGTCTCACAAACTGCCTGTGGCCCTTGGACCCAAAAAGAACAATTTTAATCTCATCAGTCCACAAAATGTTCCTCTATTTCTCTTTAGGCCAGTTGATGTGTTCTTTGGCAAATTGTAACCTCTTCTGCATGCCTTTTTTTAACAGAGGGACTTTGGGGATTCTTGAAAATAGATTAGCTTCACACAGACGTCTTCTAACTGTCACAGTACTTACAGGTAACTCCAGACTGTCTTTGATCATCCTGGAGGTGATCATTGGCTGAGCCTTTGCCATTCTGGTTATTCTTCTATCCATTTTGATGGTTGTCTTCCGTTTTCTTCCACGTCTCTCTGATTTTGCTCTCCATTTTAAGGCATTGGAGATCATTTTAGCTGAACAGCCTATCATTTTTGCACCTCTTTATAGGTTTTCCTCTCCAATCAACTTTTTAATCAAAGTACGCTGTTCTTCTGAACAATGTCTTGAACGACCCATTTTCCTCAGCTTTCAAATGCATGTTCAACAAGTGTTGGCTTCATCCTTAAATAGGGGCCACCTGATTCACACCTGTTTCTTCACAAAATTGATGGCCTCAGTAATTGAATGCCACACTGCTATTTTTTGAACACACCCTTTCAACTAATTCAACTAATTGCCCAATTGCACAGCCTTAAGAGCGTGCATATCATGAATGCTGGGTCTCATTTGTTTTCTGAGAATCTACTGAACCTACTGGTAACTAGTTTGCCACGTAGCAATAAAAAAATATACTAAAAACCTTGATTATTCTGGTTAGTCACATTGTACTGCTATTATTTTGAATAATACTATATATATATATATATATATATATATATATATATATATATATATATATATATATATATATATATATATATATATATATATATATAAATAGTGAAAAACAACAACTTTATTTTGGCTTAAAATATCGTGACATATCGTGAGTTCAGTATCGAGATACATATCGAATCGTGACACGAGTGTATAGTTACACCCCTAATATATATATACAGTGATTTTTATATATATATATACAGTGAGGAAAATAAGTATTTGTACACCCTGCTATTTTGCAAGTTCTCAGAAATCAGCCCAGAACTACACGGGAGGAACTGGTCAATGACCTGAAAAGAGCTGGGACCACCGTTTCCAAGGTTACTGTTGGTAATACACTAAGACGTCATGGTTTAAAATCATGCATAGCACGGAAGGTTCCCCTGCTTAAACCAGCACATGTCCAGGCCCGTCTTAAGTTTGCCAATGACCATTTGGATGAACCAGAGGAGTCATGGGAGAAAGTCATGTAGTCAGATGAGACCAAAATAGAACTTTTTGGTCATAATTCCACTAAACGTGTTTGGAGGAAGAAGAATGATGAGCACCATCCCAAGAACACCATCCCTACTGTGAAGCATGGGGTGGTAGCAGCATGCTTTGGGGGTGTTTTTCTGCACATGGGACAGGGCGACTGCACTGTATTAAGAAGAGGATGCCATGTAGAAGGGCCATGTATTGTGAGATTTTGGGGAACAACCTCCTTCCCTCAGTTAGAGCATTGAAGATGTGTCGAAGATGGGTCGAGGCTGGGTCTTCCAACATTACATTGACCCGAAGCACACAGCCAGGATAACCAAGGAGTGGCTCTGTAAGAAGCATATCAAGGTTCTGGCGTGGCCTAGCCAGTCTCCAGACCTAAACACAATACAGAATCTTTGGATGGAGCTCAAACCCCATGTTTCTCAGCGACAGGCCAGAAACCTGACTGATCTAGAGAAGATCTGTGTGGAGACCATCTGTGTGGGCCAAAATCCCTCCTGCAGTGTGTGCAAACCTGGTGAAAAACTACAGGAAACGTTTGACCTCTGTAATTGCAAACAAAGGCTACTGTACCAAATATTAACATTGATTTTCTCAGGTGTTCAAATACTTATTTGCAGCTGTATCATACAAATAAATAGTTAAAAAATCATACATTGTGATTTCTGGATTTTTTTTTTTATAGATTATGTCTCTCACAGTGGACATGCACCTACGATGACAATTTCAGACCCCTCCATGATTTCTAAGTGGGAGAACTTGCAAAATAGCAGGGTGTACAAATACGTATTTTACTCACTGTATGTATATGTATATATATGCACACACACACACACACACACACACACACACACACACACACACACACACACACACACACACGATCTAAACTACATCTCAATAATTAGTAAGTTTGTTGGATGTCCGCTATGCCCATTCATACGGGTTTCCTTTCTGTGCTTCAGGTCTGTATAATCTCTCAAACACACCCAGTGGCTCCCGTGCATCCATGTGTCCTCTATTCAACCTTCATACATAAACCACAGAAAAAACATTGAGCCGGGGAATGCCGTGGGAGTGCTGATATCTGAAATCAGCCTTTAAAGGAGCTTATTTTAATTCTTTATTTGAGGGAAGAAAATAGCTGGGGAGTTCTGCATTTTTGAATATGCAGCATCAGCAAAGCACACTGTTGCCCGTTCCAGATGCTCTCAAAGTCTCCTTTCATGCCTTAAAGGAGCAAATAAATAAATAAAACCCTTGATAAAATGACAAGCTTTTTGTTGGAGCTGTCACCTCAGCTACATGTGCCAAAAACAATCAGCATTTCAGATGTCCAGAATGAAATCCCTACAGTGGACAGCTGACCAAGCCAGATGAATCTTCACTTTTCTATTCTGTCTCTTTTCAAAAAACACAGAATCTATCAAATGCCCCACAATGGCAGTGACAGCAATTTGCTAAGAAACATTTTGACAATGGGTTCCTTTTCCAGCATTCAGAGATGTACGCACAATTTAATACCCACAAACAATCTGCACTGTGAATAGATCCACAGATATTTCAGTTTTTTCCTTCTTTTATTATTATTATTGGCTGCCTCATTATTGTTCCTGAGCAATGGAAAGGCAGTCAATGGCCCATATCACTCAAAATATATTATCAAACTGTGTCATCCTGTCCCATGGTGGGAGTTTAATTAATTCCAGCCATGAAAAACAGTATTCCCTGTTTGGTCAGAGATTATGAAAGTGCAGATTTAATTGTCTGAAGACAACTCCTCTACTCTTGCATACATAAACACACATTACCAGGAATATTGCAAATGTTGCAACAACAGCAAACTAAATATCAGGCAATAATTGATAATAGAGCTGCATGATTCTGGATAAATTTGAGAAATCACAATTTTTTTTCTGTTTCTAATAGAGATCATGATTCTCTCACGATTCTGAACAGACAACTAATTATATTTAATTAAACGTTTAATTAATTAGAATAATATTTAAAGAGAACGGGTTTAAATTAACGATTCAGTGACAAATACATTTTTTTAATTCACTTGACGCACCTACTGGTGTAACAATGTAGTTGATACAATTGTTATTTGTTGTTTTAAAAGGTGACCCACGCTACCGTATATGGAGGACCAAATTACTCAAAATGAAATAATTAAATAAATAATGAATTCAATAAAACAACAATTAAATGTACCAGTTTATTATGAAATAATTACTTAAATAATTAATTTAATAATTTAATAATTAATTTAATTAAATAATTAAATAAATAAATGTATCTATTTATTTTGTAAAATTACATGAAATTTAATATATTTCACAATCACATCTTCCACACACACTATTGTTATGTTTAAAAATCATTTTTTCATTATTAAATGTGCTTTCTCAAAAAGCACAATTTTCCCAAAGATTTTTTTCATAATAATAGAGGACATTTCACAAATGCCAATCAACATGTAGTGAGCGGTGTTTAGGTCTGATTGGTTTGAAGTTAAAGAGTCGACAGACATGACAGATCGATCTGTGTGTGCTGTGGTGACATCACGGAAGGGTGCTTCTCATTTCTTATTTGTGACTGAAAATGTATTTTGACTCTATTGAATTTTCTAAAAACCTGTAAATGATGAGAAATGTGGCTGTGTTTAAGTAAGTGTGTTTTTATCTTGATCAATTCCTACCGTAATATTAATTTACAATCCCTTGCAACTTGCCAGACCCAGACAGGAAAAAGTAATCAATCTGAAAGGATTATCCAATCAGCGCCAAGCCCCGCCAACTGCCTGTTGATTGGCATTTGTGAAATCTTTGGAAAAATGTTGCTTTGGAAATGCATGATTCCTCAAAATAGGCATCATTCGTAAATGCAGCATATTATTATGAAAAACATATTTTTGAAAAAGCACATTAAATAATAAATAGATTTGTATCTATTTGGAAGAGTGGTAATTGTGAAATATATTAAATAATTTCATGTAATTTTACAAAATAAATAGATACATTTATTTATTTAATTATTTAATTAATATTTAATCAAATACATTATTTAATTATTAAATTAATAAATAAATTATTTAATTAATTATTTAATTATTTCAGAATAAACTGGTACATTTAATTGTTGTTTAATTGAATTCATTATTTATTTAATTATTTCATTTTGAGTAATTTGGTCCTCCATAACCGTATACATCAGTGTTTATATTCAAACTATAAACTTTTATCCCAGTACTTCTGTGATCATTTGAACTATTGTAAGACAATGATACTGTGTGGTTGAAAAGACTGTTTCATATCTATGACAACTGCTCTCAGCAGCACCACCAACGCAGATCTGTCAAAGGTTTAATAGATGAATCGTTATCATGTTATGAATAAGATTATGTGGGTGTTTGAATCTAAATCTTTAACTATTAATCATGCAGCAATTTTTTAAAAAAAATATATACACACCATTTTAAAATAAGTTATACATTTAAAAATCTTATTTTTTATTATACATTTAAATTGGTCATATGAAGATATTTTGAAAAGATAATTATTTTGTGTATTTGGTGTAATAGAATGTTACCATGCTTTATGTTGTCAGTTTTACCATCACTAGATGTTATGGGGAAAATTTTCTGCGACATTGATACAAATGTCGCACCACGGTGGAGAGCCCCATCTGATGAGCACAGTGCCTATCTGGGGAAATCCCATGCAAAAGCATGCAACGAAACAACCTGCTCTAACTGCGAGAGTATGAGTCTCGCCTCGATCCGCTCACGGATCGCTTTCTTTTTAGAGGGTGGCTCCACCCCTCACGCTCTCCCATTTCCGTCCTCCCAGGAAACTCAAAGGAAGAAACCGTGGAGCCAGAGGACTGAGCGATGGGGTATGAGTGAGCTCACACTGGCACAGAGACCTCACTCCCTTTCCACAGAGAGAGATTCCTCCAGTGATCTTCACCCACACAGACCAAACGGTTTTGTCTCGTTTAGATCTGAAGAGGATATTCACGATGACAATATGTCATTGGCTGCTTCTGACGCGGACGACTGGCCGGGCTCAGTGGATAACGCTGGACCCTGAGTCTCAGAAGCCATCCTGATCCTCCAAGGAAGAGGGGAGGGTTAAGTCTCGCTGCGGCCGGACCACCCTGCAAAAAGTTCCCCTCCTAACTAGGGTTGGGCGATGTCCCCTAAATTGTCAGTTGACGATGTTTACAGTAAAACATCGCGATGGACGATGATATCGTCGTTTTTTTTTATTTTATTTTTTTATAAAAATATATAATTTACTATATCTGTATTTTACTATCTCTTTACATGAATACTATTTTCTATTTCGTTATTTTGCTAACCCAAATAAGGACTCACCCGCGCCAGGTTGCACGTGAGGGAAACAAAGTAAAGAGTTGTGCGCACTTTATTTTAATGTACCTCCTTACATAAATACTATTTTCTATTTACAACTATAATTTCGTTATTATCCCCGTGTTTTGTATGTGAATGGTGTTTCACGTGAATATATTACCACAGGACAGAAGCACAAAGAATTGTTTTCAAAGGAAATAAATTCGCAGTTACATCGCAGCCATGAAAACATATGGATTCATGCCGAATGAGAGAGGGAGGCTGAGCCCAATTAAAGATTTGCCAGCTTTTCAAATATGTTTGAACCCGATTTTCCGATTTCCTCGAACTTTAACAATAGGCATAACCAAAAGGCTAACAGTTAGTCCATTTTATCCCACTGGACATCACATTTCTTTTCATAAATCTTCACTCGCGTCACACTCATTTTCGCAGGGAATTGTAAACGTTTCTTCCTTTCATTTGCTTATAATTAAGTCTATTATAGCCTAACCATTCACATGCTTTACTGTGGTGAACTAGAAAAACAATGTAGGACTAATACCTTTTTACTTACAATTTTATTGAACACAGTTTGTTCTTATTAAACTTGGCGCGTCAAGTTTATTTGAATAGCGCAATTCACGCACACACACACCGCCGATTTTAATTTCGTTTTCTCTGGCAGTGCATAAATGTCTTGACCCTGTGGAAGATAAAATTCGCTCTTCATACGTTTTACAACACGTGTTGCTTTGCAACATCAGGAGAAAACATTAAGACAAAGATATTCGAAAAGGTGTCTCCAGCTCGTGTTCCACATTTATCTCAAAGCTGACGCATCTTTGTGGGGAAATAAAACATTTTTTTTTAAACTAATATTTAATTGTCTTAATCTTTATGTTACTATTATTAACTGATAACATTTTAAATGTTTTACAGGCTGTAGTGTGTTGTTTCACTGACAGAAGTGCTAAAATAAACATGCATGATTATAAAATGGATTATTTAAAAATGTAGGCTATATATCTGGCATAGACTACAGTATTTAAAATAGCATATATGCTTAAGTTATACTCTCAATTTAATTTACAGAGCAATCCCTGCAAAGTTTTTAGTTTAACTATAGAAGAGGATTAGTGTGTGTCGCACTCGCAACGGGGCGGGCGTGGCATCACGATGGTGGCGCTCCATCGTGATGTTGGTCAGCCATCACGATGGACGATGATATCGTCCATCGGCACAACCCTACTCCTAACACCCTGTTCAGTTCCAGTTGTTGGAGATGTTCACATTGCAAACAACATTTGAGTTCACACACCCATGCAATTGATCGCTGTTATAGCGAACACAATAAAACACAAATATTCTTGAAAAGTGCACTTTTCCTCTTCCCGATACTACGGGCGTCAGTCCCCCGCCCCAGTGCAGCATGTTGTCACCTGAACTAATTCAGCCCCTATAGCCACCCGGGCTAAAATGGGTTCTGAACACAGTAAAACGAGGTTACTTTCTTCAATTCGCCAGACCGCAGGTTTGTGCAACCTGGTTGTTCGCTTTCTCAAATGGACCAGGAGGCTATGTGCCCTCTACTCCAGAGCAGCTCTTTGTGGCATGGGCATCTGGTCACAAAGCAGAGATTATCCTGCTGGATAGTGGGGCTTTCAGTGCCCCATTGGCGTAAGTGCACACTCCACCAAAGGCATGGTCTCTTCCTGGGCATGGTCCAGCAGTGTATCCAGTGACGGCCGGCCGTGCTATTATGCTACAAAACTAGGTGTTCATCGCTTCAGTCAAATGAATTGGAATCCTATTGCGAGACGGGACATTTATATAGGCTGATGCCTTGCTCATTCTGGCGGGCTGTTCTCGATTCGGCAGGGTGCGTAAAGATTGGTTCGTGCATATGCCACATTGCCATAGGTTTGTGCAATTTACACTGCTCAGTCAATAAGCTCATTTTTAAGAGTCAGTAAGAGTCAATAAGAAAACGTTTTGCCTAGCGACGCAATACTTGTTCCCGTTTTCTCAGGAGCCGAGGTTATATTAGTAACCGAGTATGTTTTTTTTCACACGTGCATGTGGATATTATTGTTTTTCTCAACATAAACATTATAACCATTAGGGCTATACTCAGAATATCGATACAACGATACATCGTCATGAACTCCTGACAATGCACGAATCGATACAGCAGCTGCCGTATCGATACTGTGCGCTTTTGAACATAACCAAATATCACATTGTCAAGTTTATGAATGAACAGAACACTGCAGCGCCTCTCATCTAATAAATCGCAATCATCTTTGTGCTTTGTTACTACTGATATGAAAAAGTCTCAGATTTCAAATTACGTCCATTTTATTATGAAATCTATAAACAAAAATACCGCTTTGACGCGAGATTGCTATGGCGCAACTCGAGATGCGACAGTGAGAAGCACGTGAACTGATCTTCTCCTCCACCTAAATACAGCGCGAAATAAAAATGAATGAGCATCTGAAAGTGGGTTAAAGGCCTACAACTTCGATACCGAAATCCGTATCATGTCTCATGTGATCTGTCAATCAGTGTTTCAAATGCGGAAAGACGCCAGTAAAACTTGTAAACATAATGTCACATTTACCTCAGAAAAAAACATATCCAGTGTCCACAAACTTGTTAGTTCTAGAGAGGAGCATTTTGATAAATATATGCACAATATTACATAATCATTATTTATTTTTTAATTTTTTTTCAATATTTCATGCATGTTTGAATTAATCTGGAAAGTTTTTCATGACAGCCACCCTTTAAATGTTCCTATTTCAAAAACTAAATGGAGTACAAATATGATTATGTAATTTGTAAAGTTTATTTTATAACTTTTTCTTTAAAATAAAAAAAACATTGAGTGTAATTTAAGTGTTTTTTTTTTTTTACCTTTAATATTATAGTAGGCTACAACTGACTCCAATTTTTTACAGCATTAGTTGAGAGATGTGTGAACCAGATAGATTTCCAAAAATAACCAGTTTGAATCCAGCCATTCCAAGCTTATTTTTTTGTGTGACAATTTATTTATTTTATTTAACTCATTATTTTTTTAATGACAAAACCTAAATAGTTTTTTCACTCGTCACAACTGTTATAACACTGTTTACAAAGAATGGTGTGAAAAGGGAAAAACATCTAGTATGCGGCAGTCCTGTGGGTGAAAATGCCTTATTGATGCTAGAGGTCAGAGTAGAATGGGCCGACTAATTCAAGCTGACAGAAGAGCAACTTTGACTGAAATAACCACTCGTTACAACCGAGGTATGCAGCAAAGCATCTGTCAAGACACAACACGCACAACCTTGAGGCGGATGGGCTACAACAGCAGAAGACCCCACCGGGTACCACTCATCTCCACTACAAAAAGGAAAAAGAGGCTACACAATTTGCACGAGCTCACCAAAATTAAACAGTTGAAGACTGGAAAAATGTTGCCTGGTCTGATGACTCTCGATTTCTGTTGAGACATTCAGATGGTAGAGTCAGAATTTGGCATAAACAGAATGAGTTGCGTCTTGCGTCTCTCAACTTTCTCTTCACAATATCCCACAGATTCTCTATGGGGTTCAGGTCAGGACAGTTGGCAGGCCAATTGAGCACAGTAATACCAAGGTCACTGGACTTCAGGCATTTTGGCATTTCCTTCTCCCCAGTCTTCCTCCAGACTCTGGGAACTTGATTTCCGAATAACATGCAAAATTTGAGCGGCAGTCCAGTGCTGCTTCTCTGTAGCCCAGGTCAGGCGCTTCTGCCGCTGTTTCTGGTTCAAAAGTGGCTTGATCTGAGGAATGCGGCACCTGTAGCCCATTTCCTGCACACGCCAGTGCACGGTGGTGTGGGGGGCCAATTGGGCATCGTTTAAATGCCACAGCCTACCTGAGCATTGTTTCTGACCATGTCCATCCCTTTCTGACCACCACGTACCCATCCTCTGATGGCTACTTCCAGCAAGATAATGTCACAAAGCTCAAATCATTTCAAATTGGTTTCTTGAACATGACAATGAGTTCACTGTACTAAAATGGCCCCCAGTCACCAGATCTCAACCCGATAGAGCATATTTGGGATGTGGTGGAACGGGAGCTTCGTACCCTGGATGTGCATCCCACGAATCTCCATCAACTGCAAGATGCTATCCTATCAATATGGGCCAACATTTCTAAAGAAATGCCACGTAGAACTAAGGCAGTTCTGAAGGCGAAAGGGGGTCAAACAGTATTAGTATGGTGTCCCTAATAATCCTTTAGGTGAGTGTACAGATTTTGGCATACAGCTCATGAAAACCCAAAATTCCCATCTCAAAAAATTAGCATATTTCATCCGACCAATAAAAGAAAAGTGTTTTTAATACAAAAAAAAACAACCTTCAAATAATTATGTTCAGTTATGCACTCAATACTTGGTCGGGAATCCTTTTGCAGAAATGCTGAGGTGTTATGGAGGCCCAGGATGCTTCGATAGCAGCCTTAAGCTCATCTAGAGTGTTGGGTCTTGCGTCTCTCAACTTTCTCTTTACAATATCCCACAGATTCTCTATGGGGTTCAGGTCAGGACAGTTGGCAGGCCAATTGAGTACAGTAATACCAAGGTCACTGGACTTCATGCATTTGGCATTTCCTTCTCCCAGTCTTCCTCCAGACTCTGGCACCTTGATTTCCGAATAACATGCAAAATTTGAGCGACAGTCCAGTGCTGCTTCTCTGTAGTCCAGGTCAGGCGCTTCTGCCGCTGTCTCTGGTTCAAAAGTGGCTTGATCTGGGGAATGCGGCACCTGTAGCCCATTTCCTGCACACGCCTGTGCACGGTGGCTCTGGATGTTTCTACTCCAGACTCAGTCCACTGCTTCCGCAGGTCCCCCAAGGTCTGGAATCGGTCCTTCTCCACAATCTCCCTCAGGGTCCGGTCACCTCTTCTCACCTATTCCCTTTTTCGGGATGATTTTAATTCCTTGAGGGCTCTTTGTAACGAACTGAAGTGAACGCTGTGATCTCCTTTGTCTATCTTTATTTTTGTTTTCTTTAATTTATTTTCATTTAGGTACCATATATATTTCTACTATCTTTATGCATATTTAGTATGTACTTTCTGTGTGAATTGTAGTGTTATCCTTAGTCTGTGTGTATTAAACTTCCAAAAGGTACTTTTGAATTGAATCTGTTATTTCTCCACATACACGAAGTCAATGAAACTTACGATTTTAAACATTACCTAAAGCTGTCTTGTACTACTATTTTAGTAATACAAACTGTACGAACATATGAAATATTAATTTGTCCTGATCAGTAAAGTTAATGTTTCTTATGCGCTCGTAAAGCAGTAATCCCTTATTGAGAATTGATTTGAAAGTCTATAATTAATTTGCAGGACAAACATAGTAAGATAATTTCAAGCAATTCCGTAAAGGTTACTTGTAATTAATTAAACATTTTCCTTATCGGAAAATTTAAATAATGTAATGAACGACCAGCAAATTCTATTCATAAACTCATGAATATTCAATCCCTTTTGAGTTAATTATTCCCCGAGACATTAGACTCATTGTCGAAATCGTTACATCTGTTTGTACATCAGATACAGTTAAATTAGCACAGGCCTACATTACATTTATTGAAATGCATTAATGAGAGAGTGATTGTGTGTGTGAATTAGGGATGGCGAAAACTAAACTTTTTCTTGACCGACCACCGAGCCTCATTAGCCGGTTGAAACCGGTTAACCGATTAGTTTAAAATATGCTGCACTATTTGAAATAACAGCCGCGAGCCGCGCCTGCAATTTCGCAACTCTGTCGCATCTCTCTGCCGCTCTGCCTCCCGCTCTCACACACACACAGACACACACACACTGTCCCGGCGCAAAACATGAGTCCCGCAAACACGGCGCAGAGGAGCTTGTTTGTAATCGGAGGACAAATGGCTCCTTAGTTTCTAAATGGTTTGGGTACAAGGTGATCGCGTTGAAAATAAAGGCATTTGTCTAGCGTTAGAAGCTCATTTGAAACATTGCCGCAACTAATTTAAGAAAATGACAGCTCCGAAGAGACGCCGCTTTAGTTCGAGGTAGTGCTAACAATATAAAGAAAGATGATGATCGACACCTTATGTGTTACCACTGAAATGTAGATGTAATATATTTCCAAATGTAAGCCCATCTTATGCGGAATGTTGTCTAACAGACTCAGTGGCGTAACTTTGCTTTGAAAAGTGGTGGGGACACTGCACAACTCGTTTTGCTATGTGTTTATTTAATAACAGAATTTACCTGTTAACGGAGTTCAGAGTTGAAAATGCACTTATTTTTTTACTTTGATGTAGGCAACAAATGCATTACATTTACAAATTATTCTATAAACATCCAATAAGCAACGTAATATTCACAACACATCTAACGTTATACTGATATCAATCAAAATATGCAAGATAAATATGGCGAACTTACCGTTTCATTAGCCGCATTTCCATTAGGCCTATTTGCGCAAAACTTATATTTATAAATAGGCCTATTTAACATATACATTAAGCGATATTTTCTAAATGTCAATAAAAAAACTATTACAAAATGATTACATTTCCATTAACCGATGTTATGATACAAAAACGTTTTTTTATGTCATTCAAAAAATTATGCCACATAAGTTAGTAGGTTTATGTGTATCCCAGCCACCACAATAGCCATTATTTAATGGAAGGAGACATAGCCCTGTTATTCAAGCATTTATTAAAATTAAAAGAGGGAAATGTTTGAATTTGTATGGTGGTAACTTTTCAGTTTTTTTTAACTATTTCGTTATTTTGGCTTGAAATTTCGTTTGTTGAAAATATAAACTGAATTTAGAAATGCTTTTTTAAATGAAAAACTTTGCGTTTAATAAACAAAATACATTTTTGAAATGAAGACGGCGTTTGGACAGAGAGCAGCTAATGCAAAATAACCCGTTTCCTTAATCCACGGCCCTTATTATTGTGAGTCTAGGCCTACACAAAAAAAGGTAGACAGTTTATAGTTTTTAATTATGTCTTGCTCTTATCTGTATGGCTAACAAGACGGAGCTGCCCAGTCGCTTTCCTATGTCATTAAGGAAAAAATCCATCAGAACGCGTCGCACCTGTGCTTTCATCAGACTGAATGGAGTGAGAGGCACATAGGCTATATAAATTCTCTAATGTTGATAAAGGTCATTTTGTACACAGCACAATACAACATATGTCCTTATTATGATAAAATATATGTTGTTTTATGGCGTGCGGCTGGGATGTACATAAACCTAACAACCTTCGTAGCATAATTTTTGGAATGACTTATCAAGAGAGGGAAAAATGTTTTTAGTGGCATAACATCAGTTAATGGAAACGCCGTCATTTCGCTATATTTTTTTATCGACTATTAAGAAATATCACAAAAGTTTTGCCTAAATCTGTAATGGAAAAAAAGCTTCAGACCGGGGAAAAAATTTGTTAAATTAATGAATTGGATTATGAAGAATGACTATTTGTAGATCGTGCTTTTGCTTTAATACACACCTTCCGCAATCTATTTTTCAGTCACTTTTAAAAAGTGGCAAAAAGTGGTGGGGACATGTCCCACCCGTAAATTACACCTATGAATAGACTGCAACACGATAAAACCAATGGATAAAACAGGCACCTTCAGAATGCGTAAAAGATGCACCGGCCAAGGCAGGTCTAACTCACTGTATGCCTTTAAATAATTTTTTTAACCGTCAACGGACAACTTTGATCGGTTAACGTTGATACGGTCAACCATCGGTCAAACGGTCATCGGTTAACATCCCTAGTGTGAATTAGTCATACTGTCTCTAACTATGAAGCTGCGGTTAGTTACTTGAAATGCAGACAAATCTATGCTATAACGGTTGAGTTTCTAAGCTACTTTAGTGATAAATCACAGAACAGGGTTGACAATGAGTTTCTGCACTCCTCTCTGCTCGCGATCTTCACCTGATGTGCGAGCTAGTGTCTATATAAGTGTTTGTGAATCACAACAGATCAGGCATTAGTTTAACATAATACACATCCGATGGTCTAAAAATTGCTTTAACGTTCAAATGGGTAGGCCTTAAAACATACAATTGACAGATTTGTGAGGACGCAAGTGAAAGTGATCTAAGAAAGAAACTTAATCTAAACCTGTGCCATTGATGTCAAACAGCTGATACATCAACAAAAAAAAAAACACCCTTTGGGCACATGGCATATTCAGAAAAATATCCAGTTCATAGCACAAGACAAGTTTAATGATCAATTTAAAACATTAAATGTATGTAATACATATGCCTACTTTAAATCCATTAAATTCAGGAGCATTGAATAAACGTCTTAAGCGACTGGGTGATTTATGAAGTAGGCATGTTGTGTAATATTTGGGGGAGCAGCATGCATTTTGACGAGAAAATGACACCTCTGGCCATTGCGTTGGGTCGTTTGTCCACTCATAGATTCTGTATTGACAATCTGACCCAATACGGCTCAGTTTTTCTATGCATCTTGCTCTGTCAAGCGGCATCTCCACGCTTTTCCAGTGAGGGGGAATGCACTGTTTTCCCCCACGCCACACTTCTAGCTATGACACGACACCAACCAAGTCTAAACATGCACAAACAGCTACATAACACACTAAAGGGTTTAAATTTTTTAGTGTGGGGAGCCAATTAACATGTTGGCAGGTAAACCGGTTACTTTTGTGTTACTTTTACCTAGGGCTAGGCCGATAAACAATATCATATCGAATCGCGATAAAATTAATTTCGATAACGATAAGCTCTGGACATTTTTACTCGATATGGATTAATGTAACAATCAATCACACAACAAAAATAAACGCAACAACAGCCAGCAGCTTTTAGCTTGCACGTCAAAGTACAAGCTCTACTGGCAAAGGAAACTCGACAAGAGAAGGACAAAATAAGTGGAAACAGTGAAGAACGTTGAAAGTAGAACATGAAAGTGAAACTAACCTTGCGAAGATGACGAAGTTGTCGATAAAAGGTAGGACGAATTCAGTTACTGATTTGAACCGCGCCACAAAGACTATATTTATTTGCTCAGGTCAAAGTCAAAATGGCAGCGCAGCGCGAGCTCACGAGCAGATCCGTTTACTGTGTCTCGGTCACTGAACAGTGCTGTGAGATCCAGTGAGAAGCGCGTTAATTCAGCGAAAAACAAGTGTCTTTGTGATTTAAACTACTTTAAAGCCAGACAAAACAGCGCTGACAAACACTAAACACTTTGTGCAATGATACAGTCAGAAGGATTTCCCATCTACAAATCTCCATCATTTACCATGGATTTACTGTGGTGATACTAGCTGCACCATCTGTGGCAGAAATGTAGGATATTCATATAGAATTGTATTATATTATTAATGTAGACATGTATTAAAGTAATGGAATATTACAGTATTTTTTTTTATTTAGCTATAGAATTTGTGCATTAATAGGCTACTAAACGTTTTAAGGCTACTGTTTTTCATACAAATACCATAAAAACAATATATATACACATTTGAAAATGGTAGTGAAGAGCTGTATGCATGGTTTTAACTGTGGTTATCATCATGATCTAAATGTATGATAATAGGGAAGACCTGATATATGAACTCTGAATATAACAATTTTGCCATATAGAAATGAGGTTGTTACAATTTTTACAGATGTCCATGTTTTTATTAATGACCATACATTTTCATCTGCATCCTCCTAACTCAAGCTATTACTACTGTCAACTTACTGTCAAATGAGCATTTCTAAGACAAAATGTAATATTATTAATACTGCAGCCTACACTGCAAACTGTGCCGAAGATATATCAGGCAACACAAACCCGTTTCATGACAATAAACAATATCACCCATTAGCACATGCAGAAACTAATACATATTTTTTGTTCTATTAAGATATTTAATTTAAGGAAAAATGACTGGAAAAAGGTTAAGGAATTCAAAAAAGTGAAGATATATTCTGACAATAAAGAGTAGCTTTAAACCTCAATTAACTGGTTTCTACAACTTTCACTTGGGAGCAAAAACCTTTAAATTTGAAAGAAAGAAATATTTGACATTTATCGAAATCGATTATCTATATCGACTGATACGAGCATTTTTTTATCGAGATCACTTTTTGGCCATATCGCCCAGCCCTACGTTTACCCCCCATCATGTGTGTTTGTATTGCTCTTAGGGCATGAAAGACAATATTTAATGTTTTTTTTTTTTTTTTACACATTTTACAAAGGCAATTTAATGAGTGTATGTGTTTATGTATTACACAAAATACAGTAATAGCACATTCAAATTTTGTATTTAACAAACCAATGAATACAATTATATAAAATGTGAAAACTAGAAAATATATATCAAAAAATATAATACAGCTTCAATTATTGCAAACATATTTGAGTTTGTTCCAGAAGAACTTCAAGTTGAATGTCATGTGTCTTTGATGAAATCATGTCCTTGTGTGCTGATATCAAAGATCTCTACAACCGGTGAAGGTACAACTCTGTGAAAACCCAACTCAGACTATGTAGAAAATGCTCATGCTCCCTCCACTCTACCAGTGACGATTTACCCTTATTAGCTGATCATTCTGAATGAATTTTTTTTTCTTTTTTCAAATTGACAAATTTAGCTCTCCTCTCTGAGAAAACCTCAGAATGAAATCTATATTGATCTATTGATGTTTTCAGACAGAACGATCAGGTGTTTTCAATCTCATCTGAAATGAGGTGTTAGTAACGCATTACGTGATCAGATTACTTTTTTGAAGTAATGCATTACAAGTAATGTGCATTAAGTAATCAGATTACTTTTTTCACATAACTGCAAACTGCAATCTAATAACACAAATGAATTTACAGCACAAAAAAAATAAATGTTACTGCAGATGAAGTATTTTGAAAAATAAAATCTTGATTTGATACTTGGAACACTCCTTAGATGCAACATGATGTTATAGAAAAATGTTTTAACTGCAAGAGTCTCCTAGCATAGAAGGAACAATTTGGCACTGTCGGCCATCTTGGTTTGAACAAAACAAAAATCGCTTGCCACTTGGTGGCAGTGTATAAGATGATGCACTAGTATCCACACTAGTGGTTGATGTGCAACTATGCCATCAAAGCCCATTCATGCTCAAGAAAATAGCTTTCCACTGTAGTGACCTCTATGCGTGAAAGAGTTAATAAATAAACAAATGAGTGTTTTGAATAAATGTCCTATATCTCTGTAATGTGCACACACACATGGTGACAGAGACAAAGTCTAAAGATGAGCAGACAGTGCATGACACTGACATAGCAGCTGTGGAAAGCACAAGATAATATGGGTTTATTCTCTCAGCTGTGAATGTTTAAAAACAGCTCAATGTCACGTACAGCAGTGTGTTTGTTAATGAAACACTTCTTTTAAGGATCAAGACTAACACATTTATACAACCCATCACTCTCCCACTGTTCCCTACTGGAAAACTAGGTCATACCAGATTAAGGTGGTCAAGTTTGGAAACATGGTGGTTGGTGGTGTGCTTCAGGTCCAATATGATCTACCAACAAAGATCTAGACCAGCTACAAACCATCAGAAGCTTGTTTCAGTTGGATGTCCCAGCAGGACTCACATTGCCCATCACACCTCAGGATAAGCTTTTAATACTCCACCAGTGTCTGGTTCTGGACCCTGATTCGGTTGGATCTCTCTCAGTCTTTAGGTTGGACCGAAGCCCAGGTCTCTCTTGTGTTTTTGGCTAAATGACTGGAGTGTTCCTCTCCAAGGCACTACCCTCATGCTTCAATAGACTGAAAAAGAGCATATTTTTTGGAATATTTTCTTTTCATTTTTTCTGCTTCAAGAGAAGGCAGAGTGCTGGTTCTCATTCAAACTAATGATCTGCAAAACAATAAAATATGAGGTGATCTACTTTTACTCTGCTGAGACATTCTTTCTGTCTGCAAAACATTGGATATGACACACGGAACAGCACTACCGTCGGTGTGATGTGCGTGTCTCGACTTGAAATCCAAAATAGACACTGGATAATAATACATAGACAAAGAATATTACATTAATACATATTACAACACTACTGTATTTTTTAATTTTCCAATGTTTTAAGTCAGTTTAGTTCATTTTTCACCCATGATATTTGATGGTATTTACTAACATCTTTACAACATTACAAATCAAAAGGACAATGTGAAGTTTGTTCTAATTGCATTACTTTGTTGCTTTTTACGAAAAGTAATGCATTGTAACTTTTGCGTTACTTTTTCTCACCTGGGCTGGGCTTAGTTTTATTTTGTATTGTTTATAACAAATAAAGTTGTGTTTTTGGGCAAATGTAAAGACCCTTTCACACCAAAATTTAAATAATAAGCCTCAGGCTGAAGGAAATGCAAATTCACGTGTGTACAGTAGAACAAACCTTTCAGCTGTGCTGCCATTCTCGATTACAGAAGAATAGATGCAGGAGAAGAAAGCTGTTTTACTTCAGCAATAAAAACTAAAATAATTTTTGCTTATGGTTTAACTGAATCAAAAGGTCAGCAGCATTTACAATAAAGTGAGATTAAATTAGGGCTGTCATTTTTTAGAAAAATCTAATTCGAACGGATATTAAATATCAAGCAATGTATTCGAATATCTACCGTTCGCAAAGACCCACCCCCTTTAGTTACTGTTGCTATGTCTGACAAGCCGTGGTGCTCTCACACCACACACACGTTCTCATGTGGAGAAAATACATCACAGAGTAAAGAGGACACTGACAACACACTGACAGACAGGACAGCAAGTTACTTTTGATATGAAACAGTCTCAACTTTCAAATTGTCATTCTTTTAAATGTAATTTTAATAAATACCGTTTTGTGGCTCTTCAATGTGTCTTGATCACTGTAACGCCTCAGTTAAAGCTGCAGAACCGATCATCTCTTCCTTCTAGTTCATTGACAAGCATCAAATAAACATGAATGAACACTAAAAGAAATGTTGTTTCAACCGCGGAAAGACGTCAATACACACTGTTTTTCAAGTTCAACTCCACCAACGTTAATCTCCTGACTGCTTTGTTGGACAAAACGGCAAATTCGGGGATTTGATTGCTCAGATCTACTGTCAATCAAACTTGTTGCGAAGGGTGAATTGTCCGCTCAGGCTGGCCGTTCTGAGAGTTTTCTTCCATTTTTAAAACACACTGGCTATTATTCACTTGATTTGGTCATGGGCCTACGCTACAATACGTTTAGAGCGCCCTCTATTGGATGAGATGGCAAACAATAAATAAAAATAAAAAAAACGGTCTAATCATTGACTGTAAAAAATGCGCTACATGGCACTTTAAAAACCGGATAGTTTATTTATAGTTTGATTATGGATATTTCACGTCATATTCGAATATCGAATAAAAAGTGACAGCCCTGGATCACCAAAATATTTATTTTATTTAACATATGAAAGCCTCATTTCTAACATCTGGAAAACCATATTCTTCCATCTTAAAAACATATCTAAATTATGACATATGATCACAAAGCAAATTGCTGAACAGTTACTTCATGCCTTGACTTTCAAAGTTACTTACAAAGCACTAAATGGTTTAGCTCCCCACTACTTGAACAAGCTCTTAGCGCATTATACTCCATCACGTCAACTGCGATCTCAAAACTCTGGCCAGTTGATAATAACTAGAATATCAAAATCAATGGACATTAAATAAAAAATACAATTGACGAGTGTCTGTGACCTGTTAAAAATATTTTATTTTACAGTGCAAACAGCCACAAACACAACAGATCAACAACAACAGAACCTGGACACATTATCAAATTTTCACGCACCTGCAGCGTTTCTGACAACAGAGAATAACTGAATACATTCATATAAATAAAAGCATAGATTAATAGGCCTTTACACTAAATATTTTTTTTTTACTTAAATAATTACCAAATTAAGAAAACAAAACGAAAATACACAGATCAAATCCATTTGAAGCTTTGAAGAACCGGAATAGTTTTTTTCCGTCAAATAAAAATAGCAGGCCTACCTCAGTCCACACCTTGACTGGCTTTTATTTTTTTTTAAAGTAACATGTCTAAATGATGTGGGTTAGTCTGGAGCACAGTCTGTTGGCAGTTAGACCCGCGGCAGAAAGCCTGGTTTATATACCTCCGCTGACTGCGAGCACACGCCTTTGTCTGAGGAAGTGTTAAGACGCACTTGCCGTTGTGCTGTTCTGTGAAACGACAGTGCGACCTGGAGCAATTGTTCTATAAACCATCAAGAAACAGAAACAGCGGCGAGAAGAACATGACAATGTTTACTTTAGTAAACTTGACCAAAACCACACTACGAAAAAGCATAAGGATTCGGATGGCACTGGTGGCCGGGAATACAGAGATAACACTCGCTAGACGCCAGCCTCGGGAAGCGCCTTTCATTTGTAAAAATGAAACGTAAAAATAAATACTTTAAACCGCTTAACTGATAGTATTAATTGGTCAAAATTCTTACTATCGGTTAACGGTTAAACGGTCAATGTGAGCATCCCTAATCCTGAGGTTTACAGTAGTCAGCTATATCCAGATCAGGTGGTGGACCTGCGCCAGACACAGCACAATGCAGCCCTGAAGAGTCTACAGTTGTTCCAATTCCGATACTAGTATCGGAAATATCACCGATACCACAACAAATTCTGGCATCGGTATCGGTGAGTACTTTAACTCATGTACCGTACCGATCCCAATACCATTTTCTTAAACAAGACCCTAATTATTATGACCGCTAGCTTTACCACAAGCAACCACTGTTTAGAGCACTGATTCTGCATCTCTGCACACACACGCTGTGTTTTCATGTTTTATGGGGACATTTCATAGGCCTAATGGATTTTATACTGTACAAAAAACATATATTCTATCCCCCTACACTGCCCCTAAACCTACCCATCACAGGAAACATTCTGCATTTATACTTTTTCAAAAAACATCACTTAGTGTGATTTATAACCTGTTTTCCTCATGGAGACCAAAACACGTCCCCACAAGAACAAGGATTTCGGATACTGCCATCTTTGTGGGGACATTTTGATCCCAAAACGTAGGGTTTACTAGGACGGACACGCACGCAAAGCTCGCTGTCTTAGTAGTCTCTGCCGTGTGTCACTATACGATATATATAAACCGTCACTTCATGAAAATTTACAGTTTCATTTGAGAAAACTATCATATCATGAACACAGACACTCAAAGGTCTTCACAGCAACCCCTCAAAATAAAAGTTTGGTTTAACATGAATAAATGGATAGAATATTAGGCTACTGTTGTAGCCTACAGTAGATTTTGCTATGTCTCTATGTAATAATAATACGCCTCTACTAATAATAATAATTATACCTAGATTGTTGCTTATTTTTCACTTGTTTTATTGTAAAGAGATATCTTTCTGCGTAATACATACATTTTTATATTCCTAGATTTATTTGTTGCACCATTTTTTATACAGTTATATTGTCAACAAATAAAAGGAAATCCCAAACACTATCAGTACTTGCAAAAAAATAACAAAAACGTTTTATTAGCAACATTTCGGTCTCATTACCTTCCTCAGGCTTACAGTTATATTGTAAAACTAAAATACCGGTGTTAGATATGTGGCTGCATTTGAAGTTCTTTTCTCTTAAGAAAAATAAATAATATTACTGTCAAATGCATGTCAGTTAAAAATAAAACTAATGTAATAAATACAGTAATTCACTGTATGTATTTGTTCATGTTTTATTAAGGGATAAGTCTGAAGCACACCATAAAATAATTCTAGCAATTTATACAGGGATAGTAGTATATACAGCTGTATATACAGACACACACCCAGGTATCGGATCAGTACTCGGTATCGATACCCTCAGTCCAGGTATCGGAATCGGAATTAGTATCGGGAAGTGAAAAAGGGTATCGGAACATCTCTAAAAGTGTCAGCAGAGACAGTGTCAACTAGACTCTCCTCTGTGAAGGCCTCCTTCACTTTCCCTCTGTACAGGATGAAAATGTTAATAAAAATGATCGGAAATGACTAAAGATGCTGTATTATGCATGCAAGACAAGTAATCTGGTGGCCATTTTGTAAAGAAAAACTATGCACTTGCACATGAACATTTAAACGCGCTTGCCTATAGACTAAACATATAATGCTTACGTGCATCCCGCCACTGTTCTCACAGGTTCGTGTTTACACAAAGATAAAGGTATCATTTCAAAAACTGTTTCAAGGTTTGTGTTCTCTAGCCACCAAAAACTGTGCCGCAGATGAGTGGCCAGAACACATTGAGAGTTTTCTATTTTTTCCATTGAGAGTGGCCTCAAAGTAAATAAGGAATACTTTTTTTTTTACAATGGAAATGAATGAATCAAAAACGTACTTTAGCTGGACAATAACTTTTTCTCTAGAGCTGATGTACAGCCAAAACAATCTCTCTTCTATTATATCCTATTATCACTGAAAAGCTGCTTTGAAACAATATATGTTGTAAAAAAAAAGCGCTATATAAATGAAGGTGACTTGACTATTTAATTGGAGGTTTGCATATTCTTATTTTGCATTTGACTGATTTTATTCATTTTGAGGTATACTGAATCTTTTGTGCAAGTGAGCTGGGACAGGAGAGCTGTCAGTCAATAAATGGGAAAACAAAAGTAACTTGCATTACTTATTTGAAAAAGTAATGCAGATATTTTGTTGTAAATCTTGAAAGTAATGTGTTACTTTACTAGTTACTTGTAATGCGTTACCTCCAAATGCAAATACAGTTTTTAAACATTAATAATTCAATGACAACAAAGACAAGCATTCTTTTTTAAATATTTACATTATTAATTACCTTGATTTTTGCACAATTAGCAATTGCCAAGAAACCCCAGAAAATAAAATGATCTAAAAAAATTATACAATACAAAGTGACCTGAGAGCACGAGTAAGGCCGTATTTACACTGCAGGTCTTGATGCACATTTCCGATTTGGTGACTATATCAGATTTTTTTGACGACCCGCTTTCACCATCTTTTAAAAGCAACCCGTATCCGATATTTGCATTTACACTATACACTGGCGAAACAGCCCAAGATGTTCTGACCCAGAAAAGGAAGTAAAACGACGTGATATGCAATGGACGAAATGGATGCAGACAAAATTATTATTCAATGTTTTGCACTATTTAAAGGTCAGCAAAACATTGCTCTCGTAAGCAGAGAAAAAAGAGGAGAGCCCTTGTTGCATGTGATCGCCGTTTGTGGCCACCTGAGTTGATGTCACTCGCCTCAGTCCCTTTTTCAATGACGTACGACTAGCATTTACAGGGGAATATCTGATTTGACATGGCAGACGCAAATGCACATATCCAAATCATATTGGATTTATTACCACAAATGAGTGAGGCCTGAATCCAACTTGAGGATAACGGAATTAATGTTTTTTTTTCCTGCTTACACGTTCACATGTCATATCCGATCTCTGCCACATGAGAATTGGGTCACTTGAACCATGCAGTGTAAATTGGGCCTATATGATGCCAGAAATCTTCATTGTTAGGCAAACTATTCTTGAGTGTTTTTGCCCATCCAAAAGACACAGTGTCTCCCAAGTTAAAGGATTGCATCAACCGTGTTATGACTGCCAAACTGCCTTATCTCACTCTTCCCTTAAGATAAGTCCAATTTCATCAGCTGTTATTTTGCAAGCACTCGTGTGATGCAAGGAAAACAATCATTACGTTTTTGTACTCCTGGCCTTGATCCAAATTAGAGGATATTTTTCTGTCTACATAATTAACAGTACAGTATCGTGTCTGCAGGCATAAACCGTGAGGAAGTTCTGTGGTTTTGTGGTCTAAACTGCACACCCTGTGGCTCAGATGTTCTCCGTCATATCTGAAAAGAAATCACGAGTCAGCGAGGCAAGAAGAGAGAGGGCTTCTGAATGCTGTTCCTTCATGTAATAACACCGAAAGAGATCCCGTCTTTTCGTTGGACCGGTGGCCAAGAAATGTAAAATCTCTCACTCTGTTGAATGTGATCTTGTCAAAGGGAGCATTAAATATTGATCAGGCGAGAAGATGGTCAATAAGTCAGGATTCAGATGTTCAGCAGGGAGCCCGGCAGCCACAGTCAAACACTGGCAGAATGGTTATGGATCCCAACAGACAGAGATGAAGGAAATACTGCTGCCTTGCCTGGTCTGGATATCTCTCACTGCTTTCAATTACATCATGTGCCATTGTCTAAAGGCGAACTGGTGTCATCTTGTTAAAATATCAGTTGCAGTTGTTTTTGTTGATTGAATGGTTTTCTTATGTTCCTATAAATAAAAAAAGAGCTATCTTACAGCTACTTACTGTAAAAACTTGCAGGAGTTCAAGCTCTTCAACAGGTTACACCAGCACATCCTTTACATCTCCAAACTAGTTTCATTTTAAACTTCCTGACACTCTCCATTGATTGAGAAGATTTCTGTTGTTTTCCAGACAGCGCTTGATAGCTGAGGGCACAGGGGCAGGACTCACGTCATCCATCATTTCCACGGCAACTTGCCTTCTTAGGGACATCTGTGCAATCAGTGGACCATCAGCCCCTGAGTCAGGCACGGCTGCCTCTGTCCAATCCTGCAAATGGTCATCAGGACAGAACAGCGGCACTGACAACCTTAGCCGGACGAAATGGGAAACAAGAAATGAGGATTTTTCTTACTCCTCATTGTCATTTTATTTATGTCACTGTCTCAAGCAGAGGGCTCGTCGTTCCGTCAATCTGATGGTCTTATTTTCAAAAGGGATCGCCTTTTTAGAACCCAATTTGTCAAGGGTGAACTACGTTCATCTGTTGATCCCAAAGCTGAACATCCATGGAACATCCATGCCAGCTTAGATTTCAAAAGGGTGAATTTTTTAATTAATAAAAAAAACTGTAAAAGGAGATGAAGACGTTCCGACATGCATCAGAATGTTCAAAAAAAGAAAGTGATCTGAGTCAAAAGGAGAACACCACATCATTATAGATAGGTGCACCGATCCGATATTAGGATCGGATATCGGCCGCGATACTGACAAAATAGCTGGATCGGGGATCGGAATAATTAACAGATCCACAAATTAACAGATTTTTTTCCGCAGCAGAACCTACGTCATTCGTCAGCTTCACGTGTGTCGCATGCTAGAAGCAACATGAAACGAGCAGTCCGCTGCAGGGTTATCAACTCTCACGCATTTCTGTCATGCTCTCACTCTGCCCAACTTAATCTCACCCCAAGTTGCCAAAGCTGCTTTTGATATTAAACAAAGCTTAGCTTTTACATTTTTCAAACAATAAATAGTGTTTTGGCACTAATGTGGCATAATTTTAAAGCCAGAGGCGTTGAAAAAACGGAGTTGCGCATGCTCTCATCTCCCGGCGGCGCGCACTGTCACGTGGTTCATGAAGCGCTCAATACTTCTAGCGCTGTGTCAATGCATTTGAATGGCTTAAGCGGATACACAAGTTTCACTATACAGATGTTTGCAGCAAGTTTTGGTAAACAGTACAGAATAGTGTGCATTGATTATTAAGTCAACCATATTTACAGGATCGTTTTATCATGGAGAGTGGCAACACTGTTAACATTAATGTTATTCTTGTATTTAGCCCTCAGGTATTAATTGGTTACACTCATACTCATTGATGGTCAAATGTGACCATATACCGTAACTGTTTTTCAATTAAATAAATGTTCTATATTTTAGTTCTATAAGAATTCAACACTTTACATACATCTGTTATATTGTCTTCTTAGTTATGTTTAGTTGATAAAGTCTGGTGCCTTTAGTCTCTTCAAGGAAGGTATAAGGTGGAAAGTATACAGTTTATAATTAATTCAACAATAGTATCGGATCGGTATCGGGTATCGACAGATACACAATGCCCAGGCATCAGTATCGGGACTGAAAAAGTTGGATCGGTGCACCCCTAATTATAGATAGCTTCATGGATTTCAGTTCAAATCGACTCGATTTCAAACTCTTCGATTGATTTCAAAGTGATTCATTTCCAGTTAATTTTTGCACATTTCATGTAATGTCCATTTTTTTTTACATGTGAAAAAAACTTATAAAGGGAAAATTATACAGGTAACCTTTGACTTGATACAAAAAGGTTAACTGTAAAAATCTACAATTAAAAGTGATGTCCAGGTCAAATTTACATTTAAATATTACAAATTTGCTAAAGATTTTGTAAGCATATTGCATTGTGCACATGCAAAAACAAGAAAATAATAACTGATTATGCTCTAGACAAATTGGCTTTTTCCTGTAAGCGGAATGTTTTTCAATGCATTTAGTTTTTTTTATAGTAAAAAACAACAACAACAACAACTATAAGTGTAATTTGCCTTTTTGCCAAATCATTTTGTCAGATAAATACCTTAACCATATTTAATCCTAAATCTCAAATTTTGCTCTCCAAGCATTATTTTTGGCCACTACTGAACAACAGAGACCAAATTTTGCGGTTAAATTGCTATATTTAACAGATATACTGATCACAAACAAAAAATGCTCTGTGAACCAAATGGAGGAAAGTCTAGGAAAGATGAAATGATTCATTCAAAAAGACTTTTTCAAATAACCAATTCATAGGAGTCATTTGTTCATGAATCAGACTACATTGTACTGTATGTTATTTATTTACTAAACATAACCAATTCGTTTACAGTGGCTATGCTGTATGCTATGTACCACTCAGAACACCTTAGCATCCCCCTAGCAACCACCTAAAACACCCTAAAAATCACCAAGCGATACAGCAGTGAGTTCTCCATGGGCAACTCACACTCTAAAAATCTTTTTGCACAAAATAAAAAAATAAATATGAAATACTAATATAAAAATAAAAGATTTCCACCAGATATTATCCCTTCTTTTACAGTCAAGTGTTTCTAAGGTTCTAAAAAAGTAAAAAGCATTTGTTGTTACTTGTTAGTGTTTGTTGTGAACGTTAATTGGAATGTTTTCCAAAAAGATGTGAAATCTGAAAATGGCATAGCAAGGTCAGCGCATTTGTAAAATAAGATGTTTGCACAGCAGCTCTTCTGTGTGCGAGAAATCAGCGACAAAACAACCTCCCACCTCTAATGAAAAGATCTGTCCACCTGAACACTCATGCTCTCAGCAGCACGTCCCGATTTCACTGTCCTTTCTGCAAAAAACCCTGCAGCCGCTTGGCTGTTTTTAGACGGAGACTCAGTGAACAGGATGTTAATGGATCATCAGAGATCTGACGGGGGCACTGCCATCAGGGGGAGGAGGTGGAGAAACAGAGAGAGGGGCTGAACAGAAAGCCCTGCATTATTTATCCAAAGTTAAAATTAATAAGGTCAGATTCATCATTGTCTTCTTTTTCTGCTGCTTGAATTTTTAATGTTATTCATTGGCTGAAAAGAGCATTCACCAACCCTGTGTTAGATTATCCATCAGGAGTTGATCCCTCACAGAGCTGCAGGTCTGAAGAGGATTATGGGTAACTTATCCCGAGTTCATGCCAAAAACTCTCCTGCACAGAGCATCTGAGAAAAATGTAGTGCTCTGCACTGGTCTTCAGTCTCATACTCTGCAAACAGGTGCCTGTTTTTCAGTCCATCAATCCATCCATCCATCTATGGAAGTGCTTTGCACATTCTGGGAAAAACAGAATTACAATTAGCAAAATTCATCCTATATACAGGTCAGTTTCCGCTAGAAAAAAAAGGTGCCGGTCAAAGTGATAATATCGCCTCTCAATTAGTCAAGTTGAGGAAAACTGAAAGCAGTTTATGTAACTTTAAAAAAAAAAGACATAATCAGGCCGTATATGCAACATGTTCATTAGCCTAACTTTCAAATAGACGGAAAAGACAACAACCAATAAACCAAACCTGGCGTCTAACCCTCTTGTGAATCCGTTGTGTCGTCTGCCTCGCAGCGCGAACAGAAAATTTTTTCGTTACCATCAACTACCTCACATCTTAGCCAAGGGAAGGCTTCAGGCGTTCCTGATTGAGTATCCTCCTTCGCATTTGGCCTTTGAAAAAAACATTTAAGGCTAGTCTGCCTTGGCCTGGCCATATTTGAAACGTCTCTCTATAGTTCGTGGTTTAGGTCTTTATTATAGCCGTTAGGCGTGCGCTTTATTTGAAATGCAACATGCGATGTTTAAAAACTTTCAAAGGGTCGATTCAGATTGTGTTAGGGGGGTGGGGCCGGGATTATTAGGCAGTTTTAATCTGACAATTTGACCGAAAATATTTAATTTTTTCAGACATTAAATTTTTTTCCCGGCCAATGTCCGGTAATTACCAGACAACGGAAACCCTGATACAGGTCCTTCTCAAAACATTAGCATATTGTGATAAAAGTTCATTATTTTCCATAATGTAATGATAAAATTTAAATGTCTTATATTTTTGATTCATTGCACACCAACTGAAATATTTCAGGTCTTTTATTTTTTTAATAGTGATGATTTGGCATACAGCTCATGAAAACCCAAAATTCCCATCTCAAAAAATTAGCATATTTCATCCGACCAATAAAAGAAAAGTGTTTTTAATACAAAAAAAGTCAACCTTCAAATAATTATGTTCAGTTATGAAATGCTAGTTATGGAGGCCCAGGATGCTTCGATAGCGGCCTTAAGCTCATTCAGAGTGTTGGGTCTTGCGTCTCTCAACTTTCTCTTCACAATATCCCACAGATTTTCTATGGGGTTCAGGTCAGGAGAGTTGGCAGGCCAATTGAGCACAGTAATACCATGGTCAGTAAACCATTTACCAGTGGTTTTGGCACTGTGAGCAGGTGCCAGGTCGTGCTGAAAAACAAAATCATCATCTCCATAAAGCTTTTCAGCAGATGGAAGCATGAAGTGCTCCAAAATCTCCTGATAGCTAGCTGCATTGACCCTGCCGTTGATAAAACACAGTGGACCAACACCAGCAGCTGACATGGCACCCCAGACCATCACTGACTGTGGGTACTTGACATTGGACTTCAGGCATTTCCTTCTCCCAGTCTTCCTCCAGACTCTGGCACCTTGATTTCCGAATGACATGCAAAATTTGAGCGACAGTCCAGTGCTGCTTCTCTGTAGCCCAGGTCAGGCGCTTCTGTCGCTGTTTCTGGTTCAAAAGTGGCTTGATCTGGGGAATGCGGCACCTGTAGCCCATTTCCTGCACACGCCTGTGCACGGTGGCTCTGGATGTTTCTACTCCAGACTCAGTCCACTGCTTCCGCAGGTCCCCCAAGGTCTGGAATCGGTCCTTCTCCACAATCTTCCTCAGGGTCCGGTCACCTCTTCTTGTTGTGCAGCGTTTTTTGCCACACTTTTTCCTTCCCACAGACTTCCCACTGAGGTGCCTTTATACAGCACTCTGGGAACAGCCTATTTGTTCAGAAATTTCTTTCTGTCTTACCCTCTCACTTGAGGGTGTCAATGATGGCCTTCTGGACAGCAGTCAGGTCGGCAGTCTTACCCATGATTGCGGTTTTGAGTAATGAACCAGGCTGGGAGTTTTAAAAGCCTCAGGAATCTTTTGCAGGTGTTTAGAGTTAATTAGTTGATTCAGATGATTAGGTTAATAGCTCGTTTAGAGAACCTTTTCATGATATGCTAATTTTTTGAGATAGGAATTTGGGGTTTTCATGAGCTGTATGCCAAAATCATCAGTATTAAAACAATAAAAGACCTGAAATATTACAGTTGGTGTGCAATGAATCTAAAATATATGAAAGTTTAATTTTATCATTACATTATGGAAAATAATGAACTTTTATCACAATATGCTAATTTTTTTAGAAGGACCTGTATTATTAAAAACTAGGTAAAGTATTTCCCAAATTATGCACCAATAGTAAAATTCTGGCCAATACAATATGATAGTTATGTCCATGTTGTGTTATTAATGTTAAACTTTTTTTTGCTTAAATAAATAAAACACTGAAAACTAAATGAATTTAAGCATTACAACATAATATACAGTTTGAAAAACTGATTCATTATGGATTTGCTAGAGATTAAATTTAACAGTGTTATTAAATTATTACAATTATTCAAGATTAAATGAATGCTAAAAGACAGCAAAGGTAATCTAAATGTAAAAATGGGCCAAATGAGCCAAACGTTAAATATCCAATATAAAAGCATACCAATCCATTTAAAATTCCTGATGGTAGCAATATACAGTATCGCATCCCTAGATTTTGGCATTGATATTGGCCTTTTGAACTTTAGAAGAAATGTACTTCTACCATGTACCCTCACTGATACATAGACTTTGTAAATATATATGAATTAAGATTCAGCCAGAGGAGGAGTCTTGATCTTTACTCCTCTCTGCCTGGCTGGTGGCAGCAGGTGTGCCTCTGTCTTGAGCTTATGGCATCAATTTAAATGACAGATAATTACTTTTGTGACAACGTGCCAATGAGATTAGGCCCAGGCAAACAACATAACAGCAATTTGCTCTGCTCTGGAGAGCAATAACACCAATCATAATTAAGAACTATGGCCAAAATAGCAAGCTGCTGCATATCGTTGAATACAATTACGTTTTGCCAACAAAAAAAAAAAGAGAGAGCGAGAGAGAGGAGAGGGAGGAAGAGAAAAAGGCCAGTATGCTGTGAGACGCCTCTCCTGGGTCTTTTTTTCAGAATGACATAAAATGATTAATTAACTCATTAATCCTCCTCTTTTTCTTAAATAGATGTTGTCAAAGACCTGTCAGCCTAATTTCGGAAAGCCACAGTCAGGAAGTGAGAAAGAGTTTTGCCGCAGTGTCCGTTTAGCTTTTTGTGTCAAATCCAATCAAAGTCTCAATAAAGACTCGCTCCTGTTTGCTGTAACGTTCGCCCGTCATAACATTGAATCTTACAGCATTTCCTTGTTAGTGTCATCTAAACTCAATGAAGCATCTAACTTCCCCCACTTTAAAGTTTGCGGATATAATATTTGTTCAAAAGGGCTGCTGGAAGTATTAATTTATCCGTCGATCTCCTATTTTGGCTTTAAAGTCAATGACACCAAATGTATTTAACTTCCATGATGTGATATATTTCTAAGTGATAGAATGTAGGGTGGGATCTGATTGAATTGTGACATGTTAGGCTATGATATTATTGAAAAGAAAGCTTGTTTCAGAGGTAGAGAAAGCCATTAGATTTTGATTTGACTTTACCACAACAAACTCTTTAGAATAGCATACATGAATAAATCATGTATATGGAAGTTTATATAGGGTCAATTTCACGTTCTCTCTTTAAGTGGAGATAAAATCATCAATTCCAGCATGAATAAAACTGGCATGATTTTAGCAGTGATAGAGGAGCAGTATGTCTCTACCTGAGAGACAATCTGGGGTAAGTGTCCTTAATGGCGACAAATGACCCCTGTAATACACTGACCAGCAGACCGCCACAAAACCGCTCTTCAGTGATCAGCCCACCGCCAGGAACAAAAGCATCGCCAGCAGAGTGCCAAGGATGCAGCTCTAGCATTGATTATGTTAATAGCGCACACCTTCAGCTCTGATCAAGGAGACACAGCGGGGCCAGTGGGTTCTCATATACGGCCCACTTGTGTCATCTCACCAGGAGAGTCTTCCATAAAATTCATCATTAATATGATTTGCAGAAACGCTTAATCTGCCTTTAGGAATGAACAGGATGTTGCTGAGAGCTCAAGCTGCTAGAAGATCTACCCTGCAGTGAAGTGAATCTTGGCTGCACCCGAAATCGTCCCCCAGGAGCAAAGCACCTAGCTAACGAGAGCTCGGTTTCAGCAGCCAAATCAGAAACATGCAGCCTCTTCACAGAATCAGACCAAAAATATTACCCAGGAGGCATCGTCTCTGCGTGAGGGGGACATTTAGCTGCAAATGCTCATCTTTGAAAAGGCTGTTTGCCTGATCAAAAGAGGAAAGAGAAAGAAAGAGGAGGAGGGAGGGAGAGAAGGAAGAGGCCTTGGGTTAGCCTGTCAGAGGCTGCATGAATATTGTATCTTCTGGCATTTGCCTTTGGGGCCTTAAGAGGAATGAACGGATGACAATGTCAGTCACCGCCTGCACAGTTTGCGATGTCAGGGGGATTTGGATTCATTTATTCAGGTTTATTTGGGGGGAGGATTACAGGGTGAATCTCATAAAAAATAAAAATAAATAAAATGTCGGTCACATTTCACTTCAAAATAACAAAAAAACAAATTATTATATATTTTAAATGTTAACATTGTTATATTCTGTTATATTCTCAAGAAAATTTTTAGGACATTAAATATATTCTAGTTTTTACAAATAAAATAATTTATATTATGCAAATATATTAAAAGGAGATGCAATATATACTAGTGATGTGTTGGAGAAACTTTATAATTAGGGATGGGTACCGAAACCCGGGATATTAAATGAGCCCCGGTGCAAAATTATGAAAGACCGCAGTATCGATAAGCTCTGAAGAAAACACATGAACTATTTATTATTGCTACAAAGACAGTATATTGCAAATTCTATATTGACAGCCATTTCTATGCAATAATATTAAACCATGTGTTACATTTTTGCTACTTGCAAACCAGAAGAGAGAGAGAGAGAGCAATCTCTCACGCGGAGCCACAGCGTGCACAACAAGACAATTTCTGCTTAATGAGTGACGATGGCCAACAAAAGTTTAGTCTGGTTACACTCCAGGCCTGTGATATTAATATTATTGTATTTTCGATTTTGGTTGCCAAGAATTAAAAATTGGCAGTTGTGAGGGGTCCCCAGGACAGGTTTGAGAACCAATAATTATAGTACTTTAGGCTTCGTGTGAGCATCTAAACCATCAAATACACACAACAAATAGCCTATGTCAAAATGACCGCTTGGAGAGTATTCACTTTAACACAGTTTATGTCGTAAATGGGCATTAATATTTGGGAGAAAATATTACGTAGCCTATACTATTAGATCTGCATTCGGTCTATAGGGGCAGTGTCTAATAAACCCTGACGATTGCCATTAATGTGAATCAAACAACAAAAGGCAAAGAGAAAGATAATCGCAGCTTTAAAAAGCAAATCTATCAGTTTGTACAGTGTTATTTTATATTTGATTACTTTATTAGATGTCTTTTGTAGGTCATTACCTGAACAGTAATGTTAGTAGATCTTCCTGAGATTAAAGCACTATTTCATTTGTAGCTTTTTTTTTGTATATTTATTGTATTTATTTGACCATTTGTTTGTACTTTGTTTCTTTGTTCTTGTTCTTATCGTATGCATAAAATAAAAAATGCCGCTAAACATGTGTTTTGTTGCCATTTTATTTTGCTATAGATATATTACATTTTCAGATTATAAAGCAATGTGAATTATGTTCTTAATTTTTATTTTTATTATAATAAAGTACAAAAATTAATTACAAAAAGAACCGATAAGAATACCATTAATTATCGGATTGATAAGCAGTATCGCTAAGAATAGTAATACCCTTAAAACCTAACGATACCCATCCCTATTTATAATTTACATATACTCCTATACATATGCAGTAATTATAATAGTAATCTTAAATAAATACATAAAGAATAAAAAACAGGCTTTAAGTAAAATATGTTTTTACTCATTTCAAAGGCTGCATCCTCCAGAGGTTGAATTTGTCAGCCACATACGTCATAAAGTCTTATTTCAGAACTGTAACCAATGTAAAATTTACCATTATTCCTAGTGAAGCGTAAATTGATGTATGAATTTGGTTGAAGTAGTGGCAGAACTAGACTTTTATAAATTGGGTGGCCAAGGCTACTATAGGGGGTCTATAGACCGTGAAAGAATACCATATTTATTAGAATATGTTACGATGAAAAAAATGAAGCAACCAAAATTTTAGATACCGGTTATATAAATTGAATATTCAAATGTAAAATAACATATCAGTCTTCACTGTAACAATTAAATATAGATGAATGCATGTTAAAACTAGCTACAAAAGTTATTCAGTCAAGATCAGTGGGTGATTTTTCATTTGTTCTTTGATTAACTTTAATGACAGACAGCAGGAGGCTACAGACTGCTGTCTTTTTAATATTAAAATCACAATATTAAATCCAATACTGACATGCATCCAATTTAATTTGTCAACTGCTTACATTCCATTAAGACATAGGCGGTTGTGTTTATATGATACTCGCTATTTTTGGCATACCTTTATTCGTATTTTTCCGTGCGGAACAGCAGACACATCGTGTTCTAGCTGGCGATGCAAAACGCTGTCTCGGGTGTACCCCCCGGCCTGTGAGGGGTGATGGGGGTATGTAACAAGGTGGGCGAGCGAGAGACGTGGGAGGAGCGAGCGAGACCGCTGGGTGATTGAGAATGTGCGTCACGCTCATCGGTCTCAAGTCCTCATGAGGGAGCTTGGAGGCATATAAGGATGAACACCAGTGAAGGACGAGAGAGGACCAGGCCTGGACTTTTACGTTGTGTTTTGTTTATGTATTATTATGTGTTTGCGTGTTTCCGTGAGGGGCTGCCCACGTTACTTTTGTCTTGTTTGTTTATTTTGGATTGAAGTCTTTTAAATCTTCCGCGGTTCCTGCCTAGTTCTTCCCTGAACTAAGAACTACATTACAGCGCCGATGTGCAGTTCTACATTACAGCGCCGTAGAGTGCAGTTCAGATTATATAGCACTCTATATTAGCTATATAATCTAATATTCTCTTAATATGTGCTGTGCCGCCACACGTCAAAATAAATGCTTCTTTCAATAGGAGGTAAAATGGAAGTAGCAATCTAAATTTTGGGGTGGCACCCAGGGTGTCCAGTGCCACCCTGGACACCTCTCTGGCTCTGCCACTAGGTTGAGGTTGTACATTTCTTCATGAATTTGGAATGTAGTGGTCAGTTTACTGAAATGAAGCAGCCTCAATGACATATGCAGCTGACAAATGCAACCTCAGTAGGATGTAGCAGATTTCTTGAACTTCAGTCTCATTTCCATGGGTTTATCAGCCTCATGCTTGAAATTCCCACTTTTTCCCCCATTCATCACACACACACACACACACACACACACACACACACACACACACACCAAAGCCGGGACTTATGTTCTTGTGGGTTTTTGGAGACAAATGTAGAGGGGAAAAAGTAATTCCCTCTCATTTTCTCAATTTCCAATCCTTCAACAGGATGTGTGACCATTGCATGTCTGCTCTCACATCTGTCTTGTTTTCTCCTCTCCTGGTAAATGAGCATTCAGAAGCAAAGCTGGGAGAAATCTCAGACCAATCGGTGGTCACATCAACCGAGGCCTTGAGGAGAACGGGCACTGTGAAAAGCATTTATTCCTCTGAGAGCAGCTTGTCCTGGCCCTTCAGTAATGTGGGCCATACGCTCTGCGGTCGAGCATCCAGACTGCTCAACGTCCAATGGAACGCTCACAGCCTCCCCCAGTGGCCGATGGGAGAATTGTGACATTCTCTCTGATTCCCTCACAGCTCGAGGCTGTTATTCAACGCTGACATTTCTCAACCAATCAATACCTCATCATTGGCAGTAACTGGGCCGATCCAACCCTCCAGAAATAGCTGGTGCTCAAAGTGCACAGATGTCACTCTGTTTGTGTGTGCGTACACGCATCATCTCCTCCGCTGCCATTATAGAAAGAGCATTTACATGTCAAATTGTTTATTAATTCATTTCATTATCAAATTCACCATAGCTATCAGAGACATTTATATCTCGATAAGATCTCTTCATGCATGAGAATGGAGACGTTCTCGGTTCGGCAATGCAAATCAGTCGAGCGAAAAGCATTAACACCCACAAACACAAAAGTGCACAAAAGCCTCAATATCAAACACTCAAATGTCACTCACAGTTCATAAGCTAATCAGCCCAGAACTCCGGGGAGAAAAGGCGAGAAAGAGAGAGATGGATGCTCTTTCATTCATCCTAGACAAAGCTATTTAAAGAGAGAGAGAGAGAGAGAGAGAAAAGAAGAGAGAGAGAGAGAGAGAGAGAGAGAGAGAGAGAGAGAGAGAGAGATGGAGTGATAGAGCTGAGGAGACTCCATAGTGAAAATGAGCAGGATATAAGCCTGCAGATAAAACAGGTCATTCAAAGCAGTTTCCTCTCCAATAAACACACACACAGATTTACAGTTACATCTCAGAGCTGTCCTTCAACTTGAGTGACAGGCGCTCCCTTATCAACAAGTCACAAAAACACTTTTAAAGCCCACCCCTCCCTCTCTGCATTCATTCCAAATATGCTGCTGTCTTATTGTTTTTACAGAAGATAACATCAACGTATTTCCTCTCCACATAACTTTGCTTTATGGGTTTTTCTGCCTATTAGTGAATACTTTGTTTTAG
>CM040922.1:35787286-36054786 GCA_023029165.1 Gobiocypris rarus
CCTTTCAACAGGGTAACTGACAGATATTCAATCCATAAAAAAGGCTAAATATCTGGTGTATTATGGATTATGCATAATAACATGAGTATAGCTCATAGCAGGCCTTGAAATATGATCAAAAGAAGTATCATCTAAGGTGGTGAACCATCTGGAAGGCTCTACAATAAGGACGACCACTGAAGTGAGGGCCAGTAAAAGTGTTTTAGGCCAGTTCACTTGTGGTGATACTTACACAAAACACTGAAACACTCTACAATAAGGTTTCATCAGTTAACAACAGTTATCATGAACCGCACCTTCTAAAGCGTTTATTAAACTTTGTTAATTCCAACATTAACTAATACAATATTCAAATCAAAAGTTGTATTTGTTTACATTAATTAATGCACTGTGAATAAACATAAACAAACAATGAACAGCTGTAATTATAATGAATGTCAAGTTAACAAAAATGAATACAGTAACAAATGTATTGATCATGGTTAGTTCATGTGGCCCCACTTTATATTAGGTGGCCTTAACTACTAAGTAATTACATAAAATAATAGGTACAATGTACTTACTGTGTTCATATTGTGTTGCAAAACACCTTTGCTGATATTGAGGTGGGATACGGGTAGGGTTAGGGACAGGTGTGGTGGGATGGGTAAGTTTAAGGGTAGGGTTAGGTGTAAGGGAAGTGTCAACTGTGTAATTACAAATGTAACTACAGAAATTAATTACAGATGTAATTACATGCAGGTATTTTTTAAAATGTAAGTACAATGTAAAAACATGTATGTACACAATAAATGCAATGTATCAAATTATTAATTAAAATGTTAGTACATAGTAGTTAAGGACACCTAATATAAAGGTCATGTTAGTTAATATATTAACTAATAAGACCTTGTTATAAAGTAATACCGAAATGTTTATAAAGTTATACAGTATCTATATGCCTATAATTTTCAGCTTGTTGCAAATGTTGAGATTTTATGAATATGATTATTTCAAAATATGATTATTTGTAGCAAATATTATATATATATTTATATATATATATATACATATATACACACATACACAGGTCCTTCTAAAAAAAATAGCATATGATAAAAGTTCATTATTTTCTATAATGTAATGATAAAAAAAATAACTTTTTATATATTTTAGATTCATTGCACACCAACTGAAATATTTCAGGTCTTTTATTGTTTTAATACTGATGATTTTGGCATACAGCTCATGAAAACCCCAAATTCCTATCTCAAAAAATTAGCGTATCATGAAAAGGTTCTCTAAACAAGCTATCAACCTAATCATCTGAATCAACTAATTAACTCTAAACACCTGCAAAAGATTCCTGAGGCTTTTAAAAACTCCCAGCCTGGTTCATTACTCAAAACCGCAATCATGGGTAAGACTGCCAACCTGACTGCTGTCCAGAAGGCCATCATTGACACCCTCAAGCGAGAGGGTAAGACACAGAAAGAAATTTCTGAACAAATAGGCTGTTCCCAGAGTGCTGTATCAAGGCACCTCAGTGGGAAGTCTGTGGGAAGGAAAAAGTGTGGCAAAAAATGCTGCACAACGAGAAGAGGTGACCGGACCCTGAGGAAGATTGTGGAGAAGGACGATTCCAGACCTTGGGGGACCTGCGGAAGCAGTGGACTGAGTCTGGAGTAGAAACATCCAGAGCCACCGTGCACAAGCGTGTGCAGGAAATGGGCTACAGGTGCCGCATTCCCCAGGTCAAGCCACTTTTGAACCAGAAACAGCGGCAGAAGCGCCTAACCTGGGCTACAGAGAAGCCTGTCGCTCAAATTTTGCATGTCATTCGGAAATCAAGGTGCCAGAGTCTGGAGGAAGACTGGGGAGAAGGAAATGCCAAAATGCCTGAAGTCCAGTGTCATGTACCCACAGTCAGTGATGGTCTGGGGTGCCATGTCAGCTGCTGGTGTTGGTCCACTGTGTTTTATCAACGGCAGGGTCAATGCAGCTAGCTATCGCCGCATTGAAGCAGTCATTTCTGCAAAAGGATTCCCCACCAAGTATTGAGTGCATAACTGAACATAATTATTTAAAGGTTGACTTTTTTTTGTATTAAAAACACTTTTCTTTTATTGGTTGGATGAAATATGCAAATGTTTTGAGATAGGAATTTTGGGTTTTCATGAGCTGTATGCCAAAATCATCAGTATTAAAACAATAAAAGACCTGAAATAATTTAGTTGGTGTGCAATGAATCTAAAATATATATGAATATATATATATATATATATATATATATATATATATATATATATATATATATATATATATATATATATATATATATATATATATGCTAATATATATATATATATAGAAGGACCTATATATATATATATGAATCACATGGACCAAAAAAAAAATTCTGGACTACTGTTAAAAAATAATTGCAATATCTTTAGCATTCTCATGTATTATGCACCATTTACAAGTGAGTGAAAGCAGGAGTACCTTTTTTCTTTAACTATTTTAGAAAATACAAGCACTTTCATGAATCCGAAAACTTACGTCAGAATGGCTTTATGAATGACTTACACAAACATTTATTCTGCTTGTGTTTCATGAATGAGGCACATTTCCCACACAAAGTTTGTTCCCCCAGTCAATCAGTCCATATTGTGATTTACTTAACTTCAATTTATCTACCTCTGAGCACATAAAAAGCAAAACTGTGAACACTTGATTGCTTTATATGTCACTCAGATGGTATCTTATTCCAAATAAGTTGCAAATATTACACAAATAATCCAAAGTCTGGCTATGCGAGGCTACTACCAGACGGGCTCCTATACTTTTTGGAGAGTGTGTTACTGGAATTGCTAGCACACTTAAGCACTGCAGTGCTCATTGAGAAGTACTGTCTTTCTTTAACAAACATCCTGTAACACAGTATTTCATCTAGAGGAATCTCTGCAAATCCAAGATCTTTTTTGCAGTCTCCAAAGGAGTGTTGAAAACATTTCTAATGTGAAACAACAAGCTAGTGGATTTTTTCCAGTCTGTAAAACATGAAATAAAGTCTCCCTATCAATATAAAAATCCATGTTCACTTTCTACATTTCACATAATCATGTGTGTAATGCATCAGGATGATTGAGCCCTGTAATAAATGCCACATCCACTCCATGTTGACATGGTGCTGTCGTCATTAACGTACTTCGGCTCTCTGCACACTTCAACATTCAGAGTAATGAAATAATGGCTGATGTTAGTGTGAGCTGCTCTTTTTCACAGCTGTTCCTACCCATTAGGGGGAGAGACAGAGACAGAGAGAGAGAAAGAGAGAGAGACCACAGACTGGTCATATCGAGACGAATGAGGCAGTTCATTGGAACATGCATTGAATCCAGTCCCACAATGCACTGCAACACGTCCGTGTCACTGAACAAACACTCTGGTGCATCTGTTCTCCCGCCTATGTCACAGGTAATCTTGTTCTGTCTTAGTCATACTGGCCTGAGCACTGAGAGGCTTCATCACTCTCACCTGGACCCGAGAAAAGTAGACAGGAAAGGTCAGTGGAAAGGCGTGTGAGGAAGGAGGGATACTGTCAGTTCTTGTCTGCCGTGAACAACTGGAGGGGAAATACTAGGGAAAGATCGAGGCAACTTCACTGACATAACACTTTACAATCAGGAGGAAGAGAGGACCACTGAATAATACACTACAGTGAATTGTTAAACAACAGTAACACTTTAATATTTCCATCAGGAGAGCGTTTGGTGTTACACGCATCATTGATGAGAGCACCTGTTCCATGAGCAGATGTTGAAATGTGTACCTGCTAATCAAAGTTTCTGCTGCATAAAGAGAGTAAAAAAAACACATTCACTTATGGCTTGTTTCCAACGAGCGGCACGGTTCAGTACAGTTCAGCACAATTCGGGACTCTAAACCCTGATCCGGCTAGCGTTTCCACCGCCAACAGTACCCTTACTTGATAGTTGTGGTGTAGCGATCAACGTCATTCTCATGCAAAGAAGAAAGCTACACAGTAAACAACAGTGGAGGATATACAGCAGATCTTGTTCTTGCTTCTCTGCATGTGGCTGTTAGTCACAAGACGACACGTGGTTGAGCCAAGGCTGCAAGGAAAAACACAGCCGAAAAAGCATGTGCAACTGATGATTCTGTCAACCAATCAATGTTCTGCAGAGTCTAGCTCCACCCTTTAGTACCAGAATACTGTGCTAGGTACCCCAACGGAAGGGTGCCAAAAAAGTGGTACAGTATGGTTCGGAATTAGGGTACCATTCACAACTGTGATAGTGGCTCAGTGGTTCATGTAGGTTGTCTACAAACCGGAAAGTTGGTGGTTCTATCCCCGGTTCCACCTGACCAAGTGTCGAGGTGTCCATGAGCAAGACATCTAACCCCAGCTGCTCCCGACGAGGCCATGGGTCTGTTGAAAAGCGCTGTATAAATGCAGTCCATTTTACTTCTGACAATGGAAACGGCAAAATTGCTTACCGTAACGTACAGTACTGAACCGTACTGCTCAGTTGAAACAAGTCTTTAATGGCAAGCCGTGTTGGGGCCAGTTGTTCAAAAGTAACCTGATCGGATTTCGGCTTGGATCAAATCGGTTGTTCAAAAAACAAACAAAAA
The DNA here is from genome assembly GCA_023029165.1 of Gobiocypris rarus. Classification (NCBI taxonomy): domain Eukaryota; kingdom Metazoa; phylum Chordata; class Actinopteri; order Cypriniformes; family Gobionidae; genus Gobiocypris; species Gobiocypris rarus. The sequence continues at coordinate 35,791,928 of CM040922.1, forward strand.
AAAGGATCACAAAATCCAATCTTTCTTTGAAAAAAAAGAAAGACTCGCTCTTGATTAGTTTAACTGTTAAAGTAATAAATTAGAAGTAGATATTAGGCTATCTATTAAGCCTTTCGGTAGCCTACAGTAAAGTAAGGGTGCGTTCACACTATAGTTTGGTTTGTTTGGTCCGGACCAAAAGCAAAAACAAAACATACAGTCCTGGTCCACTTAGTGTTCACACTGGCATTTTTAACAGCGAACCTAAATTTACCGAACCAAAGGCGTAGGGATATGGTCACAACCTGATTGGTCGGCTTTTATGACGTATATTTCGCAATAGAGCTTGCTTACCGAACATTCAAAACAATTCTGTGTGCTGGATTAAATGCGATCATTTTATGTTTTACCAGCTGAGAACTGACGAAGAGCAAATAAAATGTTCCAAACATTCAAAACAGCTCCAGGATTTCCTCCGTTGTATGCAGAAACAAAGATCTGCTGCAAAGAGATGGCAGTTCCATCAGTTGTCTGTACCGACTGGACAACACAGGACCTTTGATGAGAAGAACCAGGTATGCTAATATTATGTCCTTTCAAATCAAAGAATAAAATACTACTTACACAATCAGAATTGCATGTAGCGTCACATCTTGTGACATCAAGTCCTGTTTTTGGTTCGTTTACAAGTCTTTGGTCCGTGTTGCGTTCATATATCAATCGAACCGCACCAGATTTCGTTTGGAAGCAGACTGAGACCCATCTTTTTAGTGGTCTCTGTCCGCTTGTTTGGTGCACACCAGGGTTCGAATGGCAGCGTTCACATATGTTCAAATGAACCGCATTGACCGAGCAATCGCACCAGGGTTCGTTTTAATCTAACCAAACATGACAAGTAGGGCTGTAGCTATCGATTCTTTTAGTAATCGAGTATTCTACCGTTTATTCCATCGATTAATCGAGTAATCGGTTATTATTATTAAAATTAATAATTTTCTTTATTAAAGAGCAATACTAAATATATAAGAGAAAATAAGACAGGTATCTTAAAATTAACATCTAATTTGTTTTCTTTTTAGAAAAATAAAGTTTTATTGCTGAAATTGCATACATAATAACCCATGTTCACATATTTTCAGTGAAAATAACCCATTTTAATGCATTCAATTGCCACATTATAAAAATCTATTTCAAATTAGTTAAAAAAGTTCAGTCTAAAACTAAACCTACAACCAATAAACCAAAATAATATTAATATAAATAGCAATAAGGCCTAAACATTGCATGTATGTTTAAAGCTTAACTTTAAAGTTTCAGCTTCAAGTCAGGCATGACAAGCCTTTACTGTCTTCTGAAGGCTGTGTGGCTTTTGTAAGAAGCAAAAGATGTTGGACAGGAAGATAACTTGAAATAAGAACAAGAGTACAGATGGTCATACTAGAGATGCGCGGATAACTTCAAAGAATTCGCTGTTAAAAACAAACCATCCATCCACACCCGATCGTCATAAACTCAAATCCTCAGTGTAAGTACGATGCTACCGTCACATTTTAGCTACACTGAAGTAGGTTGCTTTAAAACAAATCTTCTTTGGCGAAATTACACGTTTTAAATAACCCAAACGGGTTGACACCTCTGCATCACCTCGCATGAGTTTATGAGTTTATGAGTTTGTGTTTAATTCAGATAAAGTAGCCTACATCGCACATACAGATCTACATTTTTGAGCTAATCATATTCTTCATTGTAACACAGCTTGTTTAATTACGTTAGTAGCTATAAATATTGCTCGTATCTCCTCAGCTGCCGCACGAACTGCCGCAAATGAAGCCTAAATGTTCAGTGTTGTATCCTGAAGCTCAACACACAATTGTCTTCATTTAAAAATAGCGAGACTAAATGATATTAGCAGTGCTGATGCCAATCTCTCTCGCATTGCGGTCTTTGATCTCGCCATGAGCTAAAAACGAAAGTTAAAGAGCGACACATTCATTGCGTTTTACCGTGAAATGAGTTCCACGTCTTAATTAAAATCAACACATCAATGATTTCTCTCATCCACCCGCAATTTTTGGGATGTTTACCCACCTGAATCGCGGATTTAACCACAATCCGCGCATACTCCGAGTCCTTATACACAAAAAAATATTTCTGCAACATCCGTGTGTAGTTAAATGAACTAAACGAAGCATCGAGGCAGATGATTTTGCCTCGAGGATTTTTTCAATTCGAGTAATTTAATTTAATTTCAGTGTTGTTTTTAACTACATTGGCACAATCATAAGAGATGACTTTTAATGCAAAGTTTCTCGGTGAACGCTACGTGAAACTTTTCTGAGAGAAGGCAAAACATTTATAATTCATCAAGTATATACCCCAGCATTAGCCTGAATGCTAGCCGAATTTAGCCCCGCCCACAATTTTTTTTGCTCGATCAATTCGGTCTGGTCTCGATCCATAGAGGAGTTATAACAGAAACTGTTCGGACCAATGAAATTGTCAGGGCGGGCTTTAGACGATGATGGACAGATGATCAACAGTAACGTAATCATCCACGTCATCAAAGGCGCTTTGGGTTGAATTTGCTATTATTCTAAACGGAGAACTTGTTCCTATATGCATTCACCGTCACTTTTTCTCTCAGAAACGATGATCGTGTTGGTAAGTACTCTGTGTATCCTTAAATTCTTTTATTACAATACTGGAAAAGATCGTTTACACTCATCTTTTTCTTGTAACGTTACTTAATCCAGCGCGCGTGCAGACAGGGTTGCCACGTTTTTTTGCAATGTCGCGCACAATTGCTACTCAAAACTATAGCCCAAAACAATAACTTTCCGAGGGGTTCTCCGGAAAACAATGGCGTTGGTTGGCAAAATATGTTATTTTGGCAAGGTTGCCTGCTGAAATTTGCATTCCTGGGTTTATATAATCACATAATTGGGGTCGCTTCAACCCGCGGACATGGAGAAAAACACGGACTTGGCAACACAGTGCAGTTGAGTTCTGTTGACATTTGACAACTAACGCTACGCCGCTCCGTTGCTCTGATTGGTTGTGGGTCTATCCAATTGAGGTCTTTCCTGGCTCGGTTGAAAGACGTCCCATAGTCAAAGCTCAATGAAGCGGTACCAGACTCCTATTCTGACTAGAATTGAGTATGGCCACGCCAGGCTACCCCAGCATAGCATATTATATTTTTTTTTTTTTGTGTTTTTTTAAATAACATAATTAGGATGCCACATTTACCATATTATTATGTAAGATGCACAATAGTCACACATGGCAATAAAACAAACAAAATGCATGAATCTTGATTGGTAATACAAAAAGTTTTATTTACTGTTTTTCCCTTGTGGTTATTTGGTTAACATTAACAGACACAGGCAGGAGAAGGTATAGGCCTCTAGGCTATATTCGGTTGAAGACCTACAGTAATGCGCAGATCCAATACTGACACACGTCCCAAGCTTGTTTACTTAAGACATAACCGCCCATATGGACATAGGCATAATAATGTGTGTATTTGATAATTCAAGGGCAATAACCTTAGAACACATTCATATCTTCACACGAGCGCTGATAGGCGGCAAAGGAGTGCACAGAATCCGCAGCCAGTCTGACATCAGTCCGTGTGTCAGTACCTAACTGAGTTTGTGGTTTACAGCGCTTTTATTAACTCTTTTTTTTAGTGCTATCAGGCATATCCTACATTTATTTGGTCATTATGCAAGATGACAGGTGAGAAAGACTCACGTTCCCTTTCACAATCTTGGAACTGGAAGAACTGGAGAACAGTTACTATCAGCTGAAAATGGTTCAATCCAAAAGAGACTCGCGCCAATAACACAGAAGCTGATTGGCTGCAATATAAGATGCATGCTCATTTGTAGTTGTAAAACAGCAAACTATAGTTGGACTAGTGAAGAAAAAACTACAACACCCTGGAATAAATACACACACTCTAAATGAGTAGAGGTATAAACCCAGAAATGCGTTACATGGACGTAGGAAATTTAAGAACTGTTTAACATTATTTAAAACCTAGAACTCAATACTTCAGCGAATTTAAGACTTTTTAAGGCCTAAAATGTTGATTTTGAAATTTAAAAGACATTTAAGGCTTTTTAAGATCCCGCGTTTACCCTGCTAATTAGTCTGTTGAAGATTTAATTACATTTTTAGAGTACCTGACCTAGCACTGATGCCAATACAATGTTCACCTTAGTATTAAAGCAATCATTCACTCATTCACCCTTATTTACAAATTCAGAATTTTAGAAGATTTTAAACAGCCATTTACAGAAACCGATGTCAAAATAATACTGGTTATCACATGTATAACCAAATGTGACGTGCTACAACAATATTTGAAGGCAGTTTATCATCATGTTTAAGCATTTTTTTTAATGGCTTATTTTAAATCCAGCTTCTTTATCTAGTTTATTGTAGTAAGTATTGTTCAATCTCATATGATAAATTGCTTGTGATGTTCCTCATTTGTAATTTGCTTTAGATAAAAGTGTCTGCTAAATGACGAAATGTAAATGCGAGCTTCAGTGGAGGGAAAGCCAAGTTATCAGTGAAAAAAAACTTTCATTCTGTTCTTTGCACAAAGCTTGTCGTATGGCTTATTGGAAGTATTTGAATTTAACGATCCATTTATGGTGTATTTTTGGTTTTTATGTCCCTATTGGAGCATATGGGTTTGCAACAACATTAGTGTTAGTAAATAAAGACAGATTGTTAATTTTGTGGGTGAACTGTCCCTTTAAGATGTTGAATTCCACTCATTTAGGTCATTTTTGTTTTTAACTAAGAGCATTTCACAGCAGGAGTTTGAGAGAACACAGGTCAGACATCTGGTGAAGATTCACTCAGATGAGACGTCTCTGTCGGAGTCGCAGTGCAGCACATGTTCATGACAGGCCTGAGCCATCGTGCTTACACAAGTAATGCAGGTTTGAGAGCCTATTAGAGACTATGAGCAAGACCCATTCCCTCTGTCTCACCTCAATAACTTTGTGTCTTACCTGAACTGACTAATAAACAAAGGAAAAAGCCATAAAAAAAAAGAAACTGAAATCTCACATAATCTGCATCAAAAGTGTTTGTTGGATATCACAAACTAACACCTTTGACTTTGACTCTGAAGAAACTTGACACTTAAGCCTGAACCTTCATGAAAAGCTAATATACTGAAAACTGATCTTTTAACATACAGTCACATTGGCAGCAAGCACACAGCTCCACCTGTTGGAAACAGGCTGTTATGACAGTGGAAGCTGGACAAACTGAAACAGCAAATCAGACGTTTATCACTGACATGCTCAAGAACAAAAAAAGTGTAAAAATATTTTTATGTCTACCGATGTGTCAAGATTTTCTACAAAAAAGATACATGTCTCAGATGTATTTATCTTCTTTAAATCTGACAATTTCTCTCCACATTATTATATCAAAATAAAATTATATATATATATATATATATATATATATATATATATATATATATATATATATATATATATATATATATATATATATATATATATATATATATATATATATATATATATATATATATATATATATATATATATATATAAAATAAAAAAACAATACACACTTTCCAAATCCTAAAATGCTTGTTTTGTATTTAGAAATTCTTTTATAGCATTTAAACCTTTCCGTGTATTAGCTTTGAGATATGATTATTAGAATTTGCAACTGCTGTAGGTTTCTCCATGACATTTAAAGGGACAGTTCACTCAAAAATATAAATTCATAATTTATTCACCCTCAAGTTGTTCCAAACCTGTGTGAATGTTTTTCTTCTGCTGAACACGATAGAAGATATTTTGAAGAGTGTCATTAACCAAACAGTTCATGGGCCAGATTGACTTTTTTTCCCCATACTATGGAAGTCAATGGGGCCCATCAAATGTTTGGTTACCCATATTCTTCAAAACATTGTCCTTTGTGTTAAGCAGAAGAAAGAAATTCATACAGGTTTGGAACAACTTGAGGGTGACTAAATGACAGAATTTTTCATGGGTGAACTATCCCCTTAAGGCCTAGCCTCTGTATTCTCAGTGCATGTCCTGTTTTTTGCTACTAATGTGATTCATGCGCTTTATTTTGTGAAAAAGCTTAAAACAGAGTCCTGTTTTTTTCTTTAACAGAATGATTAGACAACAAACATAAATAATTAATTCTGACACAAAAATTGTCTGGAAAGTAGCCCAGATTGTTATGCAAACTTCTAAGCATCCGTCAGATTCTCTTGCATCACAGATCACACCCCTAAAATAGATCCGAGTCCATCTGTTCCCGCTTATTTCAGACCAGTATATTTGATCTCTGAAAGATGGTTCCAGCGGGGCAACGCAAATCTGCCGTCATCAGTCGGAATGCATTTCAGCGGATGCAGAAATAACACAGAGTGCAGGAGAGATGCAGAGTAATTATTATCGGGTTGAGCTTTTAAACACTTAATGAAAATCAGATAGCACCTTGAAACAAACCTAGCAAGAAAATACTTGCATATCTCATAGTATTTCACCAAATCAACAGGATACAGTTTAAATGCCCCCAGTCCTAGTTAAATCATTAGCAAATATAGCCTAGTGTTACCTTCAAAAACTGCACAAAATTTAAGTTGCTGGGCAATTCAGAGTTTCAGGGTCATCATCGGTGTCATCGTCAGTCCAAGGCAAAAGCAGAATGATGCTAGAAGAGGAAGAAAAAAATAGGTAAATTACAATATAATTGCTGTTACAGTGCTTCATAATAGTTTTATCAAAGATGTTCTTTATTATTCAAGTTAAGAAAAATTAAAATGCAATGTACAAGTGCTTGCATTGATAATAATAAAATACCTTTTATAAAATGCAACACTCAGTTTTATACTATCTATGATGGTCCCTGACCCATCTCTTATACACCAAGAGGTCTTTAGCCTCAAAACAGTCTCCTGGAGCAATACATTAATGTTAATAATACAGATGTTGCACAGGAGAAGGCTCTAAATAATAAAATAAAATAAAATCTACTGCAACAGTCACCACACTGACAAAGCAGACAGACAACAAGACTTTCCCCTCAACTCAAAAGACGAGCGAAGCATCAAAAACAATACCTTTCACATGTAAGGAGAGAGAAAAAAAAGATTACGTTTATATTGAAATAGTTTATGTCTCGTGCCTTAACCGACAGAAAAATAGCAGCCGAGCTGCAGGTGCTTATAATCAGGTATTTTCACAAATCCTCTGAGCTCAGCATTACAGCGCCCTCTGCTGTCATGACAGATAACGCACTATTTTAACGGACAAAAAGAGAGGAATTCCTGGGCTTTCCCTTAAAGCTATAAACAAACTTTTTAATTATTAATGAGCGGTTTACATGCACACCAGTAAGCTGACAACGCGTTTACATGACCGGGTTATTTCCTTGTAACAGTTAGTGACGTTAAAAGAAATAATCTCCGTATCTGACTCAAAGTATTCCAATTTCCAAATGTTATGTCAGTTGTAATGTTAAATAAAGCTTGCAACATGTCAGCGGGGAATGTACGGCTCATATTATGCTCTCATGCAGAAGATGCAGCATTTCGACTGAACCTCTTCTACTTCTGCTGCATGAGATAACACATTTTTATAATTTTCTAGGTCTTAAAATACTCTGAGTTTGTGATATTTCCTTCATGCAAAACGCTCCGTTTGGATGCGTTTGAATCTGCTCGAAGTATGCGTTTGTCACCTATCATCACACATGCGCACTTCAATAAGCCGACAGAAAGCAGGTTAATGCGTAAACATGCCGCGCGAAATCGAGGTAAGAGGCAAAAAACTACCTGTTCCGACCGGTTTATGACCTTACTCCGTTAAAAGTAAACGGGTTACCGTTTACTTTTAACACTTGCGTTGTCGGCTTATTAAGCATAATCGGCTTAAACACCTGAATGTAAACGCACTCAAATCAGAAACGTTGGGCATTGCATTCAGAGTGCTCGTTCATATGTGAGAAATTCCAGAATATGGCAATGTAAACTTACCTTAAATAAAAGTTGCTACTAGTAGGCTACAATACGTTACGAATCTAAATTATTATCTAATTATTAATTGAATTAGTGAGTTTTACAGTTCAATTACGTGTTTCTTCATTATGTCTCATCACAGGTCTTCTTGGCGGTTGGCGCTCTTTGCACGAGCCAGGTGTGCTACACCAGTCCTGAAGCCAATCGTCTCGATCGCCCCAGGTGGCTGGATGTAGTATAGCTCCTGTACTTGTCCTCTAATTTAAAGGGGTCCTCTAAATTTCATGAATTAATTATTTACAATAACTCATGTGACATTTTTAGGCTGCTCTTCATTTCTCTTTTAAAAATGTAAACACTGCATCTAAAGAGCACTACGCATGACTCCGTTTACTGATTGCCTGGCGCCGCTCTGTGAAGCTAACTTTAACGAGAGAAAAAAAACCAACCCCCCTAGCAAGATCAATTTTGTGCCCTATATATTTACAAAATCCTACGTATGGCCCTGTTGCTGGATTTACCCCCCATAACACTTGATTTAATTTGAGCACTGCTCAAGACCCAAGATGTGAGCGCCATATTTCTCTCTCACTTACTCTCTCTCTCTCTCTCTCTCTCTCTCTCTCTGTAATGACGTATAATCACTGTCCACAAGCCAGAACTTAGTTATAAGTTAAATTAAGTTAACACTAAATTGTACCATTGGTATTGGAGTTTAATAAAGTTCTAACATACTGTATCCATTTACTTTAAAGGAACAGCCAAAAATGAACATAGGCTATTAGATTAACGCACCCTTATGTTGCCCCCAAGTCATTAGTATAAGGCAATTTATCTGCAAATACAAATGTAGGCCTATATCTATTTGGAACAGTGGTGAGAGATGTGAAATATGTGAACTGGTCCAATATCATACTTACACCATTAGGTGGTGCTACCTTCATAAAAATCTTGTATGGGTGTAAGAGGGTGGTCTAGAATAGTTTTCTTTCAGTGACGTGGGAACTAGTTATAAACGTGCACACCTCTAATACTCTAATAATTCTCTCTCTCTCTCTCTCTCTCTCTCTCTCTCTCTCTCTCTCTCTCTCTCTCTCTCTCTCTCTCTCTCTCTCTCTCTCTCTCTCTCTCTCTCTCTCTCTCTCTCTCTCTCTCTGTAATGACGTAAAATCACTGTCCACAAGCCACAGGGTTAACATAAAACTCGAACCCCTGGTTTCACAGACAATGCTTAAGCCTGGTCCCAGACTAAATGCATGTTTGAGTTGTTTTAACTGAAAGCAACTTGTACTATGTCAAGCAACTTGTACTTGGCCTATGTAAAACATGTCAGTGCCATTGTTTTATCTCAAAATGCACACCAGTAATATTTTTTTAAAGGCACATTTATAAAATCTACTTAAATGTCTCAAATGAACTAAGGCAAAATCCTAATCTAAACCCTGTCTGTGAAACTAGTTTTTTTTTTAACTACTAATTTTTAACGGGAATGAAAGCGAGACTTTTGAGGGATAGACATACATCTCTTCAGTGTCACTATTCACTATTATTTAATTTGTTTTTGGATTGTTCTGCTGATTAAACACTGCAAAAAATCTTTCCAAGAAATTTCAGTAGATAAAAAAACTGCAGACAACATAGAAAAATTATAATTGAACTATGAGCTTTATACAACAGATGACATTGGAAACAAGTCTATCCCTCAGCCTCGCTTTCATACCTGCCATGGTGCTGCTTTGAATAAGGTCTATTGGTGGAGAAGACCAAGACTGAATGAATAGCGGAACAGAAATGAGTCATGCAGGTAGACTGTAATTGTAATTAGGAGTAGGACTAACAGCTTTCACCACAAACAAATAAGAGGGTCACAAATTTCACATATACACAATTTATGTACATATAGATTTTTTATTATTGTGCGTGCGTGTGTGTGTGTGTGTTGTGTGTGTGTGTGTGTGTGTGTGTGTGTGTGTGTGTGTGTGTGTGTGTGTGTGTGTGTGACTGTTAATCCCTACGTTATGGGGACAAAATGTCCACACAAAGATGGCAATATCCAAAATCCTTGTCCTTGTGGGGAAATGTTTTGGTCCCCATGAGGAAAAACATCTTATAAATCACACTAAGTGATGTTTTTTGAAAATGTAAAAATGCAGCATGTCTCCTGTGATGGGTAGGTTTAGGGGCAGTGGCAGTGGGGGATAGAAAATACAGTTTGTACGGTATAAAATCTATTATGCCTATGGAATGTCCCCACAAAACATGGAAACACAACGTGTGTGTGTGTGTGTGTGTGTGTGTGTTAAAGCTTGAGTTTAAAATGTTAAAGTCAGCATGAAATGGATGTTGCAATAGTATTTTTCTTCTCTATCATGAGTATTATCCAACCCAGTCTCACAGCAATTCATTCGTATTTTACAACGTATTCGTACAACAGCACTCACGATTTTTCAAAAAGCATCACCAAGCCACCTAATTAGCCACCTCGTAAAATATGTACTAAACAAGGCAGGGCAGGGCTTGATTTTGTCCATAAGTAATTGACTGGATCATTGTTGTTTGCAATTACGCTGTAAAATCCAACAGTGATTCTAACTAACACTTTTTAGTTAACTTTACTTAGTGTCTTAACTTAATTGTAACAATCTGGTAATCTGTACTCTTCATATACTATTCCTTGTTTAGATTAGTCAAGTTAAGATTAATTGATTGGTTTGAGTGCCATTTTGTCAAGCAAAAAAATACAACAACAAAAAAGAACCTAAGTGTTCACGGGCATTTGGAACATTCATATTCAACACGATCTCATGACAATGCGTATAAATAAGAGTGTGCAATCTCGTAGAATGTATATGGTATGCCGTTTTTGGCATGCATATACGCACTTTATGGCATGTATATGACATGCTTTTGGGTAGGGTGAGGGTGGGGGTGTGGGGGGTTCGTACATTAAATACGCCATAAAGTGCGTATCATATGCACGCCAAAAATGAGTTTTGGCGTATACATGTATGAGATTGCACACTCGTACTATTTATAGGCATTTTCGTGAGATCGGGCTCTTCATATTATATACTCTCTTTCTGATGCAGCGATGCAACTTGGTTTCAAAGGAAGAGAAGTAATAAATAGGTTGCTTTTAAAAGTTGACCTAGCTTCTGACTGAACAATTAACTATAGTTAATGATTTAGTCAGAAATTAAGGTCATCTTTAAAAATGAACCTGTAATATTTCCCTTTATGTCATATAATGATTGTTTACAATTGTATTGTTAACACTTACGTCATCGACTCCTGTGTATTTTTTAATTGAGTTGAGTTGAGTTGGCCATGCTTGAGTCACACACACAGACTTCAACATTCAGCATGCAAAACACAACAATGGACACAACAATGGTAGCTATATACTAAGTCAAGAATAAACCTAAAGTAAAAGATCAAGTACTCTCTACAGTTCTTTTTTAGTTACTAGAACTCTTGTGTAAGTGAACTATACTAACTAAGCATTTGTTAGCACAACATACTATTCCTATTTCACTTTACTTGTTTTTTTGTTTTTTTTAAGGCAATCGGTTTGCATGCTTTTTTCAAGTACACTCTCAGAAAAAAAGGTACAAAAGCTGTCACTGGGACGGTACCCTTCAAAAAAGTTCTAATATGTACCATTTAGGTACTAATATGTACATTTTTGGAACCAATGTGTACCTTTGAGGGACTAATATGCACTTTTTAGGTACAAAGGTATACCTTTTGAAAAAGTACCGCCCCAGTGACAGCTTTTGTACCTTTCTTTCTGAGTGTCTAAGTTGAACTATATAGATTTTACAGTAATGTCATGTGAGTGGCAGGTTTCCCCGTCCTTGCACCAGTAAGAGAACAGAAGAGATGAGCTGAGCTGCAGAGGAAGGGGAAGTTGTTTTGATTAAATATTACAAGGGCACGTGGATTAAAAAAATTAAATTAAATATGCACAGATAAATTATTTATAATAAACACTGCAATATAAAACAGTTGTCCATTTTGATTTCATGGTGACTTTAAAAGTTAATTCTCACCATGCAAGCACACGTGACTTTTAAAAGTGATGAATTGAGCTTTTAAATGAGAGAAGCACACTTATATTGTATTGTTTATGTTGGGTTACTACCAAACAAAAATGCATCACAGCTTTACCACCATGATGACAACTCTTGTAAACCCTTGTTAAGCTGTCAGCATACTGTAGATATGTGTGAGCAAGTGCTCCCTGAAGGCATTTCATATTGAATAACATGCACACTGTTTGAGAGGCAGACCTATAGCTGCAGTATGATGACTTCCTTTATATACAGATAATGGTTAAAGTTTCTTCTCAAGGGATATTTTCCACAGACTTGAGTCACTCGACACATAGACGATACGTGTTTGCGAGTGACTCACAGGACTCTCATCTCGGCAGGGAGAGTGGGAAATGCGATGACTCTAAAGTCGGATGCAGGTTATTAAGCCTAAATAATGGAGGAAGCAAGAGTCACCTCTCCTCTTCCCACAGTAACACAATATAGATACAGCATAAAATGACTCTCACAGGTCTCATTACTAAACGTCCTTGTTTTTCTCATATATCAGTAACTTTTCATATCACATCTGACCTGACTGAATCAGAATGGGAGTGAATTCTGTTTCTGATAATGATTAAGTGATTCAGATTTCATTCAATTACATCTGCACAAAAGTAGACTACTGGTATTGAAAATGACACATTTCAACTTAAGAAAATGTAAATATGCTTTATTGTCCCCGAAGGGAAAAACAATGTACTGTATAAATATGAAGGAATTTTCTGTATTTTTATTTGTTTTGTTTTTTTAATTACGCATTGCATTAGGTTGTTTTAAGGCATAACTGAAATTTCCATAAAATTACTGGATATTGTCCTGACAGAAAATTACCAAAGCATTTTTTTTTAACAGTGCATCATTTTTACCTAAAAACTTTATCCATTTTGGCCGTTCATTTACACAACAATTCCGTTTTTAAGGCCAAGTTTTTGAAAACGATACCATTGTTATCTTCATGTAAACCACAAAAACATGAATTTGTGAAAACGGTGACGTTATGCGCATATTATGTGTTCAGTCTGTAGGCGCGTGTTTCTTTACAAAGGGACATCACCAACTACTGGCCCGTGATGCATATGATTTTTGTGAATCAGTGAGAACAGGGATCATTTTGACAACGTCATCGCCTGTACACAACACACACACACACATTTGTGAATTGTGGGTACATTCCATAGGCGTAATAGTTTTTATACCGTTCAAACTGTAAATTCTATCCCCCTGCACTGCCCCTGCCCCTAAACCCATCACAGGACACATTCTGCATTTGTACATTTTCAAAAAAACTGCTGGCTGGTCCCCACAATATAGGTTTTTTATCCTTGTGGGGACATTTGGTCCTCACAATGTAATATAAACAAGTACACACACACACACACACGTCTGGTTCACTATCTTTGTGGGGACTCTCCATTGATGTAATGGTTTTTATAACTGTACATTTGCATGAAAGAATGCATGAAATAGCAAATAATTTATTTTCCAGTTGTTTCACCAATAAAGTTAGGATTTTATTGATTAAAATGTGTGTGTGGGAAAAAAATATTTATAATAATACAAAAAAAAATATTTATAATAATGTAAGATTTTTTTTTTTTATCATGTGAGGACATTTTTTGGTCATACTATATGTTTGTTTGAGTTGGTTTTGTTTTTAAATGTAAAATTGCAGAAAGCTTTCTGTGAGGGGATCAAACATACAGTTTGTACAGTATGAAAATCATTATGTTTATGGAATGTCCCCATAAAACATGGAAACCCAACATATGTGTTTATGTTTTTTTTATTTATTTAAGAGGAAGGTGGAAATCCTTTTCAGAGTGAGCAACTTTTATGGGGTGTGAAAATTCCTCTGGAAGTGCTGCAAGCATGCATTAACATACCTGCAAAGCCAAGGTTAGTGGACAGAGCTGTGCTCACTCATTACGTTAACGGTCCCTCAGGAAATAAATATCTATAACGCTTTCTACAGACCTCTAATAAGACGCAGCTAACAACTGCTCATTACAGAGGCTCAGGCCAGAGATTTACAAATCTCAGGAAAGTGCGGTTAGGCAGGTTCCCCTTACCTTGAAAACGGTTATTTCTTTAAGGGCGTCACAGGACGAGCAGTAAAGGCTTTGATTTATTCTTGGCGGCTGATAATTGCTAGTGTCTTGTCATCTGTCAGAAGGGAGAGATTTGGACGGTCCGAGGTGCAGATTTCATGCTCTCTCTGGGAGGGCATAAATCTTTCAGGGGCCCCTTGTAAATCAGAGGCTGCTGAGTGGAGTGCTGATTTCTTCCTGGGCCTGATTATTCAATGGAAATATTTAATATGAATTTCCATGGTGCTAACTCATTGTTAATGCGTCGATTATAACTGGCTTTGGCATTGACACCTCAAACCTGAACAGAATCAATCCATTTCATGTTAAAAAATAAATCTCTGAGCCTGAGGGCCATTATTTAAAACATATAATTAGCTAAAAATTGAAATACTTTCTCTTGCTCAACAAATACAGATTCATATTTGTATTTTTGTTGTGTTTTTTGTTATATTTATATAATGTGTGTATTATTCATGTTTGTTTTATTTACAGTGTTTTTTATTATTTAAAATTTTGGTTGTATTTAGAAATTGAATTTTCTGTCTATTATTCCTGTTCTGTATATATATATATCTAATCACGTTGTTCGTTTTTATATTGTCTGCTTCATGATAATTTTAGTCATCATTTTTTAAATAATGTCATTATGTGCTTTTGTCATTTTATTATTATTTTCTAAAAGTTGCTATTTAGGTTTAATTTATTTTTATTTTAGGTTTACTTTTAGTTTTATTTACAGTATTTTTAGTGCTTCAACTTATTTCAGTTTACTGCCAAGGCAACATTTAAGTTAACATTTAAGTTTTCCTTGCAGTTAATAATGGCAATTTATGCTCAAGTCAAAATTATCTTCTTTTCCCATGGTACACAAGACAAATAGTCCCAAAGACTCTCACTGTACAACTGTTAGCCGTGTAATTGTTTTGGGAATGGCGTCAATCAGCCTAGACAGCCTCCATAAAAGAGGAGCAGAGGAAGAGGCCTGACCTCTTATTCTGCCCTACATTAACTCTAAGCACAGGACAGACTGGATGCCCCAAAATGATTCATTCATCAGTTGTAAGACAAACAATCATGAAAAGTATTGCAAATATTTTTTGAGACATTGTTCAGGAAAGGGGGTTGACAGCTATCCTTGGTATGACTGATGAGCCTTCAGTAGTGCTTTAGCACTGAACTATTGACTTGTACAGTAGCCTCTGATAACAACAGGCAGTGAAAGGACAAAGATCTGTAGAGATACAGAACAGATTCCTCATTGCTCAACCAGAAGCATGACCATCATGCAATCTGTCAAAAACAAACCAAACAAAAGTATGCGTTCTGTCGGCGCTAACCACAGTGTGTAAGGCTGTACTGCTCAAGCCATGTTATAATTGTCAAATACCTGCTCTCTTTCTACAGGCTTTGAAGTCCGAGTGTCTTTCTGTTTTTATCCTCGGGTGCTGTTCGGGCTTGATTTATGGTTTGTTACAAAGACACTCAAATTATATGGCCCACGAGGCCCAACACCAACTCAGCGCCGAGATCGCACACCGGAGATGATAATTGTATCTGTGGACAAATGCAAATAATGGATCGCAAGTCCTTCACACATGAGAGGAAATCCACAAAATACTAGTTATTTGATAAATGTACAATTTGTCATGAGCACTAACAGACAAATTTAGATTGAACTACCCGTGTGATTAATCACAACACACCAGAACACTGAGACACTGCCCTTGAAAACTATCACTAATACAAAGTGCTAAAATCAATCTATGATTTTTTTTTTTTACCCCTTATTAAAAGTATTTACCCATTTTAAAGTGAAGTGTCACAAAATAAATGTGTGGTATGCAATATGCATTACATATAAAACATACATACTTGCGCTGCGCATATAAATAATATGACACACTATATTGCCAAAAGTTTTGGGACGCCTTTACATGCACATGAACTTTAATAACATCCCATTCTTAATCTGCAGGGTTTAATATGGAGTTGGCCCACCCTTTGCAGCTATAACATCTTCAACTATTCTGGTAAGACTTTCCACAATTTTTGACCATTTTTCTAGAAGTGTATTTGTGAGGTCAGGCACCGGTGTTGGGCAGGAAGGCCTGGCTTGCAGTCTCCGCTCTAATTCATCCCAAAGGTGTTCTATTGGGTTGAGTCCAGGACTTTGTGCAGGCCAGTCAAGTTCCTCCACATCAAACTCGCTCAATCATGTCTTTATGGACCTTGCTTTGTGCACTGGTGTGCAGTCATATTGGAACAGGAAGGGGCCATCCCCTAACTGTTCCCACAAAGTTGGAGCATGAAATAGTTCAAAATGTCTTGATATGCTGAAGCATTAAGAGTTCCTTTCACTGGAACTAGACCAAGCCCAACCCCTGAAAAACAACCCCACACCATAATCCCCCCTCCACCAAATTATACACTTAGCACAATGTAGTCAGGCAAGTACCGTTCTCCTGGCAACCATCAAACCCAGACTCATCCATCGGATTGCCAGACAGAGAAGCGTGATTTGTCACTCCAGAGAACACGTCTCCACTGCTCTAGAGTCCAGTGACGGTGTGCTTTACACCACTGCATTGTACTTGAAGATGTAAGGCTTGGATGCAGCTGCTAGGCTATGGAAGCTATCATGGTACCACGCTTGAATTAACTGAGCTCCTGATGTTTGTAGAAGCAGTCTGCATGCTTAGGTGTTTGATTTTATACACCTGTGGCCATTGAAGTCGTCAGAACATCTAAATTGAATGATTTGGAGAGGTGTCCCAATAAGTTTTGCAAAATAGTGTATTTATATATATACATACATATTTATATACATAAAACAAACATTAAAATTAAACTTATTATATTTATATGTAATGTATGATTTGGGACCAGCTGGTTAAAAGTAAGTCTAGCATCATTTGTTATTAGATGTCAGTTGGTCACATTGCTTGGTTGTATTTGTGCTATCACTTTCTCTATTTGAGCCTTGCCAAAGTTCAAGGTCAACTTGCCCTCATTCAAAGGTATAAAAGCTCATTCCCCATCTCTGATGATAGTAATGTTGTCATTTTTTCCATAGTCTTTGAGATATGTTCAAGTCTAAAACATACTCAATGTCTGTGTTTTTATTTGTCTGTGTCTGAGTTTTACTCACTATTTCATGGCCTGTATGTGGTTGTGCAGATCTTGCAGCAGGAGGCGTGTCTGGGGAGGAGTAGCTGAATTTGCCTTGGGGAGCTCATAAACAACAGCATTTCTTATAGGTGACTGTACCATGTGACTCCTAAACGAGGTGCTTTAAAGAGAGGCCCGACCTGTTGAGAGGCATCACAGGTAATCACAGGTCGTCAGAGGAGTGTGTGAAAGCGCCATCCAGACTCTTACACAGGAGATCGATGACACTGGAAACAGCCTGCAGATTCTCTATGGCGAGCAGAGGAAGCTTCACCAGCTCCGAGTTCTCAGAGGAGGAACTGGATGGGAGTCTTCAAGGGTCTGAGGATTTGGACAGCAGCGATGGCAGCAGCCTGACAGGATGTTACCCCAACAGCACCCTAAGCGAGCCAGAGGAGAGACAGAGCAAGAAACGCAGCAGACCGGTGCGCTCCAAAGCACGCAGAGTGGCGGCCAACGTGAGAGAGAGGAAACGCATCATGGATTATAACCAGGCCTTCAACGCGCTCCGAGTGGCTTTGCATCACGACCTGAGCGGAAAACGTCTGTCGAAGATTGCCACGCTCCAGAGAGCCATCAATCGAATCTCTGCTTTGTCCGTCTACCTCACCAACAACCCACCTGCAACTACAGGGAAGCCCTGCAGCCACCTTGAGTGTCACGGTCAGCCTGGCAGCTTGTGGCCGGAAACTGAGCCGCCGCCTCCTGTCCGCCTTGAATCCCAGAACTTCCTATCCTGGCATCAGCCACTCACCCACCATATACAAACCCCCTTGCACAGACTGTCCTCCGAGCAACATGTTTTTACGGGCCCTGCATGTCCGCCGTCCCCTCACTACCCTTGTTTCTCACCTGATTCCCAGCTTTACCCACCTAACAGTGTGGCAAGCCCACCAAGGTATGGACGGATAGTTGATGTCGGGACGTATCAGCCAGGATTTTGGGGCTCTTGTGGCCCAAATCATATAGACAATTACGGGGAAACACTCCAGACACTGCCTCTGCCCTGGCACATGGGCTACTTACAGGACACTGGACCTCAGCACTGCCACACCACACTGTGATACACACTCATTAAGAACTCTTAAGACTGCCGAGGGAAAAACTGAGAGCGAAAACTGGGAACATCACTGTCAACACCTGTAAACAGGTGAATTTCTGTGGTTAGGTCACTGTTTGCAAACACTGTACATATTTGTACATACTTTAAATGAAATTTATATATAATTAAAAATAAATTTAGTTTACAAATGTATTGCATTAGTAAACAGACAGGACAAAGAAAAGTTTGTAAAAGAAAATCTCTGTGAATTAAAACAGCATTACACTTTTGTAATAAAATATGCAAAATAGTAACACACTGACTCTTTCATTTCAAGGTTAAGCATTTCATGTTAGCGTACGTTGCAGTTGTGTGTTTTGTGTTCCCTTCTACTCATTTCTGGAGAATTGGAGCTTTGATCTTGAACAAACTGCTCATACTTTTCATAACAGGATATAAAGACATTCCATCGTAGCAAAAGTCAGCAGAAATCCCATTTATGTTTGAACGAGTATAATTATGTGCACTTTAGCATGCTAGCATTTTTAGTAACTATTAAGCAAAGAATTTAAACTTAATTTAGAATGATTTGCACCACATTATGATCTCAAATGGCTTGACTTGATTATACATTCAGACTTTACATCTATTCAATTAACATATTATCCAAATAATTTTATAAATACAAAGCATCTTAAAATGAGAAATACAACAAACCAATGAATCCAAAAAAAACCATTTAACATGAGAAGTGTTGAAATACAAATGTTTTTTTAAGTAACAAGCTTAAAACTAACAAGTAGAAAAGACTAGAGCAGTACATGCTAGTAAAAGTATAGTACTTGTAAAAACAAACTGTAGCCTCAATATATAGTAATTTTTATATACTTTTGTTATATTTTATAAAAATATATATATTTCTATAATATATACACACAACATGTATATGTGTGTACACACACACACACACACACACACACACACACACACACACACACACACACACACACTAATGTCTGGTTTACTATATTTGTGGGGAAACTCCATAGACGTAATGTTTTTTTACTGTACACACCGTATATTCCATCTCCTTACACTAACCCTATACTCCTAAATGTACCCATCACAGAAAACTTTCTTCTGCGCTTTTACGTTTTCCAAAAATATATGTATTCATTTATAACCTTGTTACCTCATGGGGACTTCAATTTAGGTCACACTGTGTGTCACCAGGTCCCCACCAGGTTAGAAAAACTTGTAAACACACACACACACACACACACACACACACACACACACACACATCTGGTGCGCTGTCTTTATGGGGACTCGCCATAGGAGTAATGGTTTTTATACTGTAAAAAACATACATTCTATCCCCCACCACTGCCCCTGCCTCTAAACGTACCCATTACACAACACTTTCTGCATTTTTAAATTTTCATAAAAACTCATAAGCTTTTGTACCCATGGGGACCTCAATTTAGTTCCCCATGATGACACGAGTCCCCATGAGTCTGTGCAGTCAGGTTGAAGTCCCCACCAGGCTAGAAAAACATGTACACACACACACAGTTTCCCTATCTTTGTGGGGACACTTCACAGGCGTAGTGGTTTTTATACTGTATGACTGTATTTTTAACCTAAACCCTAAACATTACAGATAACTTCTGCATTGTATATATATATATATATATATATATATATATATATATATATATATATATATATATATATATATATATATATATATATATATATATATATATATATATATATAAATGGTGATTGCTGGTCCTCACAATTTAGGTGATCTCATTTTTTACTATCCTTGCACCTATAAACCTGCACGCTCGCACACATGCACGCACACACACACAGGTACACAATATTATTTATCATAGTGCAAATTACTATTATTAATTGCTATTTGAAAAGTATTTTGTACACATTATGATATTTTATGCATGTTATTCATTACAGAGCAATTTAACAATTCCATGCGTTCCTAGCTCTGTATTCTGGGGCAATCACGGACTGTCCATGTTCATTATCACTGTTTAATAAACTATTAAATCCAATAAATAAACAGTTATTGAGTTAAATGCTCATGGGGCTTACTTGTTCGAGTTGGAAAAAGCATTCCACCAGTGAGGAACAGTGAAGGTAAAGGTTTGAATATGATTTTTGAAATATGAGGGGGGACCCTCAGGTGAGGTCCGTCCTCAGAGTAGATGAATCTAAACACTGTTAATATTAGACCATTAGGGTGTGCTTGGGGACAGATTTATGACCTCACAGGAAGGAAGTGCAAGCTCTACCCATAGAGAGAGAAAATCCCCCTTGGTCTATTTGCGGGAGCCCCGTGGCGACTGATTGGCGTGCTTTGGGACTTTCATAGGAAGACCTGCAGGTGTCCGATCGGAGCTACACAAACAGGGATGAGGGTGAGAGAGAAAAGGGGAGGGATTTATTGTCTTCCTCTTATTTCATCTACAGACATGAATCATGGAAATCCCTGACTCACATCGAGTGTGCTGAGAGACGTTGACGATGAACGTGTTGAGTGATGGTGACAACATGTCTGTCGTCCTACCTGCTGTGGCAGCGGGCCATTCATTTGAACACATAAGCAGGTTTATATGTTGTTTTCTGCAGTGAGCAAATCTTTCCCATCAATCCGGACATGGCTCATTTGATTCAATGCATTTGTCATATCTGTCAGATGAAGACCTGTAAACAGTTTAAATAGCAGCAGTTTAAATAATCAGTTGAGCAATGGAAGCATTTGGATACTAGATGGCAGCACATTATTTGTGGAAACTGGACAATGGCAGGACTTTAACATAGAATGAAATGGAATCTTTATTATTCCCCACACAAACACAATCTATGGAATTTGTATTTGAAAATATTCCAGGTTCAATACAATAAGCTCAAATGACAGCACTTAAAGGTGTTATTAAAGGTTTTTTTTTTTTACTGTACTGTTGTCTGAGGTCAACTTATGATGTTCGTGTCATACTGAATAAGTAATAGGCTATTTTCTACACTGGTTTTGAGGCTCTCTCAAGACACGCTCAGTTTTGATGGGCGTGCTGCACTGTAGACTTGCCAGTAAATGCCCCCCCTAGAATTGGATAAGATTTGCATATTTAATGAGCTTCAGCTCTCCTGTCAGTGCATGTGAGGGATTGTTTTAAAAGCGGCAACTGGAAAGATTCTCTCACAGGGCTCTCAAACCGTATTTATCAAACAAACACAATGATTTATCTCTCATCCACCCGAAATTAATTAATTTTTTTATTATTTGGCCCGCCCAATCGGTGGATACACGCGTGAACCGCACACACACACACACACACACACACACTCGAGGGTGTGCGCTCTTCAAATATCAAGTCAAGAGAGTGAACAACGCAGACCAAGAAATTGTTATTTCACTATTAAAAATTCACCGGCCTGCTGACTGTAACAATGCAATACTATCACATATAAAAACTCACTCTTTTACTCACATAAGTGTGTTGCAGCATTTCTGTTGGATCCAATAAAAAAGGCGCAGCATTGTGTTTTAATCTCAATATGTCTGCAAATCTAATCTCAATATGTCTGCAAATCCAGTATTGACCTGCGTCTTGTTTACAAACGATTATCTTGCTGTCTTCGGCATGTTTATTGCTCAGTAACGTTATTAGCTCCGTTTAGCTAAACAGTTTAGCTCCACAAGTCAGTGGATGGGGCTACAGAAGCAGGCACATTTATCTGTTGAGGCGGTGTTTCCCCCTTCTATTACGTCATTGATCAGTATATATGAGAGCTGTCATTTGCTGGGCCTGGTGTAAATAAAAGGTTTTTTTTGACTAACAAGGAAGTTTTCAGCTCTGAAACTTACAGGATATCTTGGAGATCCAGGCTATCTTATATTACCATGACCTTTAATATATCAAAGGCTCAAGGTAAAGTTGATTTCTAAATTCATCACCCCTTTAATGGCCCGGTTTCACAGACAGGGCTTAGACTAAGCCAGGATTAGGCCTTAGTTCAATTAGGACATTTAAGTAGTTTTTATACACCTTATATAAAAACATTATAGGTGTAGGCTACATCTTGAGACAAAACAATGGGAAGTTTATTTCAGTTAAAACAGCTCAAACATGTATTTTAGTCTTAGACTTGCTTAAGTCTTCCGTGAAACCAGGGGGTGCGTTGCATAATGGCATAGCATTGATTACCACAAAAAGTTGAGGTGAAAAATCTGATTTTGAGTAATGCAAAACATTAAAATACTCACTGTTTGAATAATATAGCCACGAAATGTTACATGCAGTTTTACAGCTTCATTGGAATGACACGACCCTATAATTAAAATAAAAAAATGACAAGAACAACTTTACAGCTGAAATAATTCACAAGTTTTAACAGAACTATTAATGTAGGTGCTATTATGAATAATGATAACCTTCACATTTCTGCTTTTAAACCCTCACACATGGGTTACATCTACTTGCATTGTAAGTGCTTGACTGTAACCTCTGTTTTTGATTTTTATAAAATAATTGATTTTTATAAAAGAGTTTAAATAGTTTTCGTGGTAATCAACATTATTAAGTATCATTGATTGAGCTTAACTCTATTGAATCTGGTAATAAACAGTGAATGAATCCCATATGCACATCTTAAAATTTTAGCAGAATGATAGTTTGAAAGGGAACGGTTAAAGCGAGGGCTTAAAGACATCAGCCGAAAAGGAAAGTATTCTTGCCACACCATCATGACTAAAAGTTTGCAAAGAAGTATTTCCTACTAAAGCAATGAGACATTTGACTTGGATCGGCACCATGCCCACCAAAAGGTATACATTTGATGAATGATTATGGGGAAAAAAGTAACACTATTTTGATAGTCTTTAGACATTCTACCAACTATAAGTACATTTGTAACTACATGCCAACTAACTATTATTAGTAGACGGTTTGCTTAAAGGGGTACTTCACCACTTGTAGAATGGGCTTTCAATAAAACTTATAAGTCATAAACCTATACAGTAGTCTCAGCCTCAGACGTCATGCCCTTGTACCATTGGCTGAACGTCTGATGCATATGGCACACTTATCTGGAAACACTTCAGGAGTTTCGAAGTCATCATCTGATTGGTTGAATTCTACAGGGTGGCGCGGAACAAAACGAACTGTTATTGGTTGAGTTACATGTCAGTCAACGTGAGTTTCCTTGATAAGTGAAAGCTGCGAAAGAGTCCAGACCTTCTGCTGTCAGTCTGAAAGTTCTGCTGTCAGTCTGAAAATGTGAGACTACCTATTCAACAGAAAGGTCAAAACATTTTTTAAAATCGGTGCCTGACCAGAGAAAGCAAAGAAAAAAGGCTGTTGTCTTCCCTTTTGCCAAATAGGTAGGAAAACATCAATGCCCATAATGCAGTGGGCATGGTGCCGATCCAAGTCAAATGTCTCATTGCTTTAGTAGGAAATACTTCTTTGCAAACTTTTAGTCATGATGGTGTGGCAAGAATTCAAAGAGTAAGTTTAGCGGGACTGAGTTACTTTAGGTTTCCAGTGAAGGATCCAACGCATTGAAGGAAGTGGCTAAAGGCAAAAAAGCGTACTCAGAGAAAATGCCGCAACAAAAATAATCTGAATGACCTCAATGTTTGTAGTCAATATATCAAATTGGATGAGCACGAACACTGTCACTGTGTCAAAATTCAGAGACTGCATCCTATTTAGGAAGCAGACTTCAAAGGCCACGTCTTCAAACTAGCTACAGTTTTAGGCCAAACGGAGGGGAAAAAACTGAAAGAAACTGCTGTACAGTTAAGAAATCTGTTACCATAGTGTTCCATTTTTACCATCATGGTGTTTAAAGAGTAGACAGTTCGATATCATTTTCAGTGATAAACCACAATAACTGTTCAGTTGATAACAACTGTCATCTGGCTGACACATAAACATGAATTTCCTCATAACACAGAGAACAAGTAAACCTTGTAAATTTTTTAGATACTACCAACATTGGAACAATACAAAGTGGGTTGCAAATCAGCAAAGTTACACTTTAATATCTGCTAACACTTTATTTTGATGGTCCCCCAGCAGACTATGTAACTTTGCAAGTACATGTCAACTAACCCTAACCTAAAAGTCTACATGACATGCACTTGCAGAATAACTGCAAAATAACAAGCATAATTTAATCATTGAATATACAACAACGAAGGGTCAATAGGTCAATTCTGATTTCTTGTTGACTTTAAGGATTCTCTGGTGCAGCTCGTACAGAAGAATGAGCTTATGAGCATTTGTAATGCAGAGATTTGAATGCAGTGAGTCATCCATGGCACAATAACACCTCTCACTCATGAACTCCAAACCCACGCTGATCTGCCAGGCCAGGTCGGGCCGATCCGTACCGCCCCCATGACGTCTGCTGTGGGTACTGTTGACAGGAGAATGTGCAGAGGAGCACATGCCAAGACACTGAGCACATGAGAGAAAGAGAGAGGGCAGATGACTCACCTGCAGCCTCTACTGTTTGCTAATAATGGAAGACACATACATACACAAACAAACACGCTAAAGCTTCTGGTGGTTAAAGCGTGATAGCAGAGTTTAAGTTCCGTTTGGGTGGGGGTTCTGGCATTGATTTGATTTTGGACCAGATAGAGGCATCTAATTAATGTTCTGGGACAGCGTCCGTGATCCACCAGTATTGCATATAGCATATAGCTTGTTCATTTGGATATTCATGTCACATGCTGTGATCTGCCTTGACTATCATCCACATACACCAGCAGGTGGTAACAGAACACCACAGCTGAAAGAGTCACTTCCAAAACGGCCTACCCGCTGTGAATAACAGTGCTGTATTGTGTTTAACACTGTAAAGCCTGACATATGAAATAATAGTCTGAAAATGTTAAATGGAACAGTTAAATTTTTTGGAGGGGGAGCAATGCAATTGATGACTGAGAGATGTACAAATAAGCGTTCCTCAAAAACCTGATTGATTCAGTCCAGAAAGTGTGCAATTTAAAATATTACTAAAATATAACATTTATTATTTAAATTTTTTTACATTTATTTTTTTGTACTTTATAAGATTTCACAGTAAAAAGAAATGTGTACCACGACCAGAAGGTGGAGATTTTGGAATTAAGCTAACAGGCGAAGACGACGTTATCAAAAAAATAAATAAATGAAAAAATAAAAGGTATATCCAAACTCATGCATTGACCTTAGTGTCATGCTCTACTGTTTGAGACTTCATTCCACTGCCAAAAACAACATTATTTTACATTTATGGCTTAGGTGATTGGCTTAAAAATACTTTGAACAGAGTGTCCATGAGCAAAGATGTCAAGCTTGTGCCCAGCAGCTGCCATTGAAATGAATGGGAAAGCCTGAAATAGCTTTCTCCAACAATTTTAGAGCTCCTAGGACATAATAATGTAGTCTCACCACAGACAGACAAAATCAGGATTTCCCACTATCCCCTGAGCATTTATATAGTTGTTTATCTATCATATTGAGTTAAATGTCAACGGTTAACACAGCTTTGAGTGTCAGGCCTGGGAAGTGCAATAACGGATCTCTGAAGTGATTTCTGCTGTCTGCTCTGTTGAATTTGTTCACTGCAGGGATTATGAGAAATTCAGCCCCTCAAGTTCTGTCCACATCTAGTGTTGTTTCTCTCTCTCTCATCATATTTCACTTTTTCTTTCCACATCATTGCTCCTTCCCTCAGGCCCCATCCTAAATGTTTCTATATAAACTCTTCTATAGTTTATCTCATCAGTTCAGTCTCAAACATATCTTGAGTTTATACTTTCATGCAGACTGCTGCCCATTTTGGTTCTTCTGTATCTTTACAATAAAATGTATATGTATGTATAAAACATATATATACATAATATATATATATATATATATATATATATATATATATATATATATATATATATATATATATAATATATATATATATATATATATATATATTATATATATATATATATATATATATATATATATATATATATATATATATATATATATATATATATATATATATATATACATACATACACATACATTTTCCAGATTTTTCATTATATTTATACTATATATATGCGTATATAACACACCAGTTAGGCATAACATTATGAAAGGTGAAGTGAAAAACACTGATTATCTCTTCATCATGGCACCTGTTAGTGGGTTGGATATATTAGGCAGTAAGTGAACATTTTGTCCTCAAAATGGACAAGCATAAGGATTTAAGCGAGTTTGACAAGGGCCCAATATGTAATGGCTAAACTACTGGGTCAGAGCATCTCCAAAACTGCAGCTCTTGTGGGGTGTTCCCAGTCTACAGTGGTCAGTATCTTTCAAAAGTGATCCAAGGAAGAAACAGTTGTGAACCGGGGACAGGGTCATGGACGGCCAAGGCTCATTGATGCACATGGGGAGCTAAGGCTGGCCCGTGTGGTCTGATCGAACAGACTAGCTACTGTAGCTCAAATTACTCAAGAAGTTAATGCTTTTGATAGAAAGTTGTCAGAATACATAGTTCATCCCAGTTTTTTGCGTATTGGGCTACATAGGCGCAGACTAGTCAGAATGCCCATGCTGACACCTGTCCACCACCAAAAGTGGCAACAGTGGGAACGTGAGCATCAAAACTGGACCACGGAGCAATGGAAGAAGGTGGCCTCGTTTGATGAATCACATTTTCTTTTACATCACGTGGATGGCCGGGTACGTGTGCATCACTTCCCTGGGGAACACACGGCACCAGGATGCACTAATGGGAAGAAGGCAAGTTGACGGAGGCAGTGTGATTCTTTGGGCAATATTCTGCTGGGAAACCCTGGGTCCTGCCATCCATGTGGATATTACTTTGACACGTATCACCTAATTAAGCATTGTTGCAGACCATGTATACCTTTTCATGGAAACAGTATTCCCTGGTGGCTGTGGCTTCTTTCAGCAGGATAATGCGCCCTGCCACAAAGCAAAAATGCATCGACGGGTCGGGCTTTTTTGGCAGCAAAAGGGGGGCCAACGCAATATACACTCACCTAAAGGATTATTAGGAACACCATACTAATACTGTGTTTGACCCCCCTTTGCCTTCAGAACTGCCTTAATTCTACATGGCATTGATTCAACAAGGTGCTGAAAGCATTCTTTAGAAATTTTGGCCCATATTGAAAGGATAGCATCTTGCAGTTGATGGAGATTTGTGGGATGCACATCCAGGGCATGAAGCTCCCGTTCCACCACATCCCAAAGATGCTCTATTGGGTTGAGATCTGGTGACTGGGGGCCATTTTAGTACAGTGAACTCATTGTCATGTTCAAGAAACCAATTTGAAATGATTCAAGCTTTGTGACATCTTGCTGGAAGTAGCCATCAGAGGATGGGTACATGGTGGTCATAAAGGGATGGACATGGTCAGAAACAATGCTCAGGTAGGCCGTGGCATTTAAACGATTCCCATTTGGCACTAAGGGGCCTAAAGTGTGCCAAGAAAACATCCCCTACACCATTACACCGCCACCACCAGCCTGCACAGTGGTAACAAGGCATGATGGATCCATGTTCTCATTCTGTTTACGCCAAATTCTGACTCTACCATCTGAATGTCTCAACAGAATTCGAGACTCATCAGACCAGGCAACATTTTTCCAGTCTTCAACTGTCCAGTTTTGGTGAGCTCTTGCCTATTTGTATTGGAGATGAGTGGTACCCGGTGAGGTCTTCTGCTGTTGTAGCCCATTCGCCTCAAGGTTGTGAGTGTTGTGGCTTCACAAATGCTTTGCTGCATACCTCGGTTGTAACGAGTGGTTATTTCAGTCAAAGTTGCTCTTCTGTCAGCTTGAATCAGTCGCCCATTCTCCTCTGACCTCTAGCATCAACAAGGCATTTTCGCCCACAGGACTGCCGCATACTGGATGTTTTTCCCTTTTTACACCATTCTTTGTAAACCCTAGAAATGGTTGTGCGTGAAAATCCCAGTAACTGAGCAGATTGTGAAATACTCAGACCGGTCTGTCTGGCACCAACAACCATATATATGGATGAAGAAAGATGCTAATCTGGTTGCACTTTCAGTGAGTGTTATCCTGAGTGGGTTTTTGTATTTTATTTTTTTTAATGTATTTAACAGGGACTATGCACAACACAAATGTTGTGCCAGAGTTAGCTAAATATCTAATTTGCATCTGTAGTTGCTGGGAAGGAGGTTGTTACATAACATTACAGCACTCCATTGCAATCTAGAAAAAAAGAAAATAATAATAATATCACATCACAATATCACAAATTGCAATATCAAGTAACATAAAAAAACAAAACAAATTAACGATCAAATCTTAAGACATATTTTAAGTGCAGTTTTTAAAAATACTAAATAATGCATACTCTCTAATATGAACAGGCACTGAATTCCATCTTTGTGCTGCTCTAAATGGAAAAAGCTGATTGTCCAAAGGCAGTTTTCTTAAATTTAACTGAACAGTCACCTCTAACAGATGCCCTGGTTTCTGGAATTGTCCTTACAGAAAGTCACACATTGTTTAAGAGCCAATGGCACAAGATCATGAATTAATTTATACATCAAACACATCTAATAAAAATCTGGTTGATGTTCAGAAGTTCTTTTGAAAATACATTCCCACAGTTTTACTCTAAGACAAGTGTGAATTACCAGTCTGTTCAATGCTGCAGTAAGTTTGATAGCAGCTTGTTCTTTTGTCTTATAGGTATAGAATCCAAGAATCGATCCTTGTGGGACTCCATTAAGTGCAGTCAAGAAAGGATGAGCAGATGTCATTAATTCTTGTACATTGTTTCCTTAAATTTAGATATGATTCCATCCATGTTATTGTGTCAATAGAAAATGTAGATAATTTAGATAAAAGAACATTATGACTCTAAGTATCAAAAGCCTTCTTAAACTCAAGGAAGACAGCACCACCAACACCTCCTCTATCAAGAATACTAAAAGGACTATAATTAGTTACATTAGTAGGATCGCCAGTCTTAAATATAGGTTCTATTACTGCTGAATTCAGAATCACAATCGAAAACATCTTTAGCCCAATAAGCTGACCCAACATGTTTATTATATTAGACTCAGATACTTCATAAGTATTAAAAACACATACAACATCCTTATTTCTTGCACACACACAAAAAAAAGATTACATACGCTAGCAATTTGATGCTTATCTTGAATAAAATTTCCCTGAAAATTCTTTTGATTTTCTCTATTCTAACTATATTATGTAAATACTGAAATGTCCTTCTGTCATGAGCAATCCCCGATTTGAGTGCTATTTTTCGGCATGGTCGCTCTGTTTTCTTATTAACTTCCAGATTTTTATTTAAAGCTGCAGTGCGTAACTTTTTTGGGTTCAAAATTATCCAAAATCAAGTACATAACCAGCCAGTGTTCAAAACTATCTAGTTACCTTATCTCGATTTACAACGGTTAGCTTGTAATAATGTTTTTAACTCTAGTGGTACTGGTGGATTTCCACGGGAAATTTGAGCATATATTAGTGTCATTACGTCATATCTGTACACATAAAGATTGTGTCCCGGCTAGTAGCCTATGTTGCGTGTGAGGATGTAGGAGGTAGAGATTTATAGCCTTTTCTCACAGCACTTGATATAATTAAACTTATTAATTTGATGGCGGATTCAGAAAGGTTCAAATAAAAATCACCAGTGACAACTGGAGATTCACCCGTTGTAAAATGCAAAAGACTTTGGACTTCGGAGTGGCTACAGTCTGCAACCAGGGTGGCATGAACTCCGTGTTTTGAAAAAGCGAGAGGCTGACAGGTAAGACATTTCACTGGTTCGATTATAACAGTAGCACACTTGTTCGCTTAGTTCATACAGTTACGTCGTTTTGCTATGTGCAGTATGGTAAATATCAATTATTTTGTACTAGCTTTGAGAGGGAGCAATTGAACTCTACTCCACATTAATTGGTTGGTACATGACAAATAGAAATTAGACTGAACAGAAATGGAAACTGAACTACAGGCAGCCCTAATACACAAAAAGTGTAGTCATGCAATGCTGATGTTAACTTTAACAATTTTAAACCAAGTATAATTTTAATGATAATCAAGTGTTAGATTTAATCATCGCAATGTATTGCAATGCTTTTCCCCCCTAGTTGGTCAGAACAAAAGTGTGTGTTATCTACTTCAGATGACATTCTTATGTTGGTTATACTTTCAAAAAGTAGAATATGTGATGCCGAATGACAGTATCCACACCGGCACGGTGAGTGACAGCCGGACATTCTCCTCAAAACATTAGATTCATCCACGCTGTGCCGTGCTGAGGCACAATTCACATAAAGTTGATCATTCTGCGAATAACTGCAATTGCTGATTTCGAACAGAGATGGTGACAAAGAGGAAAAACTACGGACTGCCGAGTTAAAGGTGCACTATGCAACTTTTCTGTCCGCTAGAGGTCGCCTATTCAGATCTGGTCTGATGTGGTCTTCACCTCACAGGATAGGACTTGGGGAGAAATCATGACCAGATTTCATGACCAATCATGATCAGAAATAAAACCAGAAACCGAGGGTAATGCAGATATGAAGCATTTGACAGGCGACTCCCTCACATGTCCCGGTTCCTTGGTTAAAATAACACATTTCTCACAATTTACAAATAGTTGGAAACATTTGAGATATGGTAAGTACTCAACTGAACAAAATATATAAAACTTGCCTGGTGGTTTTTGGATATTTTACATAAAAAATCCTACATAGTACACCTTTAACCAACGTAAATGATGCTTCTTTCTAGAGAATGTAACATTCTTACTGAATTCGCCTTTAACTTTATTAATTGTGGCCATTAGATACTTGTGCACATGGACAGAATCTCATTCCAGTAATTTTTTTTTATCTTCAAATTAATTTAGCAATCATCATCAGTTTTACAAAGGGTTGGTAGTGCCACATTATGCAGAAACAAAGATTCATTGTTGTTTTGTAAATAAAATAGTTTTAAACCTTCAGCTTCTCATTACATAGACTTATGGCACAAATTAAGGAAATTCACACATCAGGGGGCTTATAGTGTCAATAATGTGCTATTCAATAGCAGGCCATAAAACCGTAATCACCACCATAAATATAGCAGGCTACAAACTCTTCTCAAAATTCCTCTGTGCATCGCTCGTCTGCACCACTGAATGACTTGACGTGGAGAGAGAATAGACCCGTGGAGAGAGATTCTCATCAGTATGAGCATCAGTTAATGAATCTATCTGATGTTAACATGCAAATCTCACTCATCAGAGACATTAGAGCAAACCTTGTACATTCAAACATTAAAATCCCAGCAGTAGAGTATTATCACATAACCATTAAAGAAAATTATTAGTGTTATGAGTGTTTGATACAGTAAACAGTAAAAAGGCATCTGTTTTATTAGGTAATCATAATCGCTGTCTGTAATAATTTTGTAGTAATTTTACATTCAAGGATTCAACTCTACTATAGGTCAATCACTTGAAGGACGCTCATTTTGAATGCTGATTACAGATTTACTGAATAAAAACAACAAGTAAATCTATCAGATGGTGCTCTCTGGATAAGTTGTGAGTCTCACATGTATCAGTTCGCTTTTGAATTCAGTTTTTTGTTCATAAATATTACACCATTCCAATTTGCACCATTTAGTAACCTACCCCATCAGGCTCTTAAATGCTTTTGAGTTGTCAAAACACTAAACTGGAAACATAATTCAAAGAATTCACGTTAAAACATGTTATCTGTCTGAATGACCTTTATTAAACATTTGAAAGGCCATGCACAAACATTCATAAACGGATCCATGCTTTTATGTGGCTGGGAATCAAAAGTGATGCCAAACTTCTCATCCAGACGTTAATTAAACAAGTCTGTGGATGCTGTCAGAGTCTAATTACAGCTGAGACACACTCATTAACATCTCATTTCTGACACAGAGGTTTGTATGGGCCCTTCTATTTCATATAGCCCATCCCAGGAGGTCCTTTAAAACAGTTTTCACAGCAGGTCTTAGAAAAGGGTCATTCTAAGGAAATTAAATGAATATTTTTATCATTTCATTTGAAAAGGTTACTGCTGAACTTTCACATTTTCTCTGTCCCAAAGTACCAAGACAGAAACCAACCAAGGGTGACCAGACATTGCTGTTTTCCGGGGACAGTCCCAGTTTTTGGTGTTCTGTCCTCGACTAAAGCTGTCACCGGAAATGTCCCTGTTTTACAGCTGGTTCAAAACAACCCGCAAATAGGCTACACTGCAAAAAAAGCCCGACCAACAGCAGCCTGCTGGTTATATGAGCAATCGAGTAGCGATTATATTACATTACTTTTATTCAGATGTTTTTTTTTTTTGCAGATGTTTTTATCCAAAGCAACTGTGTGTGAATTGTATTAAAACCAGAGCAAAAATCCTTATAATAATTAGAGTAATTATTATTGTTAATAATAGCCTAATATAGAACCCCTAATATAAAGCCCACAACAATTAAAGGGTAATTAAACCCTAAACCAACTTTTTTTTAGTTAATGATCTGCAAGACTGAGGCTTTATTAGTGCTGTTCATTGATTTGAGTAAATGTTTTGACATTTGGGTTAAAAGTGTTTTAATTCTATAAAATATGGTGTAAAAACGTCTTAGTGCTGCCCTCTTAAGGTTGAACGGGGCTACTGCAGTTGAATTTTCCTATTGGACGTTGTTGGTCATCGTGACATATGTTGGCTCTTCCGGCTCACTACCACGGCCCTGGCAAGAGCTCAACACGCCCTTCGCATAGGCTCAGCGGCTGAGCCTGAGTTGGAATTGCAAGTATTGACACTCAGCCCCGCCCTTGGTTTGTCCCCTCTGTCTCCACTGGGCTCTGCCCACTTTTCCAGCATTTTTCAAATATTACCAGTGGGTGGAGTTAGGCTCTGAACTGGGGTTGAGTTACCCTTTAAAAAACAAAAACATAAAAAAAAACGTATTGTCTAATAACAAATGAGATTTCTTATTTTGACCTCTCAAATAGGAAATGTTCCCGGTTGCATGTCAGAAATCTGGTCACCTTATACTTGAATTAAAATAAATAATTTATAACTACATCCAGTATCCCATTAATTATATGTGTATAGGGGAAATGGTACCCTTTTCTGAGAATGAGGCTAAAACATTTAATAGCAATCCTCACAGCACAAGTGCAATGGGATGAAAGAAACTCAGGTTTTTGCACGGGTTAATCAAATTCACTAAACTAATCAAGACATTTTCATGAGTCAGTAAAATTGAAAGTCAAAGACCAAATGAAATTGGAGGGGGAAAAGGGACTGATAAGATTACAGGTAAACTGAGTCAGTGTCAGAAAAGACGGATTACCTCTGGACTTTTCGGAGATGAAAAACAACATTTTAGAAACTTTTTATTTGAGTTCTTTCCCACAGTAGCTTTGCCATTCAGGAAAATTGAGACTCACACAACCACTCACTCACTCACTCACTCACTCACTCACTCACTCACTCACTCACTAACAACGCAGAATAAAATAAATAAATAGTTTCATTCCCTGTTTAATCTCCATTCAGTGTTAAACATGTCAAGAGACAGACAGAAGCTCATTATTTCATCCTAGAGATGTTTGTATCCGTCGTTAGAGAAGTGTGCATTAGACATCTGACGGATGCTTAAGGCAGACAGCCAAGACCTCTATTGTCCTTCCCTCAGCTTTCTGTTGATAATCCAAGAGTGACATATCAGTTACCTTATTTCTGCCTTACACGGCTAATGAAGCAGATACGATGGCCTTTTAATTAGAGCCAGAGAGAAACGGTTGTATCATTAAGACAAGTTTGCCACCTTGAGGTATGATTAGCATTTCCACACCATTAACTCATCAGATGGGTCTGTATCCATGAGCATAATGTCTGCAGTTAAACTCAGCAAGTCTCTTATTACAGATACCACTGATTTCTGACTCTAGCTCACTATATATTTAACATTTTGATAGATGTTGGTAATTATGATACAGTAATTATGAACTTAATTACACAGCCTCTTGAGATATACTATTCTGAACACTTATAATTTGTTTAATACTGAAATGCATATACTTATACATACATATATAGAGTGGGTACAGAAAGTATTCAGACCCCCTTCAATTTTTCACTCTTTGTTATATTACAGCCATTTGCTAAAATCATTTAAGTTCATTTTTTTTTCTCATTAATGTACACACAGCACCCCATATTGACAGAAAAACACAGAATTGTTGACATTTTTTGTTCGTTTAAAAAAGAAAAACTGAAATATCACATGGTCCTAAGTATTCAGACCCTTTGCTGTGACACTCATATATTTAACCCAGGTGCTGTCCATTTCTTCTGATAATCCTTGAGATGGTTCTACACCTTCATTTGAGTCCAGCTGTGTTTGACTACTAATTGGACTTGATTAGGAAAGCCACACACCTGTCTATACAAGACCTTACAGCTCACAGTCCATGTCAGAGCAAATGAAAATCATGAGGTCAAAGGAACTGCCTGAGAGCTCGGAGACAGAATTGTGGCAAGAATTGTAACCTGGCCATGGTTACAAAAAAAATTCTGCTGCATTTAAGGTTCCTAAGAGCACAGTGGCCTCCATAATCCTTAAATGGAAGACGTTTGGGACGACCAGAACCCTTCCTAGAGCTGGCCGTCTGGCCAAACTGAGCTATCGGGGGAGAAGAGCCTTGGTGAAAGAGGTAAAGAAGAACCCAAAGATCTCTGTGGCTGAGCTCCAGAGATGCAGTAGGGAGAAAGTTGTAGAAAGTCAACCATCAATCAATCAATCAATCAAATTTATTTATATAGCGCTTTTACAATGACGATTGTTTCAAAGCAGCTTCACAGTGTTAAACAGGACAACATTGCAACAAAATTTGATTTGGCTAGTTTAATTTGGATAGTTTATAGAATTATATATGACCAAATTAATAAATTCTATTTGTATATTTAGTTGAGTAACTTGGATCATAATTTGAGTGTCCCCAACTGAGCAAGCCAAGCCAAAGGCGACAGTGGCAAGGAACCAAAACTCCATCAGGGCATGATGGAGAAAAATAAACCTTGAGAGAAACCAGACTCAGTCGGGGTGCCAGTTCTCCTCTGGCCTATTATTAACAGTGTATAATTATTACTCTGGCAACCTTGCAGGTCATAAATCATATTAGATAGGAATATTTAAAATGTTGGGTATCACGCCACGAGACGGGTTCATTTAGGATGGCGCGTCGATTACACAAGAATATGAATACTTGAAAGATCGGAGTTATTGCGCGGAGACGGGTTAATTGAGGATGACGTGCGGTGAGGCAAATTCAGAGGAGACACTAATGGACATGGTCTCAGCAGACACTCCAGGATGAGCTGGTCATGTCCAGATGCAGGTCCACCATCCGATCCGGACACGGCCTGGATCCGGCCGACTGCAGTAAACCTCGGGATAAACAGAGAGACTAACATTAGTGTGGATGCCACTCTTTTTATGATGTAACGAGTACATCAGGTGTTATGGGAAGTGTTCCGGTTCCGGCTGACCTAGTTAATGCAGCCTAACAATCAGTCATTTGATTTGAATAAAGAAAGTTAAAAATATTCTATGTGTATGCCATAGTAAAGAGATGCGTTTTTAGTCTAGATTTAAACTGACAGAGTGTGTCTGCTTCCCGAACAATGCTAGGAAGACTGTTCCAGAGTTTAGGTGCTAAATAGGAAAAGGATCGACCGCCTGCAGTTGATTTTGATATTCTAGGTATTTTCAACTGGCCAGAGTTTAGAGACCGCAATTGACGTGATGGAGTATAATGCGTTAAGAGCTCGCTCAAGTACTGGGAGCTAAACCATTTATTGCTTTATAAGTAATAAGCAAGATTTTAAAATATGCGATGTTTAATAGGAGCCAGTGCAGTGTTGACAGAACTGGACTAATATGATCGTACTTCCTGGTTATAGTAAGAACTCGAGCTGCTGCGTTTTGGACCAGCTGGAGTTTATTTATTAGGCGAGCAGGGCAACCACCCAGTAGAGCATTACAATAATCTAGCCTTGAGCTCATGAGCATGTACTAATTGTTCAGCATTTTGCATTGAAAGCATGTAGCGTAATTTAGATATATTTTTAAGATGGTAGAATGCAGTTTTACAGATGCTAGAAAGCGTGGCTTTCAAGCGAAAGATTGGTATCAAAGAGCACACCCAGGTTCCTCACTGACGACGAGGGCTTGACAGAGCAGTCATCGAGGTTAGACAGTATTCTAGGGCACTACTTGTGGAGCTTTTCTGTCCAATAATTAAAAATTCAGTTTTATCTGAATTAAGTTGCAGGAAATTACTATTCATCCAATTTTTTATATCAGCTATGCATTCCGTTAATCTTGTGAATTGGTAAGTTTTGTCAGGGCGCGAAGAAATATAGAGCTGAGTATCATCAGCATAACAATGAAAACTAACGCCATACTTCCTAATAATATCTCCCAGTGGTAGCATATACAGGGTGAAAAGCAACGGTCCTAACACTGAGCCTTGCGGTACTCCATACTGAACTTGTGATCGGTGTGACATCTCTTCATTTACTGCTACAAACTGATAACGGTCAGATAAGTAAGATTTAAACCATGCCAATGCAGTTCCACTAATGCCAACATAATTTTCGAGTCTATTCAAAAGAATATTGTGATCGATAGTATCGAATGCAGCGCTAAGATCGAGTAACACTAATAGAGAGATACAACCACGATCAGATGATAAGAGTAAATCATTTGTAACTCTAATTAGAGCAGTCTCAGTACTATGATACGGTCTAAATCCTGACTGGAAATCCTCACATATACCATTTCTTTCTAAAAAGGAACATAATTGTGAAGACACTGCCTTTTCTAATATTTTTGATAGAAACGGTAGATTTGAGATTGGTCTGTAATTGACTAATTCTTTAGGATCAAGTTGCGGTTTTTTAATAAGTGGTTTAATTACAGCCAACTTAAAAGTTTTTGGTACATATCCTAATGTCAAGGATGAATTAATAATATTAAGCAGAGGATCTATGACCTCTGGAAGCATCTCTTTTAATAGCCTAGTCGGTATAGAGTCAAGCATACATGTTGTTGATTTTGATGATTTAACAAGTTTAGCCAATTCTTCTCCTCCTATAGCAGTGAATGAGTGTAATTTTTCCTCAGTGACACTACAATGTTCTGTCTGAAGTGATACTGTAGTAGACGGCTGCATGGTTATAATTTTATTCCTAATGTTATCAATCTTACCAGTAAAGAAGTTCATAAAGTCATTACTGCTGTGTTGTTTACAAACGTCAGAAGTTGAAGCTTTATCCTTTGTTAATTTAGCCACTGTATCGAATAAATACTTAGGGTTGTGTTTGTTTTCTTCTAAAAGAGTTGAGAAATAAGCAGATCTAGCAGTTTTTATGGCCTTTCTGTATGCAATCATGCTCTCTTTCCACAAATTGCGAAAAACCTCCAGTTTTGTTTTCTTCCAGCTGCGCTCCATTTTTCGGGCTGCTGTTTTAAGGGCCCAAGTGTGCTCGTTGTACCCCGGCGTTGGATTATTTGCTTTAATCTTCTTTAAGCGCCGAGGAGCAACTATGTCTAAAGTGCTAGTAAAGAGAGAGTCAGTAGTTTCTGTTGCAACATCAAGTTCCTCTTGGCTATCTGTAATGCTGAGGAGATGGAACTGATGAGGAAGATTATGTATAAAGCAATCTTTAGTCGCAGCGGTTATAGTCCTGCCATATTTGAAGCGAGGATGGCTTTGCAGCTTTACCTAAATTAAGTATACATGATATTAGGTAATGATCTGAGATGTCATCGCTCTGCTGCAGAATTTTAATGGTATCAACATTTAGTCCATGTGACAGTATTAGATCTAAAAAGTATGATTAAGGCGATGAGTGGGTCGATCGTGTTGTCTAACTCCAATAGAGTTTAGAATGTCTTTAAATGCCAATCCCAATGCGTCTTTTTCATTGTCAACATGGATATTAAAATCACCAACAATTAGTACTTTATCTGCAGCCAGTACTAAATCTGATAGAAAACCAGCAAATTCTTTGATAAAGTCTGTATTGTGCCCTGGTGGCCTGTATACAGTAGCCAACACAAATGTCAAAGCGGGATTTATCATTTACACTACACAACGTTACATAAAGCACCAAAACTTCAAAGGAATTATATTTGAAACTAGACTTCTGAGTAATACTGAAGATATCATTATAAATTACAGCAACACCTCCCCTTTTCCTTTCAGACGTGGCTTGTGTTTATAACAATAATCTTGGGGAGTGGACTCATTTAAAGTAATGCAGTCGTCAGGTTTTAGCCAGGTTTCTGTCAAACACAGCACATCTAGGTTATGATCTATAATCATATCATTAACAATAAGCGTTTTTGGCGAAAGGGATCGAATATTCAGCAACCGAGATTTATCAATTGTTCATCCATTATTATATCTGTTGTTTATTTGTTGGACATCAATTAAATTTTTACTGTTGAATGGTTTTGATGGTTTTTGTATTTACTGATTCGGGAACAGACACAGTCTCTATGTGATAATATCTAGGTAAAGCGTCTCTATGTGCTGGGATTTAGCTGACTCTGGTGACGTGAGACAGCTAGCAGGCGGTTAGTTTAGCCAGTTTTTCTGCTTCCTGACCTGGGCCCCAGTGAGTCAAGGTTTAGCTCTAAGACTATGTGCCAAATTACTAGAGAGAAGAGCAGCACCAGCCCAGGTAGGATGAATGCCGTCTATCTTCAACAGGTCTGGTCTGCCCCAAAAACTTTTCCAATTGTCTATGAACCCTATGTTATTTTGCGGACACCACTTAGACAACCAGCCATTGAGTGATGATAATCTGCTAACTATTTCATCACTCCTTTTAACAGGAAGGGGGCCAGATAAAGAGACTGCCGGTGACATTGTACTTGCGAGTTTACACACCTCTTTAATGTTAATTTTGGTGATCTCCGACTGAACCATCACTGCAGCCCTCCACCAATCGGGCTTTATGGCAGAGTGGCCAGACAGTAGCCTCTCTTCAGTGCAAGACACATGAAAGCCTGCATGAATTTGCTAAGATGGTGAGAAATAACATTCTCTGGTCTGATGAGACCAAGATAGAACTTTTTGGCCTTAATTCTAAGTGGTATGTGTGGTATGTGTTACTTGGTTTTAGGAAACCGATTGCAGCAAATGGTTTAAGCTCATCAAACTCAAAGTAATTAAGTTACAGACTAAGCGTTACCTAATTGGTACAAAAACAGGAGGGTATTTTTAAATAATTTATTGCAATACAACATTTACAAAACATTTACATGTTCAAGCATAAAACAAAATCAGTATGCTGTATAGCCAAAAAAATAACAATTACAATAAAACAGTCTTATCAGACTATTTCACCAAATAAAACCGCACAAACAAAAGCTCTGTATGAACTTAGTTAGTGTACTCTAAGTGCATTGCACTGGTAGCCTGGCGTGGCCATACTCAATTCTAGTCAGAATATGAGTCTGGTACCGCTCCATTGAGCTTTGATTATGGGGCGTGTTTCAACCGAGCCAGGAAAGACCACATTTGGATAGACCCACAACCAATCAGAGCAACGGAGCAATGCATAACGTTAGTTGTCAAATGTCAACAGAACTCAACTGCACTGTGTTGCCAAGTCCGTGTTTTTCTCCATGTCCGCGGGTTGAAGCGATCCCAATTATGTGATTATATAAACCCAAGAATGCGAATTTTAGCAGGCAACCTTGCCAAAATAACATATTTTACCAACCAAACGCCATTTTTTCCCGGAGAACCCCCGAAAAGTTATTGTTTTGGGCTATAGTTTTGAGTAGCAATTGTGCGCGACATTGCAAAAAAACATGGCAACCCTGTCTGCACGCGCGCTGGATTAAGTAACGTTACAAGTAAAAGATGAGTGTAAACGATCTTTGCCAGTATTGTAATAAAATAATTTAAGGATACACAGAGTACTTACCAACATGATCATCGTTTCTGAGAGAAATAGTGAAGGTGCATATACGAACAAGTTCTCCGTTTAGGATAATAGCAAATTCAACCCAAAGTGCCTTTGATGACGTGGGTGATTATGTTACTGTTGATCATCTGTCCATCATCTTCTAAAGACAATTTCATTGGTCCGAACAGTTTCTGTTCGGGCATAATAACTCCTCTATAGAGCGATTCCAGACCGAATTGCCCGAGCAAAAATTGTGTGGGCGGGGCTAAATTCTGCTGGCATCCAGGCTATTGCACTGGCCAAAGACAGCTATAAAGGTATGGTAATGTTCCCTCTTCCTCCTCAACAGCAGTAATGGTGACAGTTGCCTTCTGCACCTGGTCAAGCTCCTTTTTCTATATGTATTGAAAAAAATATGTTTGTTTTTGTCACCACATATAAAAAATAACCCTTGTCAGGGCAGACACCAGATTTTCATAAATAAAAATAACCTTGTGAAGGAACGGAGTATTGTTTATTCAATTGGGCGTGTGCTTATTCAAAAACCCGTAGTACTTAAAATTTCACAGCATGTCTTCAAGAGTTGTTTGTCAGCAAGGTTAAATGTTGGGGGATCAGGTGTATCAGCTGAATGTTCTAGACAATCTTGAATTGTCATAACATTTAATTTGGCATCAACCTAAATTTATTTATTACGCAAACAAAAGAAATGTGGTGCTTAAAGGGATAGTCCAACCCAAAATAAAAATTCTATCTTTATTTACTCACTATCACATCATACCAACACATACTAAACAAAAATGGAGATATTTTTAATACTCTCTCATCATTTTGTCAATCCATTGAAAGTCTAGGCAATCAATATTTAGCTTAATGAGGTCCACAAAGACATAGTTAAAAGCTAAAGGCTGTCTACACTGGATGTTTCAAAGCATTTGTTTTTCATGTCAGTACGTCATAAATAGAAAGAAAAATTGTCGGAAAATTGTCACTCGCGTCACGCCGTATCCAGTGTAGACATCTCACTGATTATAATGGATTCTTGTTTATGATGTTGCACCGTGCCACTCTTGTCCGATGTAGACACAGCAAAACAAGACACAGATTTGATTAACAAATTTTAAAGGGATAGTTCACCCAAAATTTTAAATTACCCAGTGAGTTACTCACCCTCAAGACATCATAGGTGTATATGACATTTTTTTTTCAGACGAATACAATCAGGGTTATATCAATAAATGTCCTGGTTAATCTATGCATTATAATGGCAGTTGGCTGCCTAACATTTGAAGGCCAAAAAAGCGCATCCATCCATTATAAAAGTACTTCACACGGCTCTGAGGGTTAATAAAGTCCTTCGGAAGCAAAGTTTGCAAAAGGGTTTGTGTAAGCTAAATATCCATATTTAACATATTATAAAGTAAAATATCTAGCTTCCGGCGGCCCGCCTTCCGTATTCAACTTACGGAAAAAGCATAACTGGCGTGTGATGGCGCCGGATGTTGCATAAGCGGTTTGAATCATGAGAGGATATTTTCTTACACAAACCTATTGCTTCGCTTCAGAAAGCCTACTGTAGCCATGTTGTTGCCATTGATATCGCACCACCCTTCGATGTCTTTGCTCTGAAAATATTAATTTCAAAAGCATGACAACAATTTGTTAGTGTGAGTTTCAAATTAAAAACGTGAGAAGAAAATGACAGTCTAAAATGGTAACTACATTGGCAAAACAGCCACTTTGTTCACCAAAACTTCAGCTGCTTGACGTTATTTACACCAAGTGTTAATAGCATCTACATTCTATTTACACTTTCTTAATGATAATTGCTTTTTACACTTAGTGCAAATAGCAATAAATACTATTTACACTCAGTGAAAATAACATATTTTCTTAGTGATAGATGATATTTACACTGTGCAATAGCTGTAGATGCTATTTACTAAGTGAAATAGCATACTAAGTTGAAATATTCTATTTACACCATATAAAAGTAGCAGTTCTTTGCAATATGTGTAGTAATTACATGTATTTTATACTTTATTTTGACAGATATATACTATTTGCACCTCAGTATTGTTGTACATTAACAGGATGCTATAATAACAAAGATTATGGCAGTGTAAAGATTATATTTATTAAAATTATGGATGCCGCCTTAATGGGACAATAAATGCCCCCCCTACACCTACCGCTAACCCTACCCAATAAATGCTTTTTTTATTGTTAAACATTTCGTTAAGCACTTTATTTCCACATTTAGAAGATTTTCTTAATTTTTATTGAAAGAAAGCGACGAACCCAGTCAATCGCGTCAAAATCTAAATCCATAGGCGGACACTTTACTGATTGCACCACTGAAGACATTGAAATTAATGCGCTGTTTTAAGTCTTGCTTGGCCCAAGCAGGCATTGTTAGGCGGCGCTAGTGCGAATAGCACTTGCCAATAAGGCACACTATTTGCACTTGGTGTTAATAGACACTCCGTTACTGGCTTAATATAAGATTGCAGGCTTAATATGAAGTAGAATATCTTAATGTATTTATTATTGTTTATATATATATATGATTAGCTTTAAGGTATTTAATTATCCATAAAGCTACTAGATCAAATACATTTCTATGCTATAACTTAAACCATTAGAGTTATATTATTTCTAGTAACTTATTTAGATTGAGTTCTGCTTAAAATACGGTTTTGAGTCCACATCACACATATTTGTTAAGTTGAATAACTTTAAGTAAAATGAATTTATTAATTTGAGTGAATTTCACTTTTAGGTTTAACAGTGAGACACATACACTGCTCAAAAAATTAAGGGAACACAGTAGTAACACCAAGTCATTTAAACTTCAGGTATATCCAATTAGGAAGCATAAGTGATTGTGAATGAGTTTCACCATTGGCACCCTGTTTTCTTCACGGGTGAGAGCAGGTTCACACTGAGCATGTGACAGACATGAAATAGTCTGGAGATGCTTTGGGGAACATTATGCTGCATGCAACATCATCCAGAATGAATGGTTTGGCGATGGGTCAGAATGGTCTGGGGAGGAATATCCTTGGAGGGTTGTATAGACCTCCATGTGCTAGCCAATGGTTCCCTCACTGCTGTTAGGTACCGGGATGAAATCCTCAAAGCCATTGTCAGATCTTATGCTGGTGCAGTGGGCCATGGATTCCTCCTATGCATGATAATGCTTGGCCTCATGTGGCTAGGCAGTTTTTAGATGACGAAGGCATTGATGCCATTGACATTCTTCTCATCGGCAGCAGCTTTCTGGCCCCCAACAACCTTCAGGTTTGTGTTTCTAACATGCAAAGTTTTGAACCAAGGCTAACAAATGTTGTTCATCATGCAGTTTCGGCAGATCGGGAAATGCCAGGGCCGGTGCTTAGTAGTGACCATGAGCATCGGCCGTGTAGGAAGGCTGCTTTTCATCCACAACAGCATCTCCGGACAAACATCCCATTTGGACATGGTTTGATTGGATAGCCACGGCCCCCCCT
Source organism: Gobiocypris rarus (assembly GCA_023029165.1). NCBI lineage: Eukaryota > Metazoa > Chordata > Actinopteri > Cypriniformes > Gobionidae > Gobiocypris > Gobiocypris rarus. The sequence continues at coordinate 35,835,938 of CM040922.1, forward strand.
ATGGAAGCTGGAAATTGTAACCCCATCCGCTCAAACGAAACAAGGTATGTTGAATTATGTTTCGGAGGACAGCAGTTCGGCTGGGACTTTGATACAGCAAAGGTTGCTGTCCCCCTCCTTGGCGCTGATTTTTTGTGTGCACATGGACTGTTGGTGGATGTAAAGAACCGTCTCAAACTGGCTCACTTTGATGTGGCTTGGCCTATTGACCTGGCCCAACCCTCTCGACGCAGACAGCCTCCTGCTCTGCCTCCACCCCTTGCGCACCTCCCTCCCAAGCCTCCCACACTCTATGCCCCAACACCCATGTCTTGATGGGACACCGGCTGCAGGGGGGTCTCCTAGGCCGCTGTGGCCGGTTGATACGCCCACCTCCCTGTTGACTGTTTGGTTTTTTGTTCTTCTCCTGATATGGTGAATTCTGGGGGGACGTGTGTAGTGAATGTGACATACATATGCTCACCTAAAGGATTATAAGGAACACCATACTAATACTGTGTTTGACCCGCTTTCGCCTTCAGAACTGCCTTAATTCTACGTGGCATTGATTCAACAAGGTGCTGAAAGCATTCTTTAGAAATGTTGGCCCATATTGATAGGAAAGCATCTTGCAGTTGATGGAGATTTGTGGGATGCACATCCAGGGCACGAAGCTCCCGTTCCACCACATCCCAAAGATGCTCTATTGGGTTTAGATCTGGAGACTGTGGGGGCCATTTTAGTACAGTGAACTCATTGTCATGTTCAAGAAAACAATTTGAAATGATTCGAGCTTTGTGACATCTTGCTGGAAGTAGCCATCAGAGGATGGGTACATGGTGGTCATAAAGGGATGGACATGGTCAGAAACAATGCTCAGGTAGTGGCATTTAAACGATTCCCAATTGGCACTGAGGGGCCTAAAGTGTGCCAAGAAAACATCCCCCACACCATTACACCGCCACCACCAGCCTGCACAGTGGTAACAAGGCATGATGGATCCATGTTCTCATTCTGTTTACACCAAATTCTGACTCTACCATCTGAATGACTCAACAGAAATCGAGACTCATCAGACCAGGCAACATTTTTCCAGTCTTCAACTTTCCAGTTTTGGGGAGCTCATGCCTATTTGTAGTGGAGATGAGTGGTACCCGGTGGGGTCTTCTGCTGTTGTAGCCCATCCGCCTCAAGGTTGTTCGTGTTGTGGCTTCATAAATGCTTTGCTGCATACCTTGGTTGTAACAAGTGGTTATTTCAGTCAAAGTACTGGTCTGTCTGGCACCAACAACCATGCCACGCTCAAAATTGCTTAAATCACCTTTCTTTCCCATTCTGACATTCAGTTTGGAGTTCAGGAGATTGTCTTGACCAGGACCACCCCTAAATGCATTGAAGCAACTGCCATGTGATTGGTTGATTAGATAACTGCATTAATGAGAAATCGAACAGGTGTTCCTAAAAATCCTTTAGGTGAGTGTAATTCACCTTTGTTTTTAAGCATAGTTATATACACAGTGGATTATAAATGCAGCACTTTGTTCTTAGCTGGATTCTTCATGACTGTTCAGGGATCGCGCACCTATAAATGTTCATTTTGCTCGTAGTTTTCAACTACTAAAAATAAATTACACACGCACTTGTGTGCGCAATGCGAGAAGTTTACATAATGTACTGCAATTTCCACATTGCAGTAGCATATTATCTTCATATTACATTTGACAGCATTATTTAATTTCTGGATGTTTACTCGTGTTATACACAACTGACTGAAAATACATTTTACATTATATTGCTGGTACCTTTTATATTAATATTTTTATTTTATTAGTTTATTAATTTATTGGCTTTTATTGTTTTTATTAGTTTGTCCCGAATAATTGCTTGATGACTTTAAGCAATGTTTCATAAGAGTTATTAATTGCGTAATGCCATTCGGATGTAATATTTATATCATCTTTAAACAAATGTATATATATATATATATATATATATATATACATTTGTTTAAAGATGATATAAATATTACATCCGAATGGCATTACGCAATTAATAACCTCTTATGAAACATTATGAAACATCATAATATGTCCAGTAAAAAGTATTTATTTATATATCTGTTGTTATTTTTATAAGAAATCCCTATTGTTTACTTGCCACCAGATGTGGGCTTCCATTATACCATATATGATATGAGTGGAGGTGATGGGGTCCACATCAGAGTTTTTCAGGGGCCCAGAATTTCCTAGCTACGGCCCTGTTTATGTATATTAGAGCATTGCATCATTCCTCTTTGCCTGTATTGATTTGTCTGATGTACTTTACATGCAGAGCTAAGTTTTGGAACAGAGCTAAAATATCCAAAGCAAAACTTCAGGAACTATCTTTCCTGAAAAGAAATGTCTCCATTGATTAGAACATTTATGGTCACAGCTTATTCATGAATCTACAATAGTTGCTCTTTTATTGACATGCTCCCAGTAAACAACACAAAATGTCTAATAGATTGATTACTTTCTCAGAAGCCCTAATGAGGCGTTAGATGTGAAACTTTCATGGCTCCTTTGAGGGAAATGAAACACGGTTACTGAAGTACAAATGGCCACCCGGTGTCCTTCTGTGAATCGTCATTGCTCACAGTTAACAGTTTTCAGATTCAGAAAAGAGAGTAAAGCAGTCTTTTGTGACTTATTGACTTCCATTTATACTTATTATTTTTAATACACACAACAAATGTAAAATTTGTTTTTGGATTCTCTGAAGTAGGGCTGCCCCCTAATAGTCGACTAACCATTAGTTGACTAGTAGGCTTGGTTGACCAAAATTGTGTTAGTTCAGACAAATAACCCTCTAGCAAGAGCTTCAGTTTACCGGTGTTCATTCAGCGTGCACAGCAACTGTCATTTTACATAACGTTATAATGAGAACGCTATTTTAATAAATGGTTGTGAATTCATTGGGTTTAGTTGGAGTTTTCAGCGTGTTGTTCCAGGAAGAAAGCATCAATAACAGGAGTTGCACATTCTGACCAGCACGCATGGCACTGCTGTAGATGCATATGGCAGTATTAAAGGACAATTCTGGTGAAAAATGAACCTGGGGTAATTAACACATGGTTACCGAGCAGATAGTTCTCTGGGATGCGTTTTCATGAAAATCAGATGTAAAGAGTTTTATCTCTAAAAACAGATTAGGCACAGAATATGTACAATTAAATTGCTAGTTAATACCACTAACAAGGCTTAAAATAGCCTCACACTAACACGGTAGCATAATGAGGGTCCCTACATGCAAACCGAAGCATTGAGAACTTTACAAGTGTACAAACAGTTTAATAAGAAGATACTTTAAAAAGACATTACATATACGTACGTATACAGACAGGAGCCATCTTGGAAAACAGTCTCGACGAAAGAACATGAATAGGCAGTAATGAACAGCAAAAAGATGAAAAGTGAGAAGGAAGAATGAACTGGACCAGTGTTGAGGAGGAAAGACAGTGGATAATTGAGTCAGTCCTCACAGTCTTATGGGCTTTTCACATTTGAAACTGTCAAACAAGGGTCATGCTAACTCTGGGTTCAGGGTTTAAAACAATTGCTCAAGCATAAAATAAGAGTAAAAACGGACTTTGCCAGGTCCTTGACAGTTTCCCAAGTAGCTTTATTCGGAATTGCAACAAAATATATGGATTAACTTGAATGGTAAGAATGATAGTGGCATACACAATTAAAAAAACAAAAAGAAGACATACAGATTTGTCAGCATCTAAGGCTATTTTCATGGCAAAAATTAAATTACAAAAATACAAATATCATATAAAACCAAGCAAACAAACACAACCAAAACCTTTTCTGGCATAATCTTTCTAAATAAGTTTTTAAGTAAAACAACTTTCTACTTATATTAAAGCAGGGGTTTTCAACCTTTATGGTGCCAAGAACCCCCAAATATGATGAACTTGTATGAGGGACCCCCTTCCTAAAATCCATCTATTTTTATTTAGGCCTATGAAAAAAGCATTTAAACTGCTAGATAAATTGTGTGACATTATAAATACAACATATTTTTCCCAAACTTAAAAAGCTATAGTAAAAACCTGAAGAAGAACATTTTTCAATTAAAAATTATTTGTGTAAGCATCTTTCATATTAAATGTATGTAAGCAGTACTGCCTTACAACCCTAGTGAGCAAGATAAAGGGGACTAACTAGAAAGATACAAAGCAAATATAATTCTGGAAAGTAGAGAAACAGTTAGAATGTTTGGTAGACTTAAACCATTTTTGCTTTGTCTTTTTATTCTCTGAAATTTTCTGTGGACCCCTTAGAACCTTCTGGAGGACCCCTGGGGGTCCCCGGACCCCAGTTTGAAAACCCCTGCAATAAAGTATGTTTAACAGAAAGGGGTTTCTTACAAAACATGCATAGAGTTGGGTCTTTACCTCAAAGACATACAAACCATCTCCTAAAAAGTATCTGTCGTAATAATTTTTTTTATCAACATATGTATAACACTACCCGTCAAAAATCTGGAATGATTAAGATTTTGTGATGTTTTTGAAAGAAGCCTCTTATGCTCACCAAGGCTGTGTTTATTTGATCAAAAATACAGTCAAATGTATTGTGGAATATTATTACAATTTAAAATAACTATTTTATAATCTTATCTTTTATTTTAATACACTTTAAATCAATTCCTGTGATGGAAAAGTTGATTTTTCAGCAGCCATTATTTATTAAAAAGTGACAAAAGGAAAATTCATCATTCAGTCATCATTTGCACACTCTCATGTTGTTCCAATAAAAGCCTAAGTTAAATCTGTTCATCAAATAAAGAGATCAAGTCTCTTTAGAAAAAAAATCGACTAAACAGCTCGATTCATACCGTTAGTTTAATGATCTCTTTATTAACTTTTTGAAGTGTTAATAAAGTGGTAGTTGTGTGGACTGTCAATGGAGGGACTTAAATCTCTCAGATTTAATTTAAAATCATTTGTGTTCCAAAGAAATTATTTTTGGGTGAACTAACCTTTTAATAATAATAATAATAGTAATAGTAATAATATTAAAGGGGTCATGAATTGAGAAATCAACTTTCCCTTAAAGTCCCTGTAAAGTCAAAATTAAACATGTGTTCTGAGTTGAACAACGCCTGATTCTGTAGCCCCGCCCACTGTCCAACTTTTTAAGTAATAAACATGCCACATAAGCTTCCTTCAGATTCCAATATTATGAATGCATGGTTGAACTTTATTTTCAATGAATATCCAGCTCACGTGGTGAAGACATTGCGCGTTTGTTCCTTTATTTCTGATCACGGATTCGTTTGTAAACAAGAGACTGGATTTGCAGACAGGATGAGATTGCATAAATTAATGAAGCAACACACTTATGTGAGTAAAAATTTTTTTTTTGTATGTGATATTATTGCATTGTTACAGATCGTTTGATAGTGTACGTGTCTAACTGAACCTACCTTAGCACACTGGCAAAGGCTGGAGAATCCTTTATTTGTGGTGTTGTTGGTTTATTGTGATTCAGGATCAGACTTGGACATGTTTGGGACCTGAGAATTTGTGTTTTCCAGACGGACTACCAAAACGTAAGCCCGGCCTGCTAAAAGGCTATTTAAAATAGTGAAATAACATTCCTTTCTTGATTGCCGTTGTTCACTTACTTGACTTGAGGAAAAATACAATCACGGAAGTTTTGATCATGCTGTCTGCAACATACTTGGTGTGTGTGTGTGTATGTAATGCACGGTTTGCGCTTATATCCACAGATCGTGCAGGCCAAGTAATAAAAAAATAACATTCCAATCAATCGAGGGTGGATAAGAGATAAATCATTGTGGGTTTTTTTATACAGTAGAGACGTTTTACGAGCCCTGTGGGACGAATCATTCTGGTTGCCGTTTCTCCACACGCTTTCAAAACAATTCCCACATGCACTGACAAGGGAGCTGAAGCTCATTAAATATGCAAAGCTTATCCAATCTTAGCCGTGGGCATTTACTTCCAAGTCTTCAGTGCGGCACACCCATAAAATCTGAGCGTTGCAGAAGAGAATAAAAAAAAGCCAGTTCATGACACCTTTAATAATAGTTATTATTATATATTATAATATTATTAATATCATAATATTATATATTTAGTATTATATATATTATTATTACTCCTTGGATCACCACGTGGGTTTGAGTGCCTCATTGATCCTATGTTTTCGGGAGCTTAAGCTCCGGTAGGGTCACCCAAGGCAAATTGGTCCCAGGCAAAAGCCCCTAAGGCTATCAGAAGACCAAGACATAAGTGATGTGAGAAAGACAGATGTCATCAACACTGAGCTCTTGAGACTGCAGGTTGACATAGCTGCATTGCAAAAAACATGCCTAGCTGACATGGGCATGCTCAGGGAAAAAGATTACACCTTCTTCTGGCAAGGAAAGAGTGGTGAGGAGCACAGAGAACATGGAATTGATTTTGCAGTAAGGAACTCCTAGCTGAAAATGGTTGAGATACCAATCTCAGCAGCGTGAACACAAATATATCTGGTAAAAAACATCTTGTTCTCCTTTGTGACTTCAATGCCAGAGTGGGCCATGATCATGACTTTTGGCCTTCCTGCCTTGGACATTCTGGAGTTGGCAAAATCCTTGAGAATGGGCAACGCCTGCTAGAGTTTTGTTTCTTATAATGGCCTCTGTGTGACCAACTTTACTTCCAGAAGAAGCCTCAACATAAAGTGTCATGGAGTTGGGAAGCTGGGAAGCCTCGCATTAACACCTCCATGATGCAGTATCCAAAGAAAGTTGAAGATTTTACCAAATTCTTCAAAGATGCTCTCTCTGCAAACTATTCGCACAACTCTGCCTCTGAGAAATGGTACCATTTCTGGGAGAATATTCAGAAAACAGCCTTCACAGGGAAGAAGACCTCCAAGAACCTCCAAGAACAGTGACTGGTTTGAATTCAAGTCCAGTGGGATGACCCTGGTTATCAAAGCAAAATGTGATGCCCTTGCTGAATATAAATGCTCACCGAGTGTGAAATCCCTCAAAGCACAGCGGACAGCAAGACAGCAAGAAGATGTGCCAGTGAATACTGCCAACAGCTCAGTGACGACATCCAGACCGCAGCAGCTACAGGCAACATCAAAGGAATGTACTAGGGCATAAAAAGAGCTTTAGTTCCAACCCAGAGTTAAATTCCCAAAATTAGTACAATACTATTCAGAGCTTTACTCCAGGGAGAACGTTGTACAGCACTTGATGCCATTGAACCTCTGCCCATCATGGAGGAGCATCATAGATGCTGAAACATCATTAGAGGAATTCCAAAAGGCAGTTGACTGCCTTGGTATTGGCAAAGCACCTGGTAAGCACCCCCCAGATCTTCTCAAGATCTGCAAAAATCACTCCTACAGCCCCTTCTTGATGTTCTCTGCCAGTGTTAATGTGGTCAGCAGGATGAGGTGTTTAACATCCTTTTGAAATTTGGATGCCCCCCAAGGCTGTGTAGCCTGATCAGATCATTCCATGATGACATGAAGGCAACCATTCAGCATGAAGACAGCATATCTGAACCCTCAAGAGATCAAAAGTGGTGTGAAGCAAGGCTGGGTCCTGGCTCCTATACCCTCTTCGGAATCTATTTCTCCATGCTCCTGAAACATGCCTTTGGGACTGCTACCGAAGGGGTGTACTTACACACCAGATCAGATGGGCAACCTTACAAGACTGAAAGCAAAGACTAAGGTGCGCAAAGTCATCATAAGAGATCTGCTCATTGCTGATAATGCTGCCATCACATCACACACTGAACAACAACTGCAGTGCCTCATAGACAGTTTTCCCCAAGGAGGTAAATACTTTGGGCTGACAATTAGCCTGCAAAAGACAAAAGTTCTAAGCCAAGATGTGGATATGTGTTATTGTCATTACCATCAACAACCACATACTTGATGTTGTCCACCAGTTTATATATCTTGGGTCCATCATTACCGACAATTTGTCTCTTGACACTGAGATTAACAAGCCCATTGTTAAAGCTGCAACAATGATCCAGGAAAAGAGAGCCAGACAGAAAGGACACTCCTCCAATGACATCGCCACAATTAGACATACATGCATTCGCTGCGGCAGAGTCTGTCTCTCCCGCATCAGTCTTACCAGCCATAGCCGTGCTGCTCCAGAGGCACTGACATGACTTCACGACAATATTATCAATGTCGAAAACAGTTTTTGCTTTTGGAACATTATAAATGTCTTTACAGTCACTTTTGATAAATTGTATGTGTCCTTGCTGAATAATAGTATTATTATTATTATTATTATTAATATTTTTATTTTAATCTTACTTACCCCAAACCAATGGTAGTGGATCACGGTTTTCACAAAAATATTAAGCAGCATAACTGTTTTCAACATTGATAATAATAAAGAAATGTTTCTTCTGCACCAAATCCACATATTAGATGATTTTTGAAGGATACTGTGAACATTTTTATTGTAATAATATTTCACAATATTATTGTTTTTACTGTATTATAAATAAATGCAAGACTACAAAAAATTTCAGCCTTGGTGAAAATAAGAGACTCTGCACTGCAAGTTTTTGACGCTGCTTAAATGAAATTACACAAATTGTGAGACTGTTATTTGTCAGGCATCTTAGTGAGTATGTCACTTTGTGAAACGAGATGTCAAAACCAGCATTCAGTGTGGACACTAATTATAGGAGTCCTCATTAATATTATGGCAGGTCCTTTTGAATGGATAATCTGGGACTCAAATTCATGCAATGTTCAGGACACTGCAAATACGCAGCTTAATTATTGCTGTCACAATGTGTGATGAGCCATTAGTCTGATTTTGACCCTGAATGATCAGCAGAATAGTGCTCTCTTGGAGGAATTTAGCTTTCTCATTTTTAAAATTGTTTTTATGTCAACATACTTCTTACATCCCTTTCTTTAAAAGGCATATTGCAGGTTATTTTCTTTTTAATGAATTTATAACCTTGTATGAAAATACCATATGAAAAGGTAATGCAGGATTTAAAATGTTTTAAAAAGAGTCAACAGATTTCCTTCATGGCCACCTGCATGGTGGCGTTTTGTGCAGGTGAAGAGATGGGACTTCACTTCTGCATTTGCTTCAAAACACGTGGTGGTGTATATAACGTTCACTTTAGACTGGCGGATTATCATCCTGGCGATAATTCAACATTGCAATACTTATGTAAAGGATGATATTAAATGAATAAACATCCACAAGTGATGCTTTTTTGCTATTGTTTTTACGTGAATCAAATTCAACATTGATGAATACAAAGTATGTACATTAACACAAATGCCATGTATGTACATTCAAGTTCACATACTCATAACCTCATATACATGAGGATTCACTAGGTGAATCGGCACGAAAAAGACTCATGACACACAATTAATGAATAAAGGATAACATGAAACACAATAACACTATACTATCTGAGGTTTGGCGCGGTGGGGGCGTCCACGGTCAAGGATCCGTCAGAGATGCAGCTTTAAGAAAATGTGAACTTTGCACCGCAATTCATGTTATTTAAACATTTGCTAACTACCAAATCAGCCATGATGAAAAACCACTAATGTTTTATCACATAACGTTATTTCAACGAGTGTGCCTTAGGCTATGCCTGATAGTCAAAGCACTTAGTTTCTTTTATTGGTAAGTATCAATACTCCTAGATGTCCAATACCAGCTTTGCTATTGCCTGACACATGATAATAATCTGTACAGCATTGTGATCTGAGCACAGTGTTCATATCATTAGCTAGCGTGTATATCTATAAGCAAACACTGGTGTCTCACGAGACACCTGCCCTGTCTCCACTGGTTCTCCTCACACAACAACTCAATTTGTCTCTTCTAATCGTTGTTCTGTCTAATCCTGGCTTGTCCCTAATTGTGTCATAATTGTTATGTGCTGTGCATAATTGCTGTGGTCTGCCATATGAGTATTAATAAACATTTATAATTTCCTCAGCTTGAATTGCGATCCATCGTTTTCCTATTGTTGAAATTGACTGCCCTCCTCTTTAAGTCACTTCCGGTCTTGTCATTTTTAGATGCGGAAGTTACATTTTCTCACAAAAAACGACTCAAAAAGCCTCAGTAGCGTATTTATAAGTATAAGAAAATCTAGTTCCTGCATTATTTTTCTATACATTGACTCACTGGGGTCTCTAACCTGCAATATGCCCTTTAAGAAAGGAAAAGGGCATGAGAAGATTATCAGTCATAGCTGACAACTTCCATGAGCTCCCATCATTGTGTGACAGCAGCCACCAACATCCCAGTAACCCATCGCGATTGAATCATGAAAAGCTACAAAGAGAAAGAATAATATCATCTGTCACAATCGCTAGAAATGCTGTACAGTTATGATTGAAGAAATACAGTTTTAATAAACTCTTCCTTCAGCCAATCAAATTTCCTTTAATAAAAAAGGAGATGGAAAAATGTTATAGCTTGTTCCATGAGAGCAAAAAACGAAAACTGTGTTTGCATACAGATTGAGAGATTGGAGCACTGAGGTGCTGCCGCTCTGACAGCCATAAAATAATGGGAGATTGAACCTGATGTACTACTACTCAGTTGAAATGTAGTATTATAGGGCTTGTAATAAACTAAAAATAAAATAAAACTGGCCAAAGATTGCCTAAAATGCAAGTTAATACTGAGTTCTGTCAAAAAACTCAATCTGCTTGCAATCACATCTTTCTCTATAGGGCACAGCTGGTTGGTTCCTGCTGTATCAATAGCCAATGAGCTCATTGCTCAACCTTCAAATACTGGTCATCATTTTCTGTAGCAGTTGCGTTTTGTGTATGTATTGGCATTAGCAAGTTGCGTACTTGCTCTGCAGCAACAGCGTAGAATATCTATTCCGCCAAGACCAAACATATCAACAGCCATTTCCTTTGAGTTTCGATAAATGAGCTCAAAGCCTTGTAGATGCAAGCTAAAATGGCATGCTTCAGAAAATGCTTTATCTCATTCCTGCCTTTGTTAACATTTGTGTAGGTTTGGATTTAGATAGAGTAGGTGGTATGTTATTTTCAAACGCCACAGAGCATTAACCTTTTAGCGCCACTTTACGAACTGCCACAATACATGGAGCAACCAATGTAATAAAACATTGCAAGATTCATGTACATATATACAGCCATTTCGCCATTTCCATTATCATGTCAAACACTCAAAGAGTTTTGTTATTACATATAACAATGCACAGTTAAAATACACAGAACTATTCCACAAAAAAAATAAACAGGTGGCCATGACATATTGAAAAAACAATACTCAAAAAATACCAATTGCGAAGTAACCATACCAGATGAAGATACGGTAATCTCAGCTGCTCATCTTCTCCGCTCCAGAGTTTGGTTTGTAACGGATGACTGTAGTTTTAACATCTGTCTAAATGCTGCATATTGTCAGAGACCATTGTAACAGGCCTGGTTGTGGCTACTTTTCGGAGATGTGAAAGGTTATACATTTCCCCTACAATGGCTTATGCACAAATCACATAGATAATGTATCTGCTCTTCTTGTCAAAACATTAGATTTATGAGCCATAATCAATCAGTAGCCGCTATCAGAGGACCTGGATTCCTATTCTTTCATGGCTATTATGTGATCGATGGCTTCACTAAGAGGGGGAACCTACAACAACAGCAGACGCCACATCTTTTCTCCTGGGGTTTCAGCAAGCCATGTGTCCAGCCAAACAGCTATACAGCAATTATTAATTCTTTCTCTAAACCTAATAAAAGCTCAACAAAAATAACTGGAAAAACTTTGAGTAATTATGTTCAAATGCAAAATGGTTTATTCTCTTCTTACTTATAGGTATTCTATTAACCAGTGCTGGCATGTCCCAAGTAGGCCTAATGAATTTCTGTAGAAATGTAATCTCTTAATTGAAGTGCACATAGTATCAATAAATCAATTTAACATTGACAAGAGTGTGTGTGTGTGTCTGTGAGTTCACAGCATTTCACTGTTGTCCATCTTCTACATTGCCCTCAATATAAGGCCATTAATCAGAGAGAACAGCTCTGTCAGGTAGTCGTGTCATGTCTGTGTCATTTAATCCTCTGATCCAAGGTCGCAGCCAAGAATGAGTACAGAAATGAAATTGCGACGTCTAAGGTCTGATTCACACTCAAGTCAAGAGTGTAGCAATTGTGGGTTTGAATAGGCTTTTACGTAAAGGGATAGTTTAGCCAAAAATGAATGCGATTTGGTTTCAACCCATGCTCATTGGAAAAACATGCCTATGGTGACATTTCTGCAAAATGATGTTTTGTGACAATTTCAAAGGGAAATGTCCAGCGAGTTCTGCTAAAAATGAGTTCAGCTTTATCTAAAATATATGAATCTTGCAATGTTTTATTACATTGGTTGCTCCATGTATTGTGGCAGTTCGTAAAGTGGCGCTAAAAGATTAATGCTCTGTGGTGTTTGAAAATAACATACCACCTACTCTATCTAAATCTAAACCTACACAAATGTCAACAAAGGCAAGAATGAAATAAAGCATTTTCTGAAGCATGCCATTTTAGCTTGCATCTACAAGGCTTTGAGCTCATTTATCAAAACACAAAGTACACTCGATAACTCTCTATATGTATGGCTTTTCTTATGTAATGCAAACATTAACATTTATTAATTTACAAAACATGCACTTTGGTAAAAGTGTTTTGAGGTCATATTATTGTACACAGAGTTAAATTAAAATTGCCACAGATCGGGAGGACTCAAATTCAGGAATTAGTGTTCAGGGGTTTATTAAAAAAACAGCAGACAAGACAGGATATGGTGAGGAGGGGACACCGGCCAAACTGTGTGCAGATATGATACATAATCACAGGCAACCAGGAAGAGCAACCACTGTAACTAGCTCAAGAAGATGGTAGGCTGGAGAGCAGTTATGGGAGAGCAGAACGAGACCAGAGGATACCAGCGACAGCCAGGCAGAAACTCTAAGTACAACAGGCTATGCACTCAGGAATCTAAGGCTCTGCACCAGGCTTGCTGCTAGGCAAGGAGAGCCAGGGAAGCTCTGCTCGCAGAGCAGGACAGGAACTAGAGACACAGCAAACAAGACAGACAGGACCACTGGCAGAAGTTACACTTAGCAATAACTAGAGTAACAGCACAACGAAACTTGCACAGTAGCACAACATATAATGAACTAGAAAAACCAACACAGTCTCACTCCCAACTCGTCACATATTGCCGCTTGGTCAGGACCCTCGGCGTCACTTTTTAACGCACAGGGTACCCCTTGCGTCATTTTTCGACGTTCAGGGCACTCCACTGATTCCAATGAGAAGCCTAGGGCGTCATATACAGACGTGTTGGGCACGTGAATGTTATCATCGTGATGAAATTATTTATTGGGTTATAATTTTTCCATTATGACATGTTGGAGTGTGATTCTCAATGTAATAAGCCAGCACACTTTTATTTAAATTTATTTATTTTTATTTACGCTATTCAGACACGCTTTTAAACAGCCCAACCCAACCCCACCCCGCACTAAACCTGCCCATTTGCGTATTATATGATATAAAACACAGAATATAACAGACAACAGACACACTTTATTGAAAAAGTCCTGCTATTGCAACTGTTCCGAGGCCAAACGATTGATTTGTGTGAAGAAAAGACCCAAAAGCAATCACCGTCTCCACGGTACCCCTCAGCGTCACGATATGGACGAAATGGGAACTCCATTGTTTTCAATGGGAATCCTTTGGCGTCAACAGAAGACGAAATTATATCGGTATGAAATCGCGCTGAAGAAGTGAAGTCTCATTCAGAACGCATCGCGATGTTTGGCATCAGTTCACGTACGCACATGTGGGTGAGTAGTCAAATATTATGTCCTAATGTTTGATATAAAGTATTCGCTATCGATCAGATTATTTTCAGTCACTGCATTATATCTGTCATCTCCACTGAGGATTTGAATTTCTTTGCTTTCTAAATCAACACATCTTGCTAATAGGGTAATTGCACACTGTCACGTGACATACTATAGACCTTTAAACAGTTGTTCATATTTAATAATAACTACCAGTGTAGTTTCAACGTGGAATTTGTTGTAGAAGCACAATAAAAACAACACTTGCCACACTTTTACCACAGTAACCTTAGTTTTAATGTGATAGGTGCAGTAAAAGGACAGCAACCTCAAATCTTACCACGCTTTTACCACAGTAACCTTAGTTTTAATGTGATGTTTGTTGTAAATAGACAGTAACCACAACAATTACCATGCTTTAAATGCATTTTATGTAAATCCAAATATTTTAATGTAAATAGTACTTTTTCCTGTATATAATGCAATATATTAGCTATATATTATGACTTTTGTTCTCTCTTTCTTTTTTTACCTGAAAAGACCAAAAGGGCCTTCCGGACTCAGTCAGCCCATTCTTGTTTGTGGAGAAGTAACGGAAAAGACCAAAGCTGCAACAGCAAATATTTGCAAGGGTATGTATGTATGTGTTGGTTTGAACCCTTTATCAAACATATTATTTAGCATTTGTTGTTACTTAAACTTATTCTTACAAATCCCATGGCTCAATCAGTAAGAACATATTCTCAAAGTCTCAATAATTCACAAGATTTAACAAGTAGTCAGATTCATATGATACTCATCCATATTTGTATATACTGCATACATAATCCTGCAGAACACATTCATAAGATATTGCTTGCTATTAAAGATATACTTTTAATAATGGGAATGCACACATATCAGTGAACTTATTACATAAATGTATTTAACATTTAATTATGCAACGCTTTTTACAGAAAGAAATCCTGCAGTTATGTATAAACTGACAACATCATCATCATGTCCTGCCCTGGGCACATTGGGCAACATGTGTCCTCCAACATATTCGATCTGTGGCCACGCTTCACATCTTCTCATTGAACACCGGCATTCAGGTCTTCGTGAAACATCTGTCTCATGTCTTCCTTGGTCTTCCCTGTCTCCTGCGTCCTCCTGGTGGTGTCCACTTCACAAGTGTTTTTGGGTGTTGTTGTTCGGGTATGCATAGGATATGTCCAGTGAAGTGCACCCTTTGTTCTGACACAGTTTCTCAATGTCTTCATGTGGAGTCTGTGGAGTCTTATGATCTCTTCAATTTATGCAGAACCAATATTCATAAACTGTACTTGATGTCTGCCTATGCCTTTATCAAAAAAGCATTAGTTCTCATCAGGAGTTTTAGTGAAGGACATATCTATTGCCATCCACTAGTTCTAGTCATGCAGCACTTCATGATGCTATAGTCCAATGTATATTGCTGCATTTGTTGTTTGTTCGAACAAATGAAGATAGTGAGAGTGAATACCTTTGAAATCAATATTTATTCATTAAACCTTTCAATACAGTGGTCACTATAGTACATGTCCACCATATCTACCTCCATGGTATCATTAATAACTACATCTATGGTATCATTATCACTACCTTTTTAATGTAACTGTTACATGAATCTATTATATAGAAGCATTTTCTTACTAAAAATGGTTGACATTTATAATAATTTAATTGGACTTCATTTAGTTACAATAATCACAAATATATAGTATTAAAGTTGAGAATGTAAAATGTTCTTCAGTTTTTGCCTATTTATTTTTTAATGGGAAGAAATATATTTTCAGATAACAAAATTGCACCTCATCTCTTGGTTTGTACTTCATCATGGTAATATTTTTAAAAGTTATGTTTGTTGTGTGTGTGTGTGTGTGTGTGTG
The DNA here is from genome assembly GCA_023029165.1 of Gobiocypris rarus. Taxonomy (NCBI): domain Eukaryota; kingdom Metazoa; phylum Chordata; class Actinopteri; order Cypriniformes; family Gobionidae; genus Gobiocypris; species Gobiocypris rarus. Next base: position 35,851,748 of record CM040922.1, read on the forward strand.
TGTGTGTGTGTGTGTGTGTGTGTGTGTGTGTGTGTGAGAGAGAGAGAGAGAGAGAGAGAGAGAGAGAGAGAGAGAGAGAGAGAGAGAGAGAGAGAGAGAGAGAGAGAGAGAGGGGATTGATCTTTATACTGGTGTGCATGTCTTTGAAATGTTTGACATTAAATATTGGAATATGCTTACATAAATTGTGTGCATTCTTAATGCTTTTGTTACATTTATTTTAATTCCAATAGTTCAGATGGTCAAGGGTGGCATAAAGAAGTTTAAAATGTATACCTATATTTATTTACATACCTAAATATATATACAACATAAACACACACTATAAATGTTACAAAAGCTGCAAAACTACCAGTGTGCTGTTGTAGCTTGTAGGCCATTGCATAGAAAAAGAGGTTTCTCTTTCAAATATATTTATGCATCAGTTTAACCACACACATGAGTCTTTCGTTTTAAAATGTTAGTTTTATTATTTAATTAGAATAAATAAATATTTAGCTGCCTAAATATTAAATATTTAAGGGATCCTTCAGTTTGAACCGGATGAGATCTGTCATCATTTACCATAAATGGACAGGTAAGTGTGACGCCTCTGTTCAGCTGGATTGTCATTGGCTGTGACTTTATCGTAGGACTCGCTGTGATTGGACTATCTTTTAACCCATATAAAACGGCGTTTCATGTTATAAAGTATGTATTGGTGTTAATATTACGTTAGATATACGTTAAGTAAGCTATAAAGTGTCGGTATGTTGTGAGAAATTACTCCTTAACCGAGAACACAACCCTAAGCATTGCTGCACACTTCAATGAACTACAGCGCCATTGCATTGATACAATGACAAAGATATATGGGTAATGTAGTTTAAAACGTTTAATAATGAAACAATAAATGTTAAGTAAATTACATCTTTAATGGACAACTGGATATCTAAATATGTGCATTGTGCAAACCTTTATGACATTATGAGTGGCAGGCGAAAAAAATAATATTTTACTGTGAGCATTTTGAGAAAACCTTTATGCCAGCTTTCCATATATGTCTGAAAACTGTGCCAAACATTATTTAGTAAACATAGCATAAGTAGTTGTCCTGACGATTTTCTCTGTGATACGCTAACCAGACTTTGAGATACAGCCATTTGAAATAAGTTTTGTTTTGCTCTTCCAGGGGCCACTACTGGGTCCCTGGAGGTGGAAGGCAGAATAACTTACACAGATCTATTCTCCTCATCATGGACAACAAATTTTGAGTCACATTTAAATATCAGAGTATTTTGTCTTTTCTATTCTAACATCATGCTTGCATTAGTTCTTGATGGGTATTGTGAGACCATCTGATGAAATACAGAAATATTTGAAAGAGATGTTGTAAAATAAAAATTATTAATATTTATTTCGTTTTATGGATAGACACCAATAAATATAATGGATGAACCTGCAACAACTTGCCATTATCCAGTTTCCAGTGTAAACAAAAACTATTTATTTTTATTGCAGTAGTAGATGTACCAGAATTATCAATATGGATCATTTTCAGTTAAGCTTGAAGTGTTTGTAATCCTTCCCTTTATTTCACTGAAAACTAAAAGTATATCAAACTTTTTGGTGCATTATTGTACCAAATATAATATAACCAGACAAAAATGTTTACGCGTCTCAAGTAAAATAATCAGATCACCTAAATAAACTTGTAAAATGTGTATTTACTGTACCAAACACCATACACAATATTCACCATACTTTATCACTCAACACTTTATTGGAGGATACAGTATACAGTTGATAAAGTAGCATAAAGTCAAATGAGATTCAAGATAAATAAAAATGCGTCTTCAAAAATACATTAACATCATATTAATCCATTCACAGCTGCTGAAGCCACACAAATGAGTGCCACATAATCCCATCCAGTGATACAGAAAACAGATTTGATATTGTGTTGGAAAATAATGATTCATTATCACAGCTAGACTGGTTTCTGGCTCTTTCCGGTTCATGGTCCATCATGTTCTTCTTCTTCTAAACCTCTTGCCCATTTGTACCCTACAGTAACTGATGAACAGATGATGTGGTCACTGATGTTGTGTAGCTTTTTCTCAACCAGAGGAAGAAGAACATTCCAGTGTCAGGCGTTCTCCAGTCCTGGTCTAAAAGTAAAACAAAAACACAATTCAAATTAAGTTTAATGTACAGTCAGGTTAGCCTATGTTCTGCATGATTTAAGCAGTGGTGGTGACTCTGGCCCTCAGCATCCACTGTCCTGCATATTTAGCTCCAACCTCAAACCCACCTGTCTATAACTGTCTATAAGTAAACCTGAAGACTTTGGTTAAAAATTTCAGGTGTGCTCGATTAGGCTTGGAGGTAAACTCTCCACCTGCCCATTCTGATTTAAATTTACCAAGCAGCAGTCAGTACATTATATAATATACACATTGAAGCATTATATATATAATATTGCAGCACATAATATTAGCCAAGTACTGGACAAAAACTATTTTACCCTTATCGACAGAAATATTTTAAACAGCATATCTTTTAGAAAGGCATGGTCTCTTCTCTTCTGAGCTTTTATAATTGATGCTAGATTTCTTTAGTCACTTTCAAGAGCATCACTTGTGATAGCCTTAACAATGTAACAATTGTTAAAATACTGCAATACAAATGTCATGGTAAGAATTAAGAAATAGGTACCGAGGCACCAGACTTACCATGCTTATGAAGCACCCATGGCCATGCAGAGTTCTCAGAGAGCGAGTTTTTGCCTCTTGTATTCCTCCTTGGCAGCACATTAGTCTTTTTCCTGTAGAATCTTCTGAAGTTTGTGCCTTCTCTTGCTATCCATCTGAAAACACAAATAAAATGTGTTTTATTCAGTGGAGTATAAAGTCTTGTTTCAAGCCAAAGAACTAACCAGATATTTCACATAATTCAAAGAACATTTACTATTTGATTCCTAATATATGCCACAACTCATTATCTTCCAAAGCTACCCAGAACCATCCATGGTCTACAAAACAATAGAGAAATAGCTGGAGTTTATAACAACTACATGTCTGCTTTTATCTAAGACAAACAAATGGTGATAAGAACTGAAGGCCAAAAGTGTTTCAGCCTTTATGCTAAAAGGCAGTAATTGTAATAATAATTGTATCAAAAAGGGAAGAATTTTTTTTTTTTTCTAATGTTAGATAAATCCAAGAAACAGAACCTCATTTGCTCATTTTAGGAGTTATAAAAAGATTTAGACATGAATAATGGTGTGTATTTTATCAGAATAGAAAGAATGATCGCTGCTGAAATGAATAGTTCTTTTTAGAGATCAACATCAAATTCTTAACTACATATTACAGCATTGCTTCAATACAAGACATACCAGTGGACTTGCACACTTTTCTGTCTTCTTCAAGCACAAGATGGCCATGTTCCTTCCTCAGCCAAAACAAAGGACTTATTCGATTAGCTTGCTTCGATATAAGGTCTGGTCTTTCTTCTCTGCTGTAAAACAAGAAAGTCTCACTTACTCTATGTGCAAATACCATACTTTTGTTTTTGAAACATATAAATTAAGACAGTTACAATAAAGTTAATTTACCATATGATTGAGGAGAGCATTTGATTAAATACTGATATACTAAAAATATTTTAGAAACTTTACCTGTGAAGGGCTGATTACGGCAAGATCGCTACTCACTAGTAGCTCTTGTGAGGGTTGACTCTTAAAAGTGCAGATGAATTTGATATTATAGAGATATAAAAAAAAAAATACAAAAATAAAAGTAAAAGTAATCTGCAAGTAATCCTGCAAGACAGAAAGAAAAGACATTTAATTACATTGCATGCAAGTTGTCAGTTTATACATAACTGCAGGATTTCTTTCTGTAAAAAGCGTTGCATAATTAAATGTTAAATACATTTATGTAATAAGTTCACTGATATGTGTGCATTTCCATTATTAAAAGTATATCTTTAATAGCAAGCTATATCTTATGAATGTGTTCTGCAGGATTATGTACAATATATTCAAATATGGACGAGTATCATATGAATTTGACTACTTGTTAAATCTTGTGAATTATTGAGACTTTGAGAATATGTTCTTACTGATTGAGCCATGGGATTTGTAAGAATAAGTTTAAGTAACAACAAATGCTGAATAATATGTTTGATAAAGGGTTCAAACCAACACATACATACATACCCTTGCAAATATTTGCTGTTGCAGCTTTTGGTCTTTTACTTTCCACAAACAAGAATGGGCTGACTGAGTCCGGAAGGCCCTTTGGTCTTTTCAGGTAAAAAGAAAGAGAGAAAAAGTCATAATATATAATATATTGCATTATATACAGGAAAAAGTACTATTTACATTAAAATATTTGGATTTACATAAAATGCATTTAAAGCATGGTAATTGTTGTGGTTACTGTCTATTTACAACAAACATCACATTAAAACTAAGGTTACTGTGGTAAAAGCATGGTAAGATTTGAGGTTGCTGTCCTTTTACTGCACCTATCACATTAAAACTAAGGTTACTGTGGTAAAAGTGTGGCAAGTGTTGTTTTTATTGTGCTTCTACTACAAATTCCACGTTGAAACTACACTGGTAGTTATTATTAAATATGAACAACTGTTTAAAGGTCTATAGTATGTCACGTGACAGTGTGCAATTACCCTATTAGCAAGATGTGTTGATTTAGAAAGCAAAGAAATTCAAATCCTCAGTGGAGATGACAGATATAATGCAGTGACTGAAAATAATCTGATCGATAGCGAATACTTTATATCAAACATTAGGACATAATATTTGACTACTCACCCACATGTGGCACGACACGTGAACTGATGCCAAACATCGCGATGCGTTCTGAATGAGACTTCACTTCTTCAGCGCGATTTCATACCGATATAATTTGCGTCTTCTGTTGACGCCAAAGGTTCCATTGAAATCAAAATGGAGTTCCCATTTCGTCCATATCGTGACGCTGAGGGGTACCGTGGAGACGGTGATTGCTTTTTGGGTCTTTTCTTCACACAAATCAATCGTTTGGCCTCGGAACAGTTGCAATAGCAGGACTTTTTCAATAAAGTGTGTCTGTTGTCTGTTATATTCTGTGTTTTATATCATATAATACGCAAATGGGCAGGTTTAGTGCGGGGTGGGGTTGGGTTGGGCTGTTTAAAACGTGTCTGAATAGCGTAAATAAAAATAAATAAATTTAAATAAAAGTGTGCTGGCTTATTACATTGAGAATCACACTCCAACATGTCATAATGGAAAAATTATAACCCAATAAATAATTTCATCACGATGATAACATTCACGTGCCCAACACGTCTGTATATGACGCCCTAGGCTTCTCATTGGAATCAGTGGAGTGCCCCTGAACGTCGAAAAATGACGCTTAAGGGGTACCCTGTGCGTTAAAAAGTGACGCCGAGGGGTCCTGACCAAGCGGCAATATGTGACGAGTTGGGAGTGAGACTGTGTTGGAAAAACATGAGGAAAAGAGCACACATTATAAAGGGAGGAGAAAACATGAGGAACAGGTTACAACTCTCAGGCAGAGAACAGGTGAACACTCAGACAAATGAGGACTAATCAACGACTAAACAAGAGGGTGTGGTAATTGGAAACAAGGAGGCGGGACAAGAGGAGCACATGGCAAACCAAAACAAAGACAAAGCCATGTGGTGATACACAACACAAACAGAGATATGAAACAAAGCAACACGATCTCATGACAATGCGTATAAATAGCAGTGTGCAATCAGAATGTATACGCCAAAACTCATTTTGGCGTGCATATGGTACGCCGTTTTTGGCGTGCATATGATACGCACTTTATGGCATGTATGACACGCTTTTGGGTAGGGTGAGGGTGGGGTGTGGGGTTCGTACATATAATACGCCATAAAGTGCGTATCATATGCACGCCAAAAACGGCGTACCATATGCACGCCAAATTGAGTTTTAGCGTATAGATTCTACGAGATTGCACACTGCGTACTATTTATATGCATTTTCGTGAGATCGGGCTCAACAAAGACAAGACTGACAGAACTGTCAGAGGAGAACCCTGACAAAAATAAGTCTATTAATCAATAATCTGTCCCTGTAATCAATTTATGTGAACAGGAATCTAAAGTTGTTTGTGTTTTACTGGCACTAATGTTAATTTCAGCTGGGAACTGCAATTAAATGCACTATATTGCCAAAAGTTTTGGGACACCCGTCCAAATCATTGATTTACGTGTATAAAAATCAAGCACCTATATGCAGACTGCTTCTGCAAACCATTGTGAAAGAATGGTCGCTCTCAGGAGCTCAGTGAATTCAAGCATGGTACTGTGATAGGTTGCTACCTGTGCAATAAGTCATGCAATTTCCTCACTACTAAATATTCCATGGTTAACTGTTAGTGGTATTATAACAAAGTGGAAGCAATTGGGAACAACAGCAATTCAGTGATGAAGGGTAAGCAGCGTAAAATCACAGAGCAGGGTCAGTGCATGCGGAGGCACACAGGACACAGTAGTTGGCCCCTTAGTTCTAGTTTATTTTGTAATGCTTCAGCATACCAAGACATTTTGGACAATTTCATGGTCCCAAATTTGTGGGAACAGTTTGGGGATGGCTCCTTCGTGTTCTAACATGACTGCACACCAGTGCACAAAGCAAGGTCTATAAAGACATGGATGAGGTGTGGAGGAATTTGACTGGCCTGCACAGAGTCCTGACCCTTAACCCAATACAACACCTTTGGGATGAATTAGAGCGGAGACTGGCCTTCTGGTGAACTACCTGAAAAGGAGTACAGGGGAATATTTCGGTAGCTAGCTTGAAGCCACTGGGGCTGTTGGTAAGTGTGGACTTTAGAGACCTAGGGACTTCCCAACACTACTCCTTTAATTCAACTGAAATGTTTCATCATTAGCTACACTCACCATTTGTTGATTGCCAAAGTATTGCATCTATGGATCATTTAAACAGATTTTCGACAGTTTTGGCACTACATTCATAACTTTGAGTTTTACATATCGATAATCACTTGCATAAGCAGCTCGGCGACGGCTCATGGCCCACAGGGACATTACTGCCAATCATGCGCCTTTCACTAGTGAGATAGTACGAATGCCACACGCCTGGGGATCTCACGCTGTCAAACAAATGTCTCAATTACAGAATGAAGCGCATTCATGCGCAGAGCTGTTCTCATGCCACTTCATTATCGAACTAAGCCAATTAAACTCAGAAAGGAAGGAGCAAACAATTACAATTTACCCAGCACAATCGTAAACCAGTCGTGCGTTCTCTCATTATTGTCAGAGCTTGCAAAACCACCCTGTGTCAGCCTAAAACGAAGTCAAGACTCAGGCAATTTTACAATTAACAGCAGTAAACTGAATTGTGGGAGGAAAATGAGGATGAAAAAAGTCACTATATTGACCCCAACAGGTAAAGGTTTAGTGTATTGTGGCTGGTACAACATTTTTTTTAATTAATCTTTAAGTTATTGGACATTTCACTTTCAAATTCTGGTGACACACATACTGTAGCATAATAAAACATGCCAAAAGCAACGTAATATAAGTTTGTATTTTTCCAATGAGCCTATACGTGTTAACCATGGAAAAAACACCCTTGGCTTTTACCTTTATGAACTCTGATTTAAAGGAAGTGGTCAATTCTGTTTTTGTCTCCATTATATTGACATTCTGTCCCCATTTAATAAACTGAGCACAACCACTTTGTCTCTGTCATCACTGAGTCTCTGAGTCTCTCTCTGTACCAGGAATGAATCTGATTATCTAAACGACTGGTAATTGATGAACTGTCTGTACATTCAGACATGACCTTGATTCAGATAGTTTATTTTTTATAAAAACCATTGACCACAGATTGCATTTCCACACATCTTCACATTAGATCATTAGATGTTTTATATAAAATTTCCATCAAAAAGGTTTCTGTTGGCCTGAACATGCAAGTAAAAATAAACCATCAAATGAACACAAGAGGACAAATCATTGAAATGGAAAATGTCCCTGATTGTCTTTTTCATTTTCTCTAGCCAGAATTGTCTGGAAAACACTTGATCCTTTTATCTCTCCAGCCTGCTTCAAAAATCAAAGTGTTTGCCACCCGTACAATGATGCTACGGTTTTCTCATTGCATATCTCAAACGGAGGGCTTGATTTGGTATTAAACACATTGTCACCGATGTGTTTTATTGTGCTCCAGCTTATTGGTTTTGGAACGAATATATAAGGGCAGGATGTTCATTTTGGCTGACTTTTCCTTTAATAAATTCATATTCAAGAAACTAAAAATGCTAACGAAAGTCCTCCAGTCATTTGAAAAAGGGAGCTGATGCACACAGATATTATAAATCACCATGGTACCAGACGTTTTGTTTACTTGCTTGATTTTAAATCACATATTTTGTTTGTATGTCTGTCTTTCCCAGGAGCCCACATTAAATGTCAGGTTTGATTTTTTTTAAATGCTGCACAGATAAAGGACTACTTGTATTGGATTCAACTAGAAGTGGCCAAAGGCTTCAGTCTGCTCTATTGTACATTCATTTGAATTCCAGGCCACTATTTTCCATGAACCTCTTTGTGTGTGTGTGTGTGTGTGTGTGTGTGTGTGTGTGTGTGTGTGTGTGTGTGTGTGTGTGTGTGTGTGTGTGTGTGTGTGTGTGTGTGTGTGTGTGTGTGTGTGTGTGTGTGTGTTGTGTGTGTGTGTGTGTGTGTGTGTGTGTGTGTGTGTGAAGGACCTGAGGCTTCTCCTCAGGAGCATAAAACACAGTCGGAGCATGACTGCCATCCAGATGAGACAGAGACACATACCCTCAGAGCCCAAAGAGGGATCTTTCTCATGCATAAAGCAGTCTGACTGAAGAGCGAGAGCTGTAGCCAAAACACAGATGATGAGTTCTACAATGCAACAGACCTTGCATTTTGGCACTCATTCATTCACTTGAATTCATGAAAACAAAAGTCAGCCCTCTTTCTTCTCTCCGTTGTTTTGAGCTCTGGTGAACATCTCAATCTGAATCGGCAAAGACAAATCCCTTTATCTCTTTCTAAGTATATTTTGTCCGCAAGGTTTAAAACAAACCCCTGCCCAGCCCTGACCCCAAATATAAGCAAAAATAACATGCATCTTATAAAAGCTAAAAACTGAAATCTAAAATCCAAACAGAAAATCAGACCAGAATGCAATAAACACAATCTAATGTAATTATTAGATTTATAAATAATGTACATTACTGAAAACAAAAATAAGAAGAAACAATGAATAAACCTGTGAATGTCTTTTATGGCTTTTCACTGTAAATTATAAGATGATATGTTCATTTTTAAACAGTAAATTGAATAGTGTTTTACTATAGATCTGTAAAACTGTTAGATCTATTTGTTTCCCCTATTTCTAGTAAGGGAGCTTAGTGTTTTAACCAATTAAAAGGTTTTTCCATGTAATATATTTTTTTAAACAGTTAAAAAGTATGTTTTATATAGCATGAATAAAATTTGGAACTACAATTTCTGACATGTTGTCACTTGCTATGTTTCCATCCACCTATTCTTATGCAAATTTGGGGGTATTGCAAAAAACTAAACAAAAAATGCTGAATGGAAATGCCAAGATGTGCATAAATTCTAAAAAGAATAGGTGCATAAACTATGGAAACACATAGGCCAATCAGAGACATATATGTTGAGTGTGTGAACACAATGGCCAATCAGAGACATATATGTTGAGCATGTGAACACAATGGCCAATCAGAGACATATATGTTTAGCATGTGAACACAATGGACAATCAGACGTGTTTAAGAATCCGTTCAACAGCGCTCAAAATGCTAGAGGGAAATGCTGGTTTTACCTAATTTTTTTAAAATCTGTAGTACCAAAAACTTGGTTCCGAAGTCGGTACTTTTCACAACTCTACTTTTGACATGGTTTTTGCATGCTATGAAGGCATATTCAGTGCAGTAAAAGTTATAAAAGTAATTTGTTTGGGAATCGGACCACACTTGTCCTTGATTTGTAACTCTCCTGCAAAGGATGATATTAATTAATACACATTCACATGGTCTTCACCATTGCTTTACCGTGAATCAATTTCAACATAAATTAACACAAATTATGTACAATAACACAAATGCAGTCTCACACTTTTCAACACAGCTTTGAATGACATGCTAGTAATGTAAACACTCAAATTTCCTTCATGCCATGTATGCACATCCAAGTTCACTACATACTCATGATGACATCATATGCATCCTCATACTCTCAGTGAATCGGCACAAAATAAACTCAGAATTAACACAGAATTAGTTAATAAAGGATAACATGAAACATACAATAACACTACATATACTATATACTTCTCAGCTTAACTAATCAAGGCACATTTATGCTAACCATGTGCTCAGGAACCGTTCATTAACGCTTAATACTGAGTTTACAGACATAACACTCACACATCCAAAAACAATGAATATAGTGAACAGTCTTTCTTATAATTCAACTAGAACAATGATGGTGTGCATTTTGTACATTTCATACCTATAAAGGGTGATGTTAATAAATACACTTCGACGCTTCTTCATCGTTGGTGGAAGTCTTCTTCATCAGTTCCCCTAATATGTGTGTGCCCCCAAGGGTCCATTTTAGGCTTCTCTTTTCAATATGCTGCCATTGGGTGCTATTTTCTACCATTGCTGTGCTGATGATACACAGTTTTATCTACCGCAAAACCTGACAGTTCTTATCCCTTGGACGTATTCTGTGTGACTGTTTTGAGGAGATCAAATATTGGATGGTTAATACTTTTTTGCAATTAAATAAAACCAAAAGAAAAATTTAGATTTTAGGCCCATCCAGGTATCTCCTTTTAATTTAGGTTCTATCTCCGCCAGTGTTCAACCTTATGTAAGGAATCTTGGGGCTACATTTGATTCGTCACTACATTTTGAGAAACAAATCAGTTCAGTGGAGAGATTGATTGCAAAATTAAAACAATTTAGAGGCCAGAAACAGAGGGACGCTGAAACCATATAGCCTACTGTGACCTCACTTTACAGGCACGATAGCAACAAGCAAGTTTTAGCTAGCATTACGAACTGTGCTTGCACACTAGCGTGAAATACGTAAATGTTTTCATTCACCACTGTGCCACAAGATCTCGCGAGACTAAACTGTGACGAGATTTCTTGTCGAGGTGAAAAGGAGTGTGAGGGTGAAGTTAGGATAGAATATGCCAATGCTACGTTCAAATTACACCTCCACTATAGTTTTGCTTTTAATAGGAATAAAAACAATTTAATTCAGGTGGTTAACAGTCGCTTCAATTCCATCAGTTCATCCAACACGAGCTGTTTGAGTCGTGCATATTGTGCAGCACTGAACGTGACGAGAAGACGTGCGTGCGTTATGAGTGTGTGTTGTGTGAAGCATTGAGCGTGTGTTACAAATGTGTGTGTTACATGTTAGTGGACTAGACAGTGGCAGAGGATTCGTTGCGCAGCCGAAGCGTCAGACTTATATTTTAAAATGCGCGTTCAGCACTACCTCTCCCTATTCACAGAGTACGCAGGATCGCAAAAGTAAACGGGATCGCGCATTCAAACGTGATTTCAATACGTTACCGCTTTTTGAAAGCGACTCCCAGAGGCACGCGAATATCTCCCAATATAAAAGTGATCTAGTTGTAACCACAAAGCTCTGTATCATGTTCGAAGAAAAATGTGGTCTCTATTTGCACTTTGAATATTGAGCACTTTGATTATGGTATTATGGTTATTGTTTGCACTTAATATCTATGATCAATTTGTTGGAAGGAGTTCCGTTAGGAGGTCAGAAGAAGCTCATGTGCAGTTCTAAGATCTGAAGAGACAATCATACAGGAGAGAGAATAAGCTCTCTGTTGTCTTTTACTGATAATTCATACTCAGAAACTAGAACTGAAATGAGATCCATTACAAGATGATGAGTTAAAACATTTCAAATGCACCTGCAAACTATTTTTCTAATCATGTATTTCATCATTGAGGATTTCTTAAAAATTCTATGTAAAAATCTTGTCTTGTCTCGTTCTCTTGAACCAAATCTCATGTCTTGTCTTGTCCCCTAGTGAATTGTTAACATTACATCCCTAGTCTGGAATACTGTAATTCCCTGTACTGTGGCCTGCATCCAACTACAATCTCTCGCCTGCAAATTGTCCAAAATTCTGCAGCGAGACTTCTTAAAAAAAAAAGAGAGATCAAATTTCTCCCATTTTAGTGACTTTACATTGGCTACCTGTTAAAGGATTAGTTCACTTTTAAATAAACTTTTGCTGATAATTTATTCACCCCAATGTCATCCAAGATGTCCATGTCTTTCTTTCTTCAGTCGAAAAGAAATTAAGGTTTTTGATGAAAACGTTCCAGGATTTTTCTTCATATTATGGACTTCAATGGAGGTCCAAACGACAGTTTCAGCGCAGATTCAAAGGGCTTTAAACGATACCAGACAATGAATAAGGGTCTTATCTAACGAAACGATCGGTCTTTTAAAAAAATAAAAAAGTTTACGTTTTATAAGCACAAATGTTCGCCTTGCTCTGTTCTTTGATATGTGTACGGGACGTAACGTAACGTACATAACGTAATACGCAATTACGCTGAAAAGGTCACGCTTGCATAGGCGGAAGTACCGAGTCAGTGTTTACAAATGTGCAGAGGGAGGATTCAAAATCGTCCGACATCGGCGTTTGACTTATGTGCACGTTCAACAACGACTCGGTACTTCCGCCAACGACAAGTGTGACCTTTTCAACGTAATTGTATATTACGTGACGTCACGTACACATATCACAGAATGGAGCAAGGCGAACATTTGTGCTTATAAAACTTAAACTTTTTTATTTTTTTAAAAGACCGATCGTTTCGTTAGATAAGACCCTTATTCATTGTCTGGTATCGTTTAAAGCCCTTTGAATCTGCGCTGAAACTGTCATTTGGACCTTGAACCATTTGGGGTCCATTGAGTCTATTATAAGGAGCAAAATCCTGGAATGTTTTCATTAAAAACCTTAATTTATTTTCGACTGAAGAAAGAAAGACATGGAAATCTTGGATAACATGGGGGTGAGTAAATTATCAGCAAAAGTTTATTTAAAAGTGAACTAATACTTTAATTTCAGAATCAATTTTAAAGTTGCAGTTCATATATATATATATATATATATATATATATATATATATATATATATATATATATACACTCACCTAAAGGATTATTAGGAACACCATACTAATAATGTGTTTGACCCCCTTTCGCCTTGAGAACTGCCTTAATTCTACATGGCATTGATTCAACAAGGTGCTGAAAGCATTCTTTAGAAATGTTGGCCCATATTGATAGGATAGCATCTTGCAGTTGATGGGAGATTTGTGGGATGCACATCCAGGGCACGAAACTCCCATTCCACAACATCCCAAAGATACTCTATTGGGTTTAGATCTGGAGACTGTGGGGGCCATTTTAGTGCAGTAAACTCATTGTCATGTTCAAGAAACCAATTTGAAATTATTCAAGCTTTGTGACATGGTGCATTATCCTGCTGGAAGTAGCCATCAGAGGATGGGTACATGGTGGTCATAAAGGGATGGACATGGTCAGAAACAATGCTCAGATAGGCTGTGGCATTTAAACGATGTCCAATTGGCACTAAGGGGCCTAAAGTGTGCCAAGAAAACATCCCCCAAACCATTACACCACCACCACCAGCCTGCACAGTGGTAACAAGGCATGATGGATCCATGTTCTCATTCTGTTTACGCCAAATTCTGACTCTACCATCTGAATGTCTCAACAGAAATCGAGACTCATCAGACCAGGCAACATTTTTCCAGTCCTCAACTGTCCAATTTTGGTGAGCTTGTGCAAATTGTAGCCTCTTCTGCTGTTGTTGCCCATCAGTCTCAAGTTTGTGCGTGTTGTGTCTTGACAGATGCTTTGCTGCATACCTCGGTTTTAACGAGTGGTTATTTCAGTCAAAGTTGCTCTTCTATCAGCTCGAATCAGTCGGCCCATTCTCCTCTGACCTCTAGCATCAACAAGGCATTTTCGCCCACAGGACTGCCTTTTCACACCATTATTTGTAAACCCTAGAAATTGTTGTGCGTGAAAATCCTAGTCACTGAGCAGATTGTGAAATACTCAGACCGGCCTGTCTGGCACCAACAACCATGCCACGCTTTCCCATTCTGACATTCAGTTTGGAGTTCAGGAGATTGTCTTGACCAGGACCACACCCCTAAATGCATTGAAGCAACTGCCATGTGATTGGTTGATTAGATAATTGCATTCATGAGAAATTGAACAGGTGTTCCTAATAATCCTTTAGGTGAGTGTGTGTATATATATATATATTTATATATATATACACACACACACAGTAGGTATTGAAAGTATTCAGACCCCTTTAATTTTTTTCTCATTAATGTACACACAGCACTCCATTTTGACAGAAAAATACAGAATTGTTGACATTTTTGCAGATTTACTAAAAAAGAAAAACTGAAATATCACATGGTCCTAAGTATTCAGACCCTTTGCTCAGTATTTAGTAGAAGCACCCTTTTGATATAATACAGCCATGAGGTCTTGAGCACTCTGGAAAAGGTTTTCGTCCAGGATATCCCTGTACTTGGCTGCATTCATCTTTCCCTCGATTGCAACCAGTTGTCCTGTCCCTGCAGCTGAAAAACACCCCCACAGCATGATGCTTCCACCACCACTATGCTTCACTGTTGGGACTGTATTGGACAGGTGATGAGCAGTGCCTGTCAGAGCAAACGAGAATCATGAGGTCAAAGGAAATGCCTGAGAGCTCAGAGACAGAATTGTGGCAAGAAATGGACAGCACCTGAGTTAAATATATGAGTGTCACAGCAAAGGGTCTGAATACTTAGGAGGATGTGATATTTCAGTTTTTCTTTTGTAATAAATCAGCAAAATTGTCAACAAGTCTGTGTTTTTTTGTCAATATGGGGGTGCTGTGTGTACATTAATGAGAAAAAAAAATAACTTAAATGTTTTTAGCAAATGGCTGCAATATAACAAAGAGTGAAAAATTGAAGGGGGTCTGAATACTTTCCGTACCCACTGTGTGTGTATATATATATATTCAGATGCAAAAGCCATTTCGGTCAAAAATGAGATAAAGATACTGAGTGAATGCTCTCTGCATATAGTATACGTTCATAAAATACTTCCACTTCAAACCCACTAAATCCCAGCCTCAGCGCATTCAGAAGCACCGGTACTTAAGTAGAAACCTATACATGGAAGCCTGACAAAAATGCCTTTTTTTAAAGAAAAACATCAGATGGATTTAGAGGCTTTTGCATCTGAACTCTTTTGCATCTGAACTCTTCATATATATATATATATATATATATATATATATATATATATATATACCAAAATATATATATACCAATATACCATATACCAAAATACAATACTTCTGATTCCTTACACTCCACAAAGAACTCTTAGGTCTTGTAATCAGCTTTTTTTAACTGTCCCACTTTTTCGCTGTAAAACTAAGGGTGGTCGGGCCTTCTCTGCTGCAGCATAAAAACTCTGGAACAGTCTGCCCTTCAATGTGAGATCTGCTCCTTCATTAGCCAGCTTTAAATGGGCTCTCAAATCTCATCTGTTCTCTCTGGCTTTTGATTAGATAGATCTTGGTCGTTTTTTTGTGTTTTGTTTTTTGGATTGAATCGGGTCTAATGTGTTTATATTTTGTATATGCCTTGTTTCTTTTTATGCTTTCTTTTTATTTGCACGTTTTCTTACTGTACAGCACTTTGGCGTAACTCTGTTTCTTTGAAATATGCTATAGAAATAAAATTTGACTTGACTTGACTTATAGACTTTTGTGAATAAAACGCATCGTGAGAACTCCCTCTACAATGGTAGGTACGCAGTAAAGCGAGCATGCACGCATAACCAATCACACATGTTAATCTCCAGCTACGATAATATTGTATTGTAGAACCCAAAATATTTGTAACAAGCATTTTGATGAAAACAATAGACTAGAGACTATAGAAAACTATAGATAGGATAATAATCCCTTAAAAGCAGCAAAAAACATGAAAATAAAAAAAATGACAAGTGATCACAATCATGCAACATATCACAGGAAAAATATACAAAGGACACCATGATAGTAATAATGATCATTATTCAGCATACCACATATCATACTAAAAATAAGATTAACATTGGTCATGTTTTGTGAACCGATGTAGCTTATAGATTCAGTTGTGGTGCTGTAGTTCATATTTATATGGTGTTCCATACACATGCGTGCGTAAACCCTAAATAGATGTCAACATCATTCAGTTTCGTTATATCCGGTTTCCACAGCTCTCTCCTATAAATGTGCTGCGATACATTATGATAGCAGTCTGAAGTGTAATTCAGTTGAATTGCATTCAGTTGCATAATAGCATTGTCTGCATTCCTGCTCTGTTCATTAGCGTGGTTGGTGCTTCCAGACAGCAGACCCTCATTAAAGAATGAAAAGGTCAAAGAAGAAAGGAAGACATCTCCACTGGCTTTATTCACGCTTTTCTTTTACCTCATTTGCAGACTTGAGCACACAAAGTGGTGGTTCATTCAGATAAAACACTGATGTGAAGGCTGTCTTTCACACTGTGATTTACCCATAACTACTTACACAAAAAGAAAAAGAGATTGAAAAACGCATTCAATAATAGTCTATGGAAAGCTCTGGCCCAATAAAAGCTCCTTTCTCAGGTTAACATGGGTGAAATAAATTAAAAGAAAATCATGAAAACACCACGTTCACCATGTCACTTTAGTCAATTTCATTTAGTTTTCTCTGAGCAAGTAAACAGAACAATCACAGATACTGACTTTATTATTTCAGTATAAACATCAATTTTCAAATGTTTACCGAGCAGAGTTCAAATTCAATGCCTGTTTTTGTCCAAAAAAGTATTTTTATTTAGAAGCTGCTTGTAGTAACAAGCAATCTTGTCAAAGTTTTTGTAAATAATAAGGAATTATAGAGACTATGCAATTTACTAAAATAAATAAATAAATTGTTAGCTAACTGGACCATGCTAACCAGTCGAACTTTGACTATGCCCGAATCCCTTTAAAATTAGAGTTGTCAAAAGTACAAACTTTGGTACCAAGTTGAAAAGAATGTGATGATACCAGCATTTCCGCATTTTGAGTGCTGTTGAATGGATATTCTTAAACACCATTGTGTTCAACAGCTTAACATATATATCTCTGATTGGCCATTGTAGTCACATGCTCAGCATATATGTCTGTTATTGGCTACAATGATGCCCGCTCTTCACCAAGCTTACCAGATACTCAGGAGCATTTGAAAGGAGGTCTATTAGCAGGTCTTTATATCCTCTGATTGAGAGAGCTTGACAAGAGCCAAATTGTGATGGCTAGACGACAGGGTCAGAGCATCTCCAAAACTGCAGCTCTTGTGGGGTGTTCCCGGTCTGCAGTGGTCAGTATCTATCAAAAGTGGTCCAAGGAAGGAACAGTGGTTAACCAGCGACAGGGTCATGGGCGGCCAAGGCTCATTGATGCACGTGGGGAGCGAAGGCTGGCCCATGTGGTCTGATCAAATAGACGTGCTACTGTAGCTCAAATTGCTCAAGAAGTTAATTCTGGTTCTGATAGAAAGGTTTGAGAATACACAGTGCATCACAGTTTGTTGCATATGAGGCTGTATGCATGCAGACCATGTACACCCTTTTATGGAACAGTATTCTCTGGGGGCTGCCTTTTCAGCAGGATAATGCGCCCTGCCACAAAGCAAAAATGGTTCAGGAATGGTTTGAGGAGCACAACAACTAGTTTGAGGTGTTGACTTGGCCTCCAAATTCCCTAGATCTCAATCCAATCGAGCATCCGTGGGATGTGCTGAACAAACAAGTGCAATCCGTGGAGGCCCCACCTCACAACTTACAGGATTTAAAAGATCTGCTGCTAACATCTTGGTACCAGATACCACAGCACACCTTCAGGGGTCTAGTGGAGTCCATGCCTCGACGGCTCAGGGCTGTTTTTTCAGCAAAAGGGGGACCAACACAATATTAGGAACGTCATAATGTTATGCCTGATCGCTGTATGTTGAGCACGTGAACACAATGGCCAGAGGTGTTTAAGAGTCTATTCAACAGTGCTCAAAATGCTGGTATCATCACATTTTTAAAATTGCTGTACCGACTTGGTACCGAAGACAGTATTTTGACAACTCTTTTTAAAATAAAAATAAAAAATACATTTAGAATCGACAACAGAAGAATGTTTTTTTCTATGGGTGCTTACTATGCTTACTATTCTCCTCGACTAGATGACTGACAGCATGGAGTCAATTCATTTATGGCATCTGGAATAAGGTTAATACATCCATGAATAATGCTAAACCAGCACACTTTCTGCCAACCAACAAAAAAACATGCTGAATTTTTCATAATTTTTTAATGTTTAAAAATTGAGCATTTCATCCTGGTCTAAACCTCAAGCAATTAAAAATGCACCCAAAATGATCTGCACAGTTTTTGCATGCAGCAGCACTAATTCTGTTTGACAGATTGTGAAAGTCACATCAGCTGCTGTTTTTTAAACAGCCTAAGCAAATATAACTGTAGCTAAAAAAGAGTGTGATGTCAGTCAGAGAGAGAGAAAGACGGGCATCAGGGCTCCAGACTGCGACCGCTTGAATTCGCTGCAGTATTAATAACATCGCTGCAAGATATAGAGAAGCATTCAAATTCAGTGCAGAATTCTCGGTTAAAACAGCGCTGATGTGGAAACCATTTTGCCATGAACGAACAAGTTATAGAAGGCTTTTCAGCCCACAAATCATTCACAATGAATTGAAGCTGTAACACTAACTGTAACAATGGTATTGTGGCAGAAATAATCAAATGATTTTACAATTATTCATTTCAGGTTTCTTTTACCCTTTTGAATGTAAAATTCAAGGACTTTCAAGGGCTTTACACTTTTGTACACTTTTTTTTATACACTATTTAAAGCTGACTTCATACACTTTGCCCTTTGTTGTGATCTAGATCAATATTAGAATGTCATATTAGTAAAAACCGTATGACTTGTATTGATAAATGACATGCAATTAATTTAAAAATATATTGTATGGTATATCTGTATGTAGAAAACTCTCTCTTGAGAGTTAAATAGTGTTGTCTCTGAGGGATGGTACAAACCCTATCGTGGTAAATCAAGAAAACAAGATTCAAACAATAAGACTAACCTTGTTGAACAATGATTGGTTTTCGGTTGATGAATGTATTCGGTTGTGAACAGCTGCACACCTGTCAAATGAAACACATGTTATATTAAAGCGTCTTTGGTGTTTGCATGGTTTCTATGAAAGCAAAACTGGAAATCAAGGGTGAACACTGATATGACTTCATTGACAGGCACGAAATGACACAGTCCGTGTCCTGGTTAAAATCCTGATTTCTCTGGATTTTAACAGTGTTGGAAACTTTTGGGATAATGTAAGTACAACAAAATATAAAACGTTGTTCTAGTGGTTTTTGGATATTATCTAAAATCTTACATATTGTTACCTGTTACATTTAAGGTTAAAATCCCTCACCCCCCAGCACTACCAGATCAGGTGCTGGATCCCACCATCGGTATAACTGAGTGGCACTATTGCTCTCAAGTTAGTCTGGAGCCCTGCAGACAGTTAGGGTGTAGATGGCTCTCATCACAGACAGGTGTGCAGGGCAGCTGATCGTATCTGTGGCTTGTGCCTGAGGCCTCGGGTGTGCGGTCATCAAGACGATTTAATCTGTTTTTCCCCACTGGGTTGAGCTGCCAGGACCAAATGGAATCAATTTGTCGATCGGTCCCTGACCTTGAACATAAGTGCAAAATAATTACTTGAAAACATGGCGCACTGTTCTGCAGTCAGTGTTCCTGAGGGACAAACCTCAAAAACAGATTAACAAAGCGAGCACAAGGCGCACAAGCCCCTAGTGGACATGACTCACTCATACAGACTGTTGCTCAAAGTGTCTCAAAATATCACTGAGACAGTTTTATGGAAGTAATATACAACATTTTGACATATTCTTTCTAACAGTAGCTAATTGTGTGGTGGAGACAGTTGGAAATTCTGAAGTGAAGGGAACGTAATGAATGTGAATGATGGCACAAAATTAATAAGGCCTTTGAATACTAATACTGAAATATTTTAATATGATATTTTACATCAGGCCTACTATATGTGTATATAAAATATAGAGGAACAACGGTCTGGCATCTTATTCCAGATATTTAAATGTCAATGGGGACAGAAAGCACCGTTTGTGTTATTTTTGTTCTGGGGTATGTTGCAATGTCAAGAAAATAATCTCAATATATATGATATGTGCCTCCCTTTCTTGTTAGCATGTGTGTGTGTGTGTGTGTGTGTGTGTGTGTGTGTGTGTGTGTGTGTGTGTGTGTGTGTGTGTGTGTGTGTGTGTGTGTGTGTGTGTGTGTGTCTGTGTGCCTTTGCCAGATGAATGTGCTCCTCTCCTGTCTCCACAAAAAACAAAGCCTCTGTTCTGCTCAGCTCAGATAGTGCCAGATCTCTGAAACCAGAGGAACTAAAAAAAAACCCAAAGCCCCACTTCAACCAGTATCCATCTCTGATGCATTACAAATCTGAATGGATGTCCAAATAAAAATATGTATTTTTGGTAGCATGAAAAAAAAGAGCTTTAATTGTTTGAGAGGAAAACCCCAGAATAATTTGTGTGTGTGTGTGTGTGTGTGTGTGCGTGCGTGCGTGCGTGCGTGCGTGCGTGCGTGTGTGTGTGTGTGTGTGTGTGTGTGTGTGTGTGTGTGTGTGTGCAAAATTCAACCTGTTATTTTACAATTATTTCCATTAAAATGGGGGGTAGGGTAGGTAGTATGGTGCACAGGACAGGCAGAGTGTTTAAGTGGGGGGTGTCCCGTCCCTGCTGGTTCTGTAAAGCTTGACAGCAGCGGCTCATCTAATACGCTCATCTAATCGCATACGGTCGGTCCGTGTTTTACACGTTGCCTGGGAAAAACAACAGCGCCGTTTTAATATTCTGCACGACTCGCGCTCATTTCTCTCTAACGTCCACAACAGGAAGTACAGACAAAAAGTCGTCTAAAATTGCAGAAGAGACAGTTAAAAGCAGTTAAAAACAAGCGATGAAAACAGTCTTTTATAATCGACAGATAGCGTTCAGCTGCGGGGAAGAGCCGGTGAGAGTATCCAGTCAGGGATCACCGGACCCTCTTCAGTGGAAGCGCGCGTCCAAGCGCTGGAGAGACGCGCAGAGCGCGTGAGCTGAACACATCCGCGTCCTTTTGAACTGGACCTGATCTGAGGCACCACAGTATCATATAGAGGTAAGAACTAAGGTAACAAGATAAGACTTGTCTTAGTATACACTCTCTAATAATATCTGATATGTATCTGAACGCAGTCGTTCGTATAATTTAAATATATCGTACTGTATTTATAAAGAGCATTTGGAAGCCACGGTGGTTTTGTCTTTAGCGTCTGACATTAACAGTTAACTTACCGTTGTCTTTTGGTCATATGGATAACGTCAGGTTCATTATATATTGATTATATATCAAACGTGGGCAAATGAGTAAGTCTATGTTGTGAAGTGAACTACAGCAGCTGTTCTTGGAGCTGAAACCGGAGGACTCACTTGGTCAAAGACGTTTAAACTACACGAATTTAGTTCCTTTTCAAATGATTGACAGATTGCGCCTGAAAAGTTTTAACGTTGGTTTTGGTGTTGTGGTCATAACTTCGACTTCCTTTTAACATTAAAGTGCATTTTAAATTAGGCTACCTTATAGTTAATTTTGTTTTCTATGGTAAATATTTCAGATTAAAGAAATTCAACCTATTCTCTGATTAGTCTGACTATATTTTGTCTGGCTAATATAATAACATGCATATAGATGTTGAGTTTGGCAGAGATAAACAACCTCTCACCACAAGACTAAAATATAAACTCATCTCTGATACAAATGCTGAGTGTTAAGCAAATAATATAAAGAGCAAATTTGTTGTGAAAGATTAGTTGTGCATGCTAAGAGAAAGATAGTGAAAAATCCTTGTGAATTTCTGTCAGATAATGTGCTGATTTACAAACATGGTTTGGATGTTGATCATCAGATAGACCTCTCATTCCCATCAAGAAGAGAAAGGTTTTTCAATCAGCATGTAAATGATTTCATTTTCTGTGTAAGGCTGTGCAATTGACTGCAGACACCAATCTAGAAACAAGTGCAATTTTCCTAGAGAATTCTCTCAGCGCAAAGGCAGTTTTCTACAGATTCTACAAGATGAACTGTCAACCATTTCAGAACAGATGATGAATTTAAAAGAGCGATGCCATATGTTGTTTGCTTGGCTGTTATTTGTAGAGTCCTGATGGAAATCTGTTATATATTAGGGTTATATATTAGGAGATAACATTGTCAAAATGATTGATCTTATAGCTGTTGCATCCTTTAAGGGATTTAAAGGAATATTAAAAACAATTAAGTTAAGCTCAAATGATGGCATGTCTCTTCCCTTACAATTAAAAAGTGAATGAGGCCAATTTTTTGGATGATTAAAAAAGCAGAAATGTGAAGCTAATGTTAAAAAAAAGAGCCTTGTAGTAGGCACAGGTTAGATTTTTGGATTCAAATATCACAAAAACAATTAGAACAATGTTATATATTTTGTTGACTTGTGTACTTACAGTATCCCAAATGTTTCCAACAATGTTTAAATCCAGAGAAATAAGCAATTTTAACCAGGACATGGACCATGTCCGTGCATCACCTATCAATGACATCATACAGTATAAAAGCAGCTTTAACTCATGTTGCATTCTAAGTCTTCTGAAGTCATACGATAACTTCATGTGAAGAACAGAGTTGATCTTAATGTTTTAATCGCTGAAATGATGATCCAATCCGCGCTCCGTGTGAACACCCGCCACTGCTTCATATTTCATTCAAATAATACTCAAATAATACTTATTTTCTTCACAAAAATCAATCGTTTGGCCTCGAAACACTTAAATAAAAATTTAAATAAATAGTGCCTGCAGTCGTATCTGCCTGTTATATCCAGTTTTTTTTATAATACACAAATAGTTGGGAAGGGGTTGAGAAAAAAAGATACCAATTAGCACCTCTAGTGGACATTTCACCCGAAAAGTGCAGGGAAACGTACCTGGAGGTTGCTATAGTAGCTGCGAGCGAACACACAGTAGCATTATAACATAACTTTTAACACACTCAAATAATGTATCTAATAGGATAAAAAAGCTCTGCGTTACCCCACATACGCATGAGCGGAAGAAGCGGAAGCGGTCGTCTGAGGCAATAAAAGTTAATAAAAAATAATAGTAGTTCAGCCAAATCAAGATATTTCTTGATGTCAAAAATTACATATTGTGGCTTTAATTCTTCTGATAAAACTATTATTTGAGATGAAAGGCTGTTTAAAACCGTAAATCATTGTTCTGTCATTAATGACTCACCTAATGTCGTTCCAAACCCATAGGACCTCCGTTCATCTCCGAACACAGTTTAAGATATTTTAGATTTAGTCCGAGAGCTTTCTGTCCTTCCATTGAAAGTGTATGCACACTCTACAGTCCGTGTCCAGAAAGGTAAGAAGAAAGGTATGAAAAACATCATCATAGTAGTCCATGTGACATCAGTGGGTTAGTTAGACTCTTTTGAAGCATTGACAATATACATTTTGGTCCAAAAATAACAAAAACTACGACTTTATTCAGCATTGTCTTCTCTTCCGCGTTAGTTTGAATCCCGCTGCTGACGTAAAACGCTGCTGCTGCGTTATCTGGCTTCCATGTAGTCTGAGGGAGACCCACGCTTGCGTCTTACATCAGCAACGCGTCACTGTGGACTCGTGAATGCGGATTCAAACAAACGTGGAAGAGAAAAGAATGCTGGACAAAGTCGTAGTTTTTGTTATTTTTGGACCAACATGTATTGTCGATGCTTCAAAACTAACCCACTGATGTCACATGGACTACTATGATGATGTTTTTCATACCTTTCTTCTTACCTTTCTGGACACAGACTGTAGAGTGTGCATACACTTTCAATTGAAGGACAGAAGGCTCTCGGACTAAATCTAAAATAAATGTTGTGTTCGAATGACGGAGGTCTTACGGGTTTGAACGACATTAGGTGAGTCATTAATGATTCATTCATTTGGGTGAACTTACCCTTTAATGGTATTGTGCAATAATGACATTGTAAAATTGGTACATTACTATTCATTTATGTGGTAATACATTTGCAATGACTAAGCATTTATTGAATATTCCTTTAAGAGTTATACTAACCAAACACAGTAATTTCAGTTACTTTCAGTTGCTTTTGGCAAAACATCCGACTTCATGAACTGTGCTATACACTGACGAATCTACACTGACGTCTTCTCTCTGTCTGCAATATGAATGAGCTCCTTGATATGAAGTTCAGCAGGATAGACAGCTCTTCCCTCCCACAGGCAGAAATTTCTTCCAGCCCATCACTCTGATGGTCAGACAACTCACATCCCATGAACCACCAGGCACAAAGAAGACCAAGAGACAATTTAGTGATTCCTCACCTGTGTTTATGCAAGCATGTTCTCTTCAGTTTTCCAAACATGCTTAATAAATCAAAAGGGAAAATGTAATTACTCTTATCGATTCATCACAAACAGCTCATTAGTCCCAAAGCTGAAGCCTCTTCTGGGCTGCCACAAGCTTTCTCACCAGAAAACTGGAGAAATATGACAAGTGGTTCACTTTGAGTTGCTTTGAGAGGAACGGTTCAGATCTGAGTGAAGAGTTGAAATCTAAAGATCTTGTCTGACATACATATTCATACTGACAGGCCTTTTCTATTTATTTTAGGTGAACTTGTAGATGCTGTAGACACCTAGAGCTTAATCTTCTCTAAAGGATGAAGATCACAGCGCCTTCTAGAATGTATCATCTTCTCTTCAATTGTCCTGTATCAGTGTAATCTTGTTTGACTTCCATCTGGATGGTTTGAACCAGGATGGCCAAGCCATCCTTTTTAAGGAGAGCTCAGCTGCTCCTGTTTTTTCTGGGTGTGGCTTACATCATGGAAGGAAGCGTGTTACTGCTTCAGCGCTCCAGTGTGGTAAACTTTCAGAGAGAAACGGATACCATGGCGCTCCTTCCTACCAGCGCCACCTAGAGACCTGGGTGTACCTGCTGCCAGGTGGTTGTACAGGAGAAACGCAATCCAGGAGATGAAGAACCAACCTCTTGAGCAGACAAGCAATATAATGGACCACAAGCACCTCATATCTCGTAACCTGGAAATCAGGCATCTGAGACGCCACTGGTTTCACAGTAATGCTGAACAGAAAAGCTCTTCTAAACATAATCTGTCACACAGAGAAGCCAGACATAAAGGTAATGTTTATAAAACAATATAATACCCATCTTTAAGATGTTTTGTAATTATTCAAAACCATTTATATATATATTTTTTTTATTGTTCTCAACAAGGGACCTACATTGGATGTTTTATAAACAATGAAACGGAGCATGCACTCGGCGGGACGGTTCTTTATGATTTTCGTAAAATGACCAGCACCTTGTGTCAGGACACCTGCTCAGAGAGGTAATGTCTGAAGGAACAGAAAGTACACTGGGTAAATGAAAGAAACACTGTTCTTTTAGAAGAATGCATTCAGTGTTTGTCCACAGAAGCAGGTGGCAGAATGTGAGCTGGCTAGACTGACCTGGAGTCAATCCAGAGAAACAGCATTAAAAAATATATTTAAATGCTTCAATCATTTAAAAGATTGAAATTTCATTTTAAAATCATTAATTCACAATATAAAAAGTAAATATGAAATATATGCAGTCACTGCTCAAAATAAAAATATGCTTTATTTAGGAAATGGTACTTAAATGGGGTACTTTAATTACGCTTTCAAAATAAGCTTCATGCCACCTTTTTTAATCTATTTGTGGATCATGCTTAAATAAGGTGGATAGAATGTAGGGCTGGGCGATATGGCTGAAAATTGTATCACAATATAAGTGTTTCATATCGGTCGATATCGATAATTATTGATATTTTTTATGACCTATTTAAAATAGGACCAGGTGAAAAATATATTACATTTAAACAATTTTATTTTAAACTTAACCTTCCTCTGAATATAATCCCCTCAGTTATAATAGCAGAAATGTCAACACCGGCATTGAAAACACTCAAATAATTCAAATGTAAATATGTTTATACTCAACGCATCCGCACGAGTGCGAGGGTGTGCGTGGAAAAAATGATGAAATAAGCCCTTTTAATGAAAATAAAGTCTTGGTGGGGACGACGGTCTTGCATAATTTGCAGAGGACATTGATCTGACTATGGTCAGACTTCCAAAATCCAAAACAAACTGCCATACTGGCGAGCTGACTTGCTTTCCTGATTTATCAACAATTTCCTTGCTCGCTGTGGCATTTTTCACATATCACTCCACGCCGGTTCTGTTACTGAACCAAACATGATACTGTTACACGATTGGCTGTTAGCGTGTCACTCCCTCTGTTGGGTTACCAGAGTGAAAAATTATCGAACACGTTTTTTTGTCTATCGCAATACATATCGTTATCGTTTTATCGCCCAGCCCTAATAGAATGAGAAGTCCTTCAACTGGTTAAAAGTTTGGGATAATTACGATTTTTTATGTTTTTGAAAGATGTCTCTTATGCTCACCAATGATGCATTTATTTGATCAAAATACAGTAAAAAACAGTAATATTGTGTAATATTATTTTAATTTAAAATAACTGTTCTATTTTAATATATTTTAAAATGTAATTTATTCCTGTAATGGCAGAGCTGAATTTTCAGCAACAATTACTCCAGTCTTCAGTATCACATGATCCTTCAGAAATCAGCTATATATACTGTGAATTTATAATGAATAATACCATTACAGCATTTATTAACTTTGTTTAGATTCTACAAAACATTTTTTACATTTCAAATAGCAGCAGCTAATGTAATTTTTAACATTACAATAGAATTAGTTAATTTATTATGAATTAACGTAAATTACCAATAAATAAAAGCATTTTTATAAATTAACATTATAAATGCTGTAGAAATGTTGTTCATTGTTAGTTCATCATATCTAATTAATTAACTAATGTTTACTAACTAACCCATATTGTAATGTGTTAGAATATAATATAATTTATATGTGCATGTTTATGTAAATTCCCCAGAAGTGAAGGTTATCTCTTTGCAGTGGGTTCCGGTACGCTGGGCTGGAGTATGGAGCAGAGTGCCATTGTGGCAATCGGGTCTGTTCCCGTCGGGCTCGGGGAGAGGACTGTAATCTGGATTGCCGGGGAGAGAAGGGATCCCCCTGCGGAGGGGTGGAACGCATGTCTGTTTACAGGGTCGAGGATCGTCTTCCAGGACAGAGGAGATGTGAGTAACATTAAGAATTAGAGAAGAACTAGTTTAAAGGCCAGGAACCCTATATCAAAAATGGGCAGGGATGGAGTATTAGATAAGATGTGAGAGATAGCGAGGGCTGCTCTTGTAACTTCATGCAGCATCTGCTATAGGACAGTGGGAGGGTCACCTGAGGCTTTGTGCAAGATGACTTCTGTTTTTCCATCTGATGTTTCTCAGACAGAACTGTGCACTACCACGGCTGTTACAAGAGGCCAAAGAACTCCACTGCTGACTTTCTGATCCAGACCTCTGGGCTGACACACACTCCTCAGCAGTGTATCGAGACCTGTACAGACCAGGTTTAATTCACAACGCTTGTATTTGTGAATTTGTAGCATGAATTTGTAACTATCTGTGTGTGTGTGTATATATATAAATAATTATTATTAGGGCCAAGCACTGTAGGTGTCTAGTTTATCATTATTATTATTATTTTTATCATTAATAATCATTCTCCCTTAAACCCCCACTTAATTCACACAGTATTTATTTAGATTAAATCTAGACTTGTCTGCACTAGAAGAACAATTTGGCTGACCATCACTACTCTATACACATGAAATGGTTTGTTTGTTCAGAGCTTTATCTGACACCTGTAAAATTGTCTGTGACCTTGTCAGGACTTGCCATTGGCCCTTTTGAGAGGGCAGGACTGTTTCTGCAGCCATGCCCCATTTCTCTTCACAACCCAGATGAGTGAACAGGAACACATGTGTGAGAGGGGCAACAAAACAAACCACACTTCCCCTTATGATCTGGACTACTACTGGGTGTACAGTACTCCTGTCTTAGGTAACCTACAACATGCTACAACATTTTACTTTAAGAACTACTGCTGCAACAGAAAATATCTGTTCTTTCAGATGCAACATGCAAAGAAAGGACATTTCTACCCCAGAAGTCCAGGACTCTCGTGGCCCTGTCCAGCTTCCCAGGGGCAGGAAACACCTGGTTACGTCACCTGATTGAACTCGCCACTGGATTCTACACCGGCAGCTATTACTTTGACGGATCTCTGTACAACAAAGGTGAGAGTCCACTAATAACAATTAAACCCTCATCACTTTCAGATTAATTATGTTTCTGTAGGAGCGAGATCATGAACTCATCAGGTACACAAATGCTTTTAGATACTGCCCACAAGAAAGTCAACACTGACATCTCTTAAACATCCTAATTGTTTGTCCTGGACTAGCAAGAGATTAAATGAAAAGCAAATGCAGACTCTCTTCTCAGATTTCTGCATCTCTGCAGGTTTTAAAGGAGAGAAGGATTATTGGCAGAGCGGGAGAGTCATCTGCGTCAAGACTCACGAAAGTGGCCAGCGAGAGATTGAAATGTTCGAGTCTGCCATCCTGCTGATGCGAAACCCCTATCGTTCTCTAATAGCAGAGTTCAACCGCAAGTGTGCCGGACACCTGGGCTACGCATCGGACGTTCACTGGAGGAGCAAAGGTGCTAATGATAGAAACAGCATTCATTACAGCCTTACAGTACATCAGTCAGTTTAGAGCAGTGGTTCTCAACCAGGGGGCGGCTAGGGAGCCTCAGCAAAACTTCAAAAGAGGGCAAAATGTTTACCAAATTTGTGAATAAAAGCCTAAATTAAATCTGTTCAGCATTTAAATTGTTTGCATTAGATTGTTTCACTTCACAAGATTTGTATTAAATCATTCAAGTCATATGGATTTCTCTGAACGATTTGAAGCATCAGAGCTTTGGGTGAATAGAGATTCAATGGAGGGACAGAAATCTCTCAGATTTCATTAAAAATATTTTCATTAGTTTAACATGAAGATTAACAAAAGTTTAATGGGTTTAGGCAACATGTTCTCATTCCCAACTCGTCACATATTGACGCTTGTTCCCCCTCTGTGACAATTTTTAGCACATGGGGTACCCCTTTAGCATCTTTTTGACTAGCAGGGCACTTCATTGATTTCAGTTGTTTGCCCAATGCGTCTGATCAAGATGCTTTTCATTCTTTGCATTTGTAAAAGTAGACATGATTTTATAATTATTCATATATTATTATTTTGCAGCAACTAACCCCACTCCTGTCGCCTCTGGCTTGGCTTGCTCAGTTGGGGAAAAACTATTTTTCAAATATATTTCAAAATAAATCTAATTATTAAACTAAATTAACCATATAGACCAAATTACTTATCTATTTACTGATCTAAAGCCCACATTGTTACTGTATGATAATCGAAATATATTCTGTTGCATTATTTTCTGTTTAACACTGAAGCTGCTTTGAAACAATCTGCATTGTTAAAAGCGCTATATAAATAAAGTTGACTTGACTTGACTTGACTCTACCCTAAAACCTACCCACTTCTCAACAATATAAAAAACTTAACAGGCAAAAAAAAGTACAGTCACAGGTATTTATTGCAGTATAAAAGTAATTAAGTAGAGTCTAAGTAGAGAAAGTAGAGCGTGTTCGACAAAAGGCGGATTCGAACCTCAGGTCGAATTGCGTCAAAACTCAATGCCACATCCCTTACCCCTACACTATCACTACTGTAAACAATCCATTGTCTTCCGTAATTTTGTTTGCCCCAACCAGATGTCAGTGGGCAGAGTTAACGCATTTGTCAACTCTCCGAACACCCGAAGACGAAACGACTTTAAATAACGACTGAGCCAAAGTTACATTCATGATCGGCCTGACAGTGTGTTCCCGGCTTTACAGAATGAACCTGCGCTGGGAATTGAAAAGTCTTATATAGAATTTTGCATCGCTGCTGTTTTTCTGTCACACAACCACAAATTATTGGCTAAGTGAATAGGCAAACACTCACAGGCGCGACGTGCATGAGACAGCCTGACACCTAATTGCCTAAAACAGCTGTCAATCAAACTCATCAAGCATTATGTAAAAACCATACACTGATAAAAAAAAACAAATTTTATTTATTTTAGTATTTGAGTAAAGAGTACCTGAACACCATACTTGAGTAAAAGTACAGATTCCTTACAGCGAAAATGACAAATTTACAAGTCACCAATTTCAATACAACTTGAGTAAAAGTCTTAGAGTATCTGATTTTAACAGTACTTAAGTATTTTACTTGTACTAAATATAGGCTCAACGATGCACTAGTCCTCAACACCATGCCAGTGAAAATAAGAAACAATTGATTTGTAAGATGAGAAATCATGTTTATTTTGTAAAATAAATATAAAACTGAACACCTCAATATTGCAATAAATCAAGGTCGACAAAAATGCCTCTTAACAATAATGCTGTTGTTTTTTTGCTGCTTTTTTTACAGAGTGGTCTGAGTTTGTGGACAGTTATTCGACCTGGTGGGTGTCTCATGCTCTGGCCTGGTTGCGATTTGCCCACCGCCTGCTGGTGGTGCACTTTGAAAATCTTCAGAAAGATCTAGTCCTTCAGTTAAAGACTATCACCGCTTTCCTGAACATCAGCATTCCTGAAGAAAGACTCCTATGCACGGAGAGCAACAGAGACGGCCATTTCAAGCGCTCTGGATCTCGAAGCCTGACTTTTGACCCCTTCACCCCTGAGATGAGAGCTCGTATAGACAAATACATCCACACAGTAGATAAAGCCCTCAGAGACAGAAACATCAGCGGTCTTCCACAGGAATACATGCCCAGGTGAGGGTACATGAATGCAGCTGCTGCCCCCTGCTGGAGGGAGGACACAAAACCACAAGTGCCTGAGTAAAAAACACAACTGTCTCTCAAAGCTTTGAAATGCTGTTTGTTTGCCTGTTGTTTTATTTGTGCTTGATGTCTTATTGGCAGTGTGGAGACTATGTCTAGTTTGTATGTTATCATAAAATAAACTGATCAATTCTCTAGTATCAGTTTCAGTCTAATTTAATATTATGCTCAAATAGATTACACGTGATTTTGACTTGATTATTCAAATCTAGTATGTATTTATTTGAAAATAACTGCTTGTCAACTGTGTTTCTGATGTATATTCGGAATCTCAGGGTCAAAGCATCTTCAATTGGCACAGATGCATTCATTGAATTTCAAAGTTCCATTGTAAACAAAGATAAGACATCTTGCCCTTGTATGACTAACAGTCTTTGTCAGTGTCCTTCAGTCAAAAATCTTTAAGGGTACAGCACTAGCATGAGCTAGAGCCTCAGATAGACAAAAGGAAGAGAAACCATGATTCATTTCAAGGATGGTAGCATGATGTGATATTTCTGAGTTTTTAGATAGTTAGTTGGTACATTAGTCCTTTAGATAGTTAATTAGTACATTAGCACTTAATGTCACTGCAGGCTGAAAGAAAAACGCTGTGACTGCAGAATCCTTTCACACATCACAGGTCATGTAACCACTAGCTACAGGGAAGCCTAAAGAGCTGTTCACAGAGGACCAGCATGCTCCTCTGTCAATCTGGCCTGTTTCTTTTAAACATGCCAGACAAATCTCTTTGATCTCAATGTTGCAAACTTGGCATGTTGATTGAGCTACATTCAAATGAAATTGAAGCAGGCATTAACTAGAATAAGTATTGCCATAAATCTCACTGCATTAGAAATCAGATTAAAAAATACCTTCCCTGTAGAGTACAGAATATGGAGTCATATTCACTTGATTTGGATTGATGAAAATCTGTGCTTTTAATGTAACTCTAATTTAACAGTTTTTGAAAACTGCAGATATTCTACATGAATCAAGTCTTGGTTAAAGTAAATCACTAAACTCACAAAATAATGATTTAATTTGCAACTGTAATTTGTAAAAGTAACGTTGATGAACAATCAATCAATCAATCAACTTTATTTATATAACGCTTTTACAATGACGATTGTTTCAAAGCAGCTTCACAGTGTTAAACAGGACAACATTGCAACAAAATTTGATTTGGCTTGTTTAATTTGGATAGTTTATAGAATTATATATGACCAAATTAATAAATTCTATTTGTATATTTAGTTGAGTAACTTGGATCATAATTTGAGTGTCCCCAACTGAGCAAGCCAAGCCAAAGGCGACAGTGGCAAGGAACCAAAACTCCATCAGGGCATGACGGAGAAAAATAAACCTTGGGAGAAACCAGACTCAGTCGGGTGCCAGTTCTCCTCTGGCCTATTATTAACAGTGTATAATTATTACTCTGGCAACCTTGCAGGTCATAAATCATATTAGATAGGAATATTCGAAATTTTGGGTATGACGACGAGACGGGCTCATTTAGGATGGCGTCGATTACACAAGAATATGAATACTTGAAAGATCGGAGTTATTGCGCTGGAGACGGGTTAATTGAGGATGACGTTCGGTGAGGCGAATTCAGAGGAGAATAGAACAATATAGAACATTAGCCTCTGGATCAGTCATTGTGAGAAGAAAAAAACTCCATGACAAGGATATTTAATGACATTTATACAAAACCAAGATTTGTAATGACCTCGACAAAACATGTAAACAGTAGCAGAAAAAAGTTACAAATTTCACAAATGATGGACTTCAAAACAGAAACAGCCATTCACTGCCATTATAAAGCTTGGAAGAACCGTAAAAAATTTTAATATAACTCTGATTGAATTCGTCTGAAAGAAGAATTTCATATACAGCTCGGATGACTTAAGAGTGAGTAAATCATTTCATTTTTGGGTGAACTATCCCTTTAAAGTACATATTTGTATCACAAAAAGGTTCATAGTGTTAGGGGTTAACAGTTTAGACCCAGAGACCAGTAGTGAAGAATGAAGACCAAGAGTCAGGAGTGCAATTAATTAAAGAACATTTTTTACTGAAGAATAGTTTGCAGTTTCATCAGCAGAAGTCAGCTTCAAGTCTCTCAAGGAGTTTGTAGGCCGCTCTCCCTCTCTCTACCAGTCTCGTCCCAACAGTTGTTCTGTTTTCAAGGTCTAACCACGTCATTATTGCAAGGTGGATGATTCTGATTGGCTAAGAGAAAATGAACAGTCATGGTAAATTTCCACATTGTCAGTTATTCAGATGCACGTGTCACTTGTTGACGCTGTCACCCCGGAATTAGACCCATAGTGTCCTTCCAGTTCTGGAGCAGGCACCTGATTGTCCAGAACAACAAGTCCACCCATCTCTTAGAATGCCCATTGTCCACCTCCAATACTGATTTGTAACACAGAATAGTGCGCACATACACAGATACACAGTCTCTCCAAGGTTGGAGTTGGCTGGGCTCCAATCCAAAATGTTCCCCAAAACATACTGATAGCATGTGCTTTATCTCTGTGAGAGGTACAGACAGTAGTCCAGGCAATATTAATATTGATTCTTTAGTGTTTCAGTAAAAGGAAATATAAAATTAATAAAATATAATAAAAATGAAAGACAAATCCATATTTAATCTCTGGAAGCTGGGCTAAGTGAGCAAATACTGTTACTGCACACCCAGCATGTTAGAGGTGTGTGATACCTCCAAAATCCAAACGCACAACAACCAGTGGCGATTTCTTTAAGACTGCAAGGAAAGCTCGGATTCCCTTATAATGTCACAAAATTAATGGTCAAATGATGTACTTTTGTATTAACATTTTATTGACTAAAAATGCGTTAGAAAACGTTCATCTCAAAGACGAGTTCGTTCAGAATCAGTTACATATAGCAGGTCGGCTGACTCGATTTCCTTCTCATACATTCCCGCAGCGTCACAGTGCATTTCCCTATTGAAGCCCAGCGTCCATTGACTTCAATGGGGCTGCTTTGAACGTTTTTTTTCAGCGCAAACTAGACGGTCATTGGATAAATGCTGCGATTATGTCCCACCCACGGACGCTCAGTGTCTCTGGGGTGAATGGGAGTGGGCTGGTCCGAGTCCGAGCTTCTGCGTGATGATTGGCGGGTCTGTCGAAAGACTGCATCTCCTTTTGACTGACAGCGATTCTGTACTATAAGGAATCACTGAAGCTATTCGCGCTCAGTCCCATCGCGGATTTCTCAAGTTCAGTCGAAATAAAAACTGCTGCAACCTATTTCTTTGATATTTGCTTGGCGAAATTGCTTGATTTTCATCATACATTTCACACAATTATACACCACATTCCTTGTTTCAGTTTTACAGAGTTAAATTATTTTTTTTTAGATCGTTCATTCATTCATTCCTTCCTTCATTCATTCCTTCCTTCATTCATTCATTCATTCCTTCATATAACGTTAGTAGGCTTGGCTAGCGCCGTGGGTGAAACTGCGCACGATGGCAGACGGTGCTAATATTGTCGACCTGATTTTGGCGAAGCCATTTGAAAGTGTTCCTTCCGAGGAAAAACTTAGAATTAAACAGCAGGGCAGATCAACACCTAAGATTGATTTAGTGTAAAAGATAGGGAAAAATAACAGGTCTTTTCAGCTCTCCTGGTATGACAAATTTAGCTGGCTGACTGGAAGTGCTGTGACAAATAAAATGTACTGCTGGCCATGCCTCTTGATGAAACCATCTCATGGATGTGTTGTTTGGTCAAAGGTGGGGTTTGGAGATC
This sequence comes from Gobiocypris rarus, assembly GCA_023029165.1. Lineage (NCBI taxonomy): Eukaryota > Metazoa > Chordata > Actinopteri > Cypriniformes > Gobionidae > Gobiocypris > Gobiocypris rarus. Next base: position 35,886,847 of record CM040922.1, read on the forward strand.
TGTCTAACTTTGACAGGGCATATAAAAGACATGAAAAGAGCAATGAACATGTGAGTGCATGTGCAAGATTAAGTTGAAAGGAGCTTCTCCTGTTTAAAGCGACTCAAGTCCTACACCCGAAACACAATGGGCCAAGGCCGTTTAAGCAGCCTAGCTCTGCTGGCCGTTGAGAGGACACTGGTCAAGTCACTTGAAAAGACTAGTTGGTACGACAGGGTCACAGACCATTTTCTTGAAAAGGAACGTAGGGCAGAATTTACTTTTAAATAAATAGACAATTTTATGATGTAGGCCGAAAATGAGCTTCCCCTCTCTGACAGACCAGTAGCCACCACTGACAACAACATATAGCTGTGACACATCACACATCCCTGGGCCAGACCCTCGGTCACCACTCGAAGACCAAAATACAAACTTTAGAAAACATAAAGGAAGAACAAACAATCAGTGGTTCTATTGATAAAGTAAAATCATAACTGGAATGAATTATTAGAAATCATCATAAAACTATAGGAGGTTAATAAATATGAATTAAGGCTTTGATTATGAATTTAATTAGGATATTTACAGGTATATATTGAAGCGGCGGCAGATTCCAGAATTGACTCTTTCAATAGTAGTACCTTAATGTATGTATTTGTACTGCCCCAGTGACAAGCTGTTCTACCCTTAAAGGTACAATTCAATTGACACCGTTTTTCTCTGTGTGTAACATGCTTTTTGCAACCATATGGTGTAGTTATGACATTTACCAGCAGGGGCTAACTGGGCCAGACCTTGACCCCTTGAGATTTGCATATTAAAGTTGCAAGCAGAAAAACTAAAGTTATACAATGGAACTTTACACTGGGTAGACTTTATCTCAGTGCTTACAGATAATTTCAGAGCATTCTCCATAAAGTCTACCATTAAAATGAACACGTTCCTCTCTCCTGCAGGGTGCTTTTATGGATCTAAGAGAATGACTTAAATAACTTTGGCATACGGCTGCTCTGTTTGGCCTTGCCAAACACATCTTAGACACACTAACACGTCAAGCAGTCCATCCATCTGTTTAATATTGCGTGACGGTAAGCCTTCTGGAACAATCTATCACCCTGTGATACAATTCAGTGATTTCATAATGTCCTGCTGTAATTTCCCCCCTGCAGAGCATCAGTGCGGTCTGGGACTACAGAAACAGATCTGTGAATCATCTAATTACATGTTTTAATCAAAGGAAATGTGGAAATGATTGTTATGCATGAGTGATCATGTAAATTGAAATTACAGACACAATCAGCTAAACAATATTTATAAATAAAATGAGCCATAAAATTGTCACAAAATATGAGACTTGATTACATTGTGCTACATCCATGCATACACCACATCACAATGGCGCCAGTGTGCTCACTACACGTCAGCTATAGGTGGAGAGAGAGATATAAAGCCAATTGTGTAGATGGGGATTATTTGGAAGCCATGATTGATAAGGGCCAGTGGAGGGAATTTGGCCAGGATAGCAGGGTTACACCCTACTCTTTAACGAAGTGCCGTGAGATTGTTAATGATTGCAGAGAGCCTCGGTTTCAATGTTTCATCAGAAGGATGGTGATATTTTTACAGTTTAGCGTCCCAACACTATACCGGTATTAGGACCAACACAGACCAGGGTGAGCGCCCCTGCTGGCCTCACTAACACCTCTTCCAGCAGCTGCCTAGTTTTCCAAGAAGCATATACAATCTTTCCATCTAACTAGCATCTAAAAATTCAGTTGTTGGAAATGGAGAAGCTGGTTGATCACTGTTCTGATCATGTAAGTTAGCTCAATGTAATGTGATGATTTAGAATCTGTCTCTCTCGACTCACCTTTCTGTCCTCTAGTCTCCCATTCTGACAGGAAAAATCAATCCTAGTAAGGCTAATAAAGCTCAGGCACCTATTAGTCTTATATAGTCTCCTCAGACAGACGCAAACAACACATTGTTCTAAACAAGTGTGTCAGTCATAAATATAGCCTGAAACTGGCAGCCTTGAGATTTGCAGAAACAAAAACCACACAGCGTGTGAATGGCTGAACATGCAGTACCAAGAGGTGTTTAGAGAGGTAGAGGAGGTGAAAGAGGAGACTGCAAGGAACTGACATTCATGAACACAACACTTCTACACTTTTTTTCCATTGAGTAAGGTTTATAAAGCTCTGAGGACTGTGATGAGAGCCTGAGAGCTTGAAATCTATGCTTGAAATCACCTTGATCAAGGGCAGATGACATGAGTAGTCTTCATTAAGATTCCTGTCAGCTCAAGGTTTTATTCTGCTCTTGGCTAAACTGGCCTCTGAACCATATCCGTTTTATTCACTTGAAATGCCACACATTTTTCACCAATAAATAAATAAAAATAAATTGATGGAACTGATATTTTCCACAAGGGACATGGTGATGGGAGGAAAATTCTCACACAAAGGTTTTCCGTTAACTCGCCACTCAGGATTGGACACTTGTCTGTAGAGAGGCTGCCAGTTCCTATGTAGCTGACCAAGCATGTTATGTGAGCCAAGTTAACGAAAGTTAAAGGTGCTGTATGTATGTTTTTGACTGTACTAAAGCACAAAAATACCATAATATGTTTGCAGATATTTAGGAAATATGCTGTGTTCACATACTTGTTTCTCTGAAAACCAATGCTACAGCCAGTTATTCTACTTCCGTGTCGGAATGTCTGTTTTTGTTTTGGTCTGTGCGATGCCGCACGTTGCCAATTTACCTAATAGTATTTCACCACCACAGGTTGCCAGTTGGTAAAAACACAGCGTAGTGCAGCATTGGAAGCCAGCAAACAAACTGGGTCATAGATCGCAGATTCTATTGGACTGCAGTAACCATTTCAACCACTAGCTGTCATTCTTTCATACAACTTTGATAATAAAATTGAAAGAAATTTCGGATCATCCTCCATAAGGTGGTCGCTATTTACCACCTAGTCTCGCATAGCCAGACCTTCAGACTGACAGTGGAAGATCTGAACTCTATCATAGCTGTCATTGTCCTGTAACGCAGCCAATCAGTTTGTTTTGTTCCACACCATGTTAAGGGGTGTGAAAATATAAAGTTGATGTCCTTGCAATAACAGACCGGCATGCATCTATACATTATTAATTCAAGAACATTGTTCAAGTTTACTGCAAAAATGGAGGCGCGAACTTAGCATACTTTTTCAACATTTAGTTGATCCTGGTAATTTAGTAATTGTAAACATGATGACATTGTGTAGAATTCAACCAGATGACGACTTTTGTCTGTTTTCTGATAAGTGTGCCATATGCATCAGAGGTTTAGTCAACGGTCACTGGGCGTGATCGTCTGAGGCTGAGACAATTTACCACCCACATAACCCTAGCACTCACTATAAACCCTAACGCTCAAAATAATTAAATGGTTTGAGTTGGACAAACTTAAACAAATTAGTTCAGGCAAATTAACTTTTATAAATATTTAGCACATTTTCTTTCAAGTTCACAGAACTGATATTTTAATTAAGTAAACTGAACGGTTTCATTGTCTTAAGTTTTATGAAACGGTCCTGGGATTTCTATTTCCCAGCATTCACTCGAAAGAGAGAGTAAATGCTAAAAATTATGTGTTTTATAATGTTTTTTTTTGTGCAAGATTAATTTTAAGTGGGAGATTATGTCATGATTAATGTTTTGTTATGCTAATGTAGAAGAGTTTCTGTTAATGTGGGTTTTTAGAGAGTTACCTTCATGGTAGTGTCTCAGACGTCATGCCCATGGACCTTTTGCTGAACTTCTGATGCATATGGCACACTCAGAGCCATATAATAAGAGTTTTTCAACGGCCCTGGGCACAATTATCTGGAAACTCTTCAGTAGTCGTCATCTGATTGGTTGAATAAACGCTGATCAACTAAATGCGGGATTTTCAAAAGCATGAGAAGTTTGCGGCTCCATTGTTGCAGTTAACTTGCACAACGTTCTTGAATGAATAATTTATAGATGCACGCCGGTCTGTTATTGCAGGAACATAGACTTTACATTTTCTTGGCCCTAAACATGACACGGAACAAAACTAACTATGATTGATTGTGTTACATGTCAGTCAAACATCCTCTTGGGCGTTCCTTGACCAATGAAAGCTGCGAAAGAGTCCAGACCTTCTACTGCCAGTCCGTCATCATGTTGTCAGTCTGTCATCATGGTGACAAGTGGTGCATGTGGCTTGGTTTGAGAGCAAGTAAGTTAAATGCTTTATAGTGCTGCACTCATTCAACAAGTGCTATACCATGCTATTATTATAGCATTTTCTGAATTAGTTTGGTATAGCTAGTGTGATGGAAATATTTTATATAATGGCCTCAGAAGTGGTAAAAGGGTTATTTAACATGAAACTACAGAAAAACGCAGACTAAGGATGTTCAGGTCAAAGTCCATGTAGACTTACCCAAAAAGGTGCTTAACACAAATAAGAACAGTCATTTGATTACCTTGGATCATTATAAACCAATCACCAGGCTGCAAAGCCATCCCCTCGCCTTCAAATATGGCAGGACTATCACCGCTGCGACTAAAGATTGCTTTGTAAATAATCTTCCTCATCAGTTTCATCTCCTCAGCATCCCAGATCGCGTAGAGGAACTCGATGTTGCAATTGACTCTCTCTTTTAAAGCAACTTATACATAGTTGCTCCCCGGCGCTTAAAGAAGATTAAAGAAAATAGTCCAACGCCATGGTACAACGACCCATTAAAACAGCAGCCAGAAAAATGTAGCGTAGCTGGAAGAAAACAGAACTAGAGTTTTTTTTTTGTAATTCGAGGAAAGAGAGCATGATCGCATACAGAAAGGCCGTAAAAACTGCTAGATCTGCTTGTTAAAAGAAAACAAACACAACCCTATAGGTATTTATTCAATACAGTGGCTAAATTGACCAAAAATAAAGCTTCAACTTCTGATGTTTGTAAAGAGCACAGCAGTAATGACTTTATGAACTTCTTTACTAGTAAGATTGATAATATTAGGGATAAAATTCTAACCATGCAGCCGTCTACTACAGTATCACATCAGAGTATTACAAAAATTACACTCATTCACTGCTATAGGAGAGGAAGAATTGCCTAAACTCATTAAATTCATCTAAATCAACAACATGTATGCTTGACCCTATACCGACAAGGCTATTAAAAAAGATGCTACCAGAGGTCATAGATCCTCTTCTTAATATCATTAACTCATCTTTGTCAATAAACTATGTACCAAAGACTTTTAAGTTGGCTATTATCAAACCACTTATTAAAAAACCTCAACATGATCCTACAGAATTAGTCAATTACAGGCCAATCTCAAATCTACCGTTTCTGTCAAAAATACTAGAAAAAGCAGTGTCTTCACAATTATGTTCCTTTTTTAGAAAGAAATGGTATCTGTGAGGATTTCCAGTCAGGATTTAGACCGTATCATAGAACAGAGACTGCTCTCATCAGTTACAAATGATTTACTCTTATCATCTGATCGTGGTTGTATCTTCTTATAAGTGTAACTCGATCTTAGCGCTGCATTCGATACTATCGAACACAACATTCTTTTGAATAGACTCGAAAATTATGTTGGCATTAGTGGAATTGCATTGGCATGGTTTAAATCAATGAAGAGATGTCACAACGATCACAAGTTCAGTATGGAGTACCGCAGGGCTCAGTGCTAGGGCCATTGCACTTCAACCTGTACATGCTACCACTGGGAGATATCATTAGGAAGCATGGTGTTAGTTTTCATTGTTATGCTGACGATATTCAGCTCTATATTTCTTCACGCCCTGACGAAACTCATCAATTCACAAGATTAAAGGAATGCATAGCTGATATAAAAAATTGGATGACTAGTAATTTCCTGCAACTTAATTCAGAAAAAAATAATTTTTTTATTATTGGACAAAAGAAAAAAACTCCTCAAGGAGTGACCTAGATTACTTTTGAAAGGAGTATTACACACACACACACACACACACACACACACACACACACACACACACACACACATTCACACACACACAAAATATATATAAATTACAGCATATGCTTTCAATACAAAATGCTGAACAGTTCATTCATGCGTTCAAAAGCTCAAGGCTAGATTATTGTAATGCTCTACTGGGTGGTTGCCCCGCTTGCTTAATAAATAAACAGCAGTTTGTCCAAAACGCAGCAGCTCGAGTTTCTTACTAGAACCAGGAAGTACGATCATATTAGTCCAGTTCTGTCAACACTGCACTGGCTCCTATTAAACATCGCATACATTTTAAAATCTTGCTTATTACTTATAAAGCACTAAATGGTTTAGCTCCCAGTACTTGAGTGATCTCTTAACACATTATACTCCATCACGTCTACTGCGGTCTCTAAACTCTGGCCAGCTGATAATACCTAGAATATCTAAATCACACACACACACACACACACACACACAACGAACAGTCTTCCTAGCATTGTTCGGGAAGCAGACACACTCTGTCAGTTTAAATCACACACACACACACACACACACACACACACACACACACACATTCAAATCAAATGACTGATTGTTAGCACACACACACACACACACACACACACACACACACACACACACACACACACACACAGACATAATCTTATATCTAGGACACAAGATGGATACGCTAATGTTTATTTTTCTCCATTATTCCCTGATTGAGTTTTGGTTCCTTGCCTCTGTCTTGGGTTGCTCAGTTGTGGATACTAAAATTTTGATCTAAATTTTCAACTAAATATCCAAATAAAATGATTTACTAAACTAAATTAACTATATCAACTATAGCTCTGATCTGCCCAAATTACTATATGATAAATTGAAATGAGCTGATGACATCAGCGTTTTCTCCAAAGCAAACGTATAGCCGAATCAAATTTTGTTGCAATATTTTCCTGTTTAACACTGTAAAGCTGCATAAACAAGGACACACACATACACACACACACACACACACACACCAGGACCAATCACAATGAAGAAGGCTTGAGTGACATTGATTTTCAATCAACTGTAAAAACTCAAATATACATGCATCTTTCTGTTCGAGAGACTTATTTGGTTCTTGTGACCAGTGATCTTCCGGGTGTGAATAAAACTTCATTTCAGCAAAAAGCTATTTGGGAGTGGTGTCAGTGCTGCGCAGCTGAGGAATAGAAGTACTAAAGATTCTGTGCTCAAGAGATCACAGCAGAGACAGTGATAGTGTACACCTGAGAAGGACGGTGAGAGTGTATAGTTGCTAAAGAACTGTGTGCTTATGTGTGTTTGAGTAAACGCTAGTGATAGTAGCTTCTCGACGGGACGCCATCACCTTACTTGGGGAGGTGAATTACCTCGAAGTATTGAAATTGTGTTCGATGTATTCGAGAAGGGAATTACCTCGAGATACTGAAGTTATCTCTAGTTATCTAGTTACTATAGAAGAAGTCCGGATTGAGAATGTCCATGACACTAGCTAAGTTTATACTAGGTTACATGAAAACTTTAAGTTAAATGTGAATTAGTTTACTCAAACATTTCAAGTTAAGAAAAATAGGTACAGAATTAAAAATCTGCCAGTGTTGCTTACTTAAAAGGTTAGTTCACTCAAAAATGAAAATAAAGTAATGTGTCTGTAACGACGCTCGTTGTTGAGGGCAGGAAGGAGGCGGGAACCGCGAACATTCAAAAGATTTTAATTAAAATAAATAAACACAACTAAAGTAAACCGCACATAAAAAACGTGGGCAGCCCTCACGGACGACTGCCCACCGACATAAACAAACATAACACAAAATCCAGGCCTGGTCCTCTCTCGTCTTCCGCTGTCTTCGCTCCTCCTTTTATGCTCCCGCCACTCGGCCGCGAGACGAGACTGGTGTGACGCGCAGCTGGCACTCATTATCACTCGTCACCGGTCCCGCTCGCGTCCTCGCCCGCTGCTTGCCACAGTGTCACTCACCCTCTTGCCGTTCCTGACCTGTAAGTCCTTCATTAATCTTTGGAATACAAATCAAGATATTTTTGTTGAAATCTGATGGCTTAGAAAGGCCTCCATTGGCAGCAATGACATTTCCTCTCAAGAACCATAAAAGGTACTTAAGACGTCGTTGCAAAATCCATCTCACTACAGTGATTCTACAATCATTTTATGAAGCGATGAGAATAGTTTTTGTGCTAAAAAACAAACAAAATAATGACTTAAACTTCGGAGCGTTATGAATCAGTGATTGGATCGATTCATGATTCGGATCACGTGTCAAACCGCCAAACTGCTGAAATCATGTGACTATGGCGATCGGAACCGCTGATTCATAACTCTCAAGCTTCATGAAGCAGTGTTTTGAAATCAGCCATCACTATATAAGTTGTTGGAGATAATTGGAGATGGTGGTCCAGTGGGTTGAACCACCTAACTGACATGTAGAAGATTGCTGGTTCAATCCCAGGTCACCACCAGTGTGTCCTTGAGCAAGGCACTTTACTCCACGTTGCTTCAGGGTGATTGTCCCTGTAATTAGTGCACTGTAAGTCGCTTTGGATAAAAGCGTCTGCACAAATGCATAAATGTAAAAAAAAAGTTGTTATTTAGAGGAAATGTAATTGCTGCCAATGGAGGCCTTTCGGACCATCGGATTTTAACAAAAACATCTTCATTTGTGTTCCAAAGATAAACGGGTCTTACGGGTTTGGAACGGTATGAGAGTGATTAATACATGATATTTTTTTATGGGTAAACACTTTAAACTTAGATTTTCTTAACTTAAAAAAACGCAACTAATTGCCTCAATTTTTCTAGTTTTTGCCAACTTATTCAGGTTTACAGAGTTGACTTAGACAAGCACCACTCACATTTTCTGAAAGAGTAAGAATTTAGTTTTCAGCCCTCAAAAGAAGATTGTGAGAAATAGGCGGCTTACAAACAGAATATAACTGGAAACACCACCAAAAATAATAATGGACTCTATGAGTGAGCAAATACTTCAGATAACACATATTATTGGAAGAAAGCAGAGACTGCAGTCTCAGAGTCAGTGCAGCAGGTGAGGTGTGAGATTTGTCCTATCCATGTTAATGAATACAAATGTATTTATTTTCAAATACATAACAGACAGATGGTGGGGCACTGAAGCATGGACTGTGTTAGCAAAACTGCAGGATGTATAGAATAATCTTATATGTAGGACACAAGATGGATGATGGAAATGTTGTGCTTGCTAGACATTGTTTTCACTTGTACTCTAGCCTTCCTTTTGAGGACTTTTAATGATGCTCAAAAAAATCTAATTGATTAAAGGAAGGTTTTTTGAAAAAAATATATACATCCACTAGTTCATTTCTTCTCGTGGCCATTTCATTCACCGAGACAGAATCAGCGGAGATAATTGTTTTTCAGTCCACTAAGGTCATCTGCAAAGATCAAAGGTGCCAAACGCATCTCAGAGGACAGCGAGCGCAATCCAACTCATATTGTCATATTGACCTTCTGTTTGTGAATTTTAGCTGCAACTATTATTAAAAAGTGAAAGAGAGCGAGCATTGCGAGCATGCATTATTTATACTGCTCCAGTCACTCTGACAGTAGTTCCTTTACAAGAGAGAATCCATCAATATTGTTGCTTTTTATCATGTCCCCTGTAAGAATGTTATTGATGTCTGGAGTATCGGCAGAAGAAACACTGTCCTGGAATTGTTCTCAAAGGCCTGAGGTTTATTAAACTGCATGATAGGTTTGTCCTGAACTCCTTTCGGAAAATATGTGTGACCTTTTCCAGGTCACAAACTCTTGCAAACATCATTCCACCCAACAAGATTTGATCCACAAAGTATCAAATCCACTAAAACCTTATTCAGTCATATGGCATATCTATCTATCTATCTATCTATGCTGATTTGTAGCTCAACAAACATATCTTTATTATTATCAGTGTTGAAAACTGTTCTTGCTATTTAATTTTTTTTTGTGGATTTCAAAATATATTTAAATATAAATACATACAGACTTGTTGAGCATAAGGCGTCTCTTTTGAAAGGTTTTGAAAGGTATTACACACACACACACACACACACACACACACACACACACACACACACACACACACACACACACACACACACACACACACACACAAACAAACACAATCTTTAGGTGCAGGTATCTCTGTAAGCAAATAGCTACTGGGTGCTAAGAAAATTGTTATTCCTTTAATCTGCTGAAGATATGAAGGGAAGAAATATTTGGAGACACATGAACAAAAGAGCAACCTACAAACCAGCTGAAGATTAAAGCAATTCCTCCAACAGCTCTTTAAAGGATCAAGGGATCCTTAGCATCCCAAACATGGCTAAAGGATCTTGACACTAAGACACTAGAAGGATTTAGAATGCCAAGAGTCTAAGCATTATATATATATATATATATATATATATATATATATATATATATATATATATATATATATATATATATATATATATATATATATATATATATATATATATATATATATATATATATATATATAATCCTCAGAATAAACCTCATTGGTTCTTGCAGAAGCTCAAACGTGATGCGTAACACAAGAATGAACCTCATTGGTTCTTGCAGAAGCTCAAACGTGATGCGTGACACACAAAAATGAACCTCATTGGTTCTTGCAGAAGCTCAAACGTGATTTTAATGAAAACCACAAAACCATGCAAATAGGTTAAAGAAGTTTTTCAAATATCTGCTCCTCTCCTCTCCATACAAATGGTTTAGTCCGGTTTAGTATTTATTAATTAAATCAGTCAGTGATGCACATTAGATCATTTGACCCAATCAAATTGTAATCCCACCCCAGCTCGTGAACAGAACCAATCGGAGTTGAGGCGGCAGCTGAAGTTAAAGATGAACTTGTTGAAAGAACAGGAGACTGACAGACAGGCTGAAAATGTCAGGGAAAAGAAAATATAAATCAGGGTACCAGAAACGCCTTGAAAAGAACGAGAGGGAGGCCAGGAGAGTTGCTGTATCCCAGCCGATCAAGACGTTCTTTAAGAATAGAAGCTCAAACGTGATGTGTAACACACAAGAATGAACCTCATTGTTTCGTGCAGAAGCTCAAACGTGATGCGTAACACAAGAATGAACCTCATTGGTTCTTACGGAAGCTCAAACGTGATGCGACTAAACTGCTCAATTCGATTCGTTTTATGATCTTTTTGAAGCGCTTTGTGTCAGTTGCGTAGCTATCAATAAAGGGACAGAAATCTCTCAGATTTCTTCGAAAAGATCATCATTTGTGTTCTGAAGATGAACGAAAGTCTTACAGGTTTGGAATGACACAAGGGTAAGTAATTAATTAACAAATTACATTTTTTGGATAACCCTTTAAGATTTTCAGAGGAAACAAACCAAATGCTTATCTCTGAGCTTGAGATGCAGATATATATGGAAATTTCAAAACATAGGGGATAGTGGGGTACAAACTAACTTTTGACTTTCTCAGTTTGTGTAAATCCACTTGGGGTTCAGAGTATTTATTTTTTCCCACATTAATTTCACACGTCTAGTACAATTATGTGGTTTTGTTTCATTAATACAGTTTCTTGATTTACCCCGAAAGAATGGAAGTAAAATGTGACAACATGACCAATAGGTGGGGTACACTGTAACATGTGAGGGGCACGATGTAACATGACCAAATGACAGCTTAAATTATTACCTGATCTAATCCAAAAAATATCCAAGACAAACTACAATATTTTGACAATAAAATACAGGTAGCCTATTAACTTTTTAAAATAAAAGAATAGCATTTTTATATCATTACACTACTTTTTGAGTTTGACAACAAACACATCACTAAATACAGCTATACAGCATAGTTCAAAACATAATAATAATGAATCATTTCTGAACATTGACTTGTTATTCACCCTTTTCTCACGGTTTCTCAAAATAATTAATAAAGTGTAGAATATAATAGCGTAGTTCTAATAGGGGCTGATTGTAACGCAGTGTTATAAAGCACCCCACCTGTGCAACTGGGATTTAAACCCCGGCTCGTGTCTTCTGCTGGTTAGATCAGCATTAAAGAACCATCTCAACTGTTAAACAACAGATATAAGATTACAATAATATCAGATTTGTCTAGTTTTAAATAAACACAAAAAACAGTGATGAAAAATAAACGTAAGAGATTTACTTGCTATGGTGAGATAAATGTTCAGTAATTTTGGCGCAATTTTTTTCTAAATAATGTTGATATGGCAACTAGTAAATATACAAAGTTTCATCATCCTGGCATGTGTGGAAAGTGTTAAACCAAGCGTGTTACAACTAACCCGCTGTAGGTTGTGCCCCGCTCTCCCTACATAATGTTCCTTTACCAGCTCCCGACTCAACAAATCACATATTCAATTTTGCAAAGTTCAGGAGTAATGGAAAAGTAAACATCAGACACCGGCTCTGATGCTACACAAACTCTCAAAGCATATAAGCACTGAAGAACAAACCACCTGCATTCAATCTTAAAATCCCAACACAGGGACCATATAAGTCATTAAAAACAGGAACAGAAGGGGTTTGAATAAAAAATTGGAGAGAAAAAAAATGAATAGAACATCTGTCAGCTTGTGTAATTTAGACCAAAGCATGTGTCTCGCCTGCACTAGGAGAGCTCAGTCATGCTTCAGTCATGTCAAGCTGCCTGCTCTGTTCTTCTGTCAGAAAGCACCACAACGGCTGTTTGATCACCATGACAACCTCATGAAAGCTGGTGTAGCCCCACCGGCGAAGACAGCCGTCACAGGAAGTGAAGCTTGTATTGACATTTTTCTCATTAGAAAACACATCCAGTGCTGCTGGTGATATGAACGAGAATCAGAGGAAAGGTTTTTGATAGATTTATTAATGAAGACTCTTTTTGTCTGTAAATAGAAATGGCAGATGTTTCATGGGAAGTGAAAGGACCATTCTACGGTCAGATTAAGAAGCTCACAGGCGCTCATGACAGACTGATTGCATGAAACACTGATCCATACAGGTTATCACCTGTCATTCTACCTGTCTAGACTTTAAAGATGTGTTTGCAAGAAAGGCTACAAGATTTTGCACAGATCGATTAAAAAATCTCACTCTTTTTCAGAGAAGAAAATAAAGCAGAATACTTCTAAATGATAAAGCGTGTTGGGACAGAGGAGAAGATTAAACTAAAACCCTTTCACTGACAGTCTCAGACTAAAATGTTTGTTTGAGCTGTTTTAACTGAAAGCAACTTGCACTGGCATATCTTAAAATATGTCAGAGCTATTGTTTTGTCTCAAGATGCACACCAGTAATGTTCTTTTCTAAGGCACAATTATCAAATATAAATGTCCTAATTTAGCTGGCTTAATCTAAGCCCAGTCTGTGAAACCAGGTCATAAATTCTTTTAAAGTAAATTTCTGCCTAATGTATTTGGGTCACGCATCCAAAAATAATAAGCGTGAATCAAAATTTGAAAAACACATGTGAAAATTTTACGCAAAGTTAAATCAATGCAAAGTTAAAGGAACTGTATGTAAGAAATGTATTTCAATTAATGATAAAATGGCCCTGATATGTCACTAGACATTAAGAAATCATGTTAATTTCAAATACTTATATCACTGACAACAGTAGTCCGGCCAGGATATTGTCATTTTAAAAGTGAAGTTGCAGACATCAACTGATGTTGATGTTGACATGTTGTGTTTTGGCCTGAAGCTCCACCCTCCACCGATCTACCAATCACGAAGTCAGTAGTGTTTCGGCATGCGGGTTGCCAGCTCTGCTCTAGTTACCACAGCTGCAGCTACATACTTTTTGGATAACAAATGTCTAACTTTACGAAACCTAAAAGACCTCTCATGAAGCATAAACATACTTAACAGGAAAAACAAAACAAAAAAACATATTGTGTAGGACTCGTCACTTGCCATTGGAAGCTCCTGTAGCAGCCTACGTTCCTGCTGGATCCTGCAGCCTATCTGGCCACCTCGAGTCAGGGGGGAGAGGGGATACCCCGCTCTACAGTCATTTGAAAGTGATTGCAGTACCAGTTTTGGCCACAATCCTACATATAGGTCCTTTAACCAGAATCACAAACACGGACGCAGAAATTAAAATAATAAGCGTGAATCAAACATTTAAACAAGTTTAAAATGATATTGCTCAAAACTGAAACATGAATTCAAAATGATCTGAATCGCACACAAAATTGTGTTTTCTGCTCTTTTCATTTTTTGAATGCCTGTGCCTTTTCTTCTTTGCTCTTGTTTCCACATTCTTCACTTGTGTTTAAAATCTTGCCTTTAGAGTTTCATGTAAATCAGGGTGGGTCTTAGCATCTACATGCTCCAATAGTTCTAGACAGCTCATCCTCTCTAGCCAATCAATTGAAGAGGGAAGTTGATGTCACTTTAATGCGACTCATGCCGCTCAGTTCAGCCAGCCGCTGTTGAGCTACGAGTATAACATGTTCTCTATCACTGTATCTGCAAGGAAATGCATTATTTTATTGTTATGAATATAATCATAGGAATTATTTTGTATGATAGACGTTTTAGGGGGGTTTCTCACAATTAAACCAGTCAAATGAATGTGATCACGACTGGGTGCTTACTGACGCTTTGGCCGCTCAGTTCAACCAGCTATGAGTATAACACATTCTCTATCACTGTATCTGCAAGGATGTACATTATTTTATTATTATGAATATAATAGGCCTATTATGAATCTATACTTTTGATATGATTGACGTTTTAGGGGTTTCTCACAATTAAACCAGTAAAATGAACACGATCAGGACTGGGTGCTTGATTACTGACGCTTGGCTGAAATAAACACATTCACTATAGGCCCACTGTCTCTGCAAGGAAATATATTGGTTTACAATTATGAATATATTATTAAATATATTAATTTACACAATCAACATTTTAGAGAGGAGAGGTTAATCAGAAATAAATTGGTCAAATGGTCATGATCCCAACAAGTTGGTTATTGCCACTCTCATTCCAAAGAAATATTTTTTCGCAGCCAGTGGTGGAATGTAACGAAGCTATTGCACAACATTTGAATAAGAAACAATAGCTCCACTCATAAACTGCTCACCGTAAAACGACGCGGCGCTCAAATCCGACTCCAACATGAAATATCTCTGTAGCCATTAAAACACGTATTTAGTATCATATGTTTAAATATTATAATGTTATATTTTTTTATTTATTTAATCTACATTGATTATGAAAAGTGAACAGGACACATCATAAGATGCGCAATATGTCAGAAGACATGGGGGACAGAAATGATTTTGACCACTTCATTAAGTTTTGTTTTGTTGAAAGCCTTTCTTTAAAAGGAATTTGTTTTGTATAAATTGTATCTTTATTTTTATCAGTGTTTTATCAACCAATTGCCTGGATTTAGTAAATAATATGCAAATATAGCAGACAATGACATGGAGGTGCTGGCATCGTCAACAATGGCTTAAATGAACAACTAGAAAAAAGCTTTAGTAGGTGTATGTAGCCCTATAGCTACTTATTATTACCAGCATGTCACAAAGGTTCTGGGTTGCGCACTGAGCGGAATAAGCTTTAGAAATGAACGTAATCTTCAGAAATGCACTCTCCGCTCTCCATATTACCGCTCATTCTATGCAAACTGGTTCACAGATGGTAAGCACAATTACATTAACCCAAAACTAACTTAATTAAAATGCCACAGTTTTTTTTTTATTATTTTTTTTTATTGGAATATAGACATTAAGAGAATAATTGTTATGCAAGTACTTTTACTTTTAATGGGCCTATCAAGTGGGCTACATTTAAAATCAGGTTCTTTTTACTTAAGTAGGGTTGTCGTTGTGGTACTTCTACTTTTACTAAAGTAAATATGTCTCTGGTTATTTCTACTTTTACTTAAGTACTGAAATTCAGAACGTGTTATACTCGTAGCTCAACAGTGGCTGATTGAAGCGGACAGCCAAGTATCATGTAAGCACCCAGTCCTGATCGTGTTCATTTGACTGCTTTAATCGTGAGAAACCCCTAAAACGTCAATCATATCAAAAGAATAGATTCCTAATAGGCCATTTATATTAAAAATAATAAAATAATATATTTCCTTGCAGATACAGTGATAGAGAACGCGTTATACTCGTAGCTCAACAGCGGCTGGTTGAACTGAGCAGCCAGCCAAGCTGCCAGTAGACCTAAGCACCCAGTTTGACTGCTTTAATTGTGAGAAACCCCCCTAAAACATCTATCATAGAAAAATAATAGATTCCTAAGATTATATTCATAACAATAAAATAATGTATAATGTACAGTGATAGAGAACGCGTTAAAGGTCCTATCCCAAATGGCAAATGTCCTTCCTGATGCTGTTTTCTGTCCTATCACAGCCATGACAGATCACATGACCAGCCCAACCGGAAAATTATGAGAGGCGTGTTTCTTTTAAACAAGTGTTGCTGCATCCCAATTCACCTTATCAGCCTTATTATTTTTCAACGTGGAAGTAAGGGGTTTTCTTTGAATGTGCTACACTTCCAATTTATTGGTTGCTATAATGAGAAGAATATATCAAAGTGCAGTAAACTGTAAAACTGTTTGCTACAAACCAGTATTATTAATTAAAAGAATACATTAAAATTATGTGGTTAGAAATACCAGTTTGCCATATCAAGCAGCATAACGAGCTGTTTTGTAGAGCTAAAAACAATTGGAAACAAATGACACACCGGAAGCCAGGCATATTCAAATTGCAAATCTGCGCCCGCTCTTACCTGAAAAAAACTAAGGTGGATAGGCTATCTATGCCCTAAGAGTACTCTTTTTGAGAAGAAAAAGTACATAATTTTGAGTGTGTAGCTGAATAGTACTAGGTACAGTGGGTACGGAAATTATTCAGACCCCTTTAATTTTTTCACTCTTTGTTATATTGAAGCCATTTGCTAAAATAATTTAAGATATTTTTTTTCTCATTAATGTACACACAGCACCCCATATTGACAGAAAAACACAGAATTGTTGACATTTTTGCAGATTTATTAAAAAAGAAAAACTGAAATATCACATGGTCCTAAGTATTCAGACCCTTTGCTGTGACACTCATATATTTAACTCAGGTGCTGTCCATTTCTTCTGATCATCCTTGAGATGGTTCTACACCTTCATTTGAGTCCAGCTGTGTTTGATTATAATAATTGGACTTGATTAGGAAAGCCACACACCTGTCTATACAAGACCGTACAGCTCACAGTGTATGTCAGAGCAAACGAGAATCATGAGGTCAAAGGAACTGCCTGAGAGCTCGGAGACAGAATTGTGACAAGGCAAAGATCTGGCCACGGTTACAAAAAAAATTCTGCTGCACTTAAGGTTCCTAAGAGCACAGTGGCCTCCATAATCCATAAATGGAAGACGTTTGGGACGACCAGAACCCTTCCTAGAGCTGGCCTTCTGGCCAAACTGAGCAATTGGGGGAGAAGAGCCTTGGTGAGAGAGGTAAAGAAGAACCCAAAGATCACTGTGGCTGAGCTCCAGAGATGCAGTCAGGAGATAGGAGAAAGTTGAAGGAAGTCAACCATCACTGCAGCCCTCCACCAGTCGGGGCTTTATGGCAGAGTGGCCCGACAGAAGCCTCTCCCCAGTGCAAGACACATGAAAGCCTGCATGGAGTTTGCTAAAAAAACACCTGAAGGACTCTGAGATGGTGAGAAATAAGATTCCCTGGTCTGATGAGACTAGTATAGAACTTTTTTGCCTTAATTCTAAGCGGTATGTGTGGAGAAAACCAGGCACTGCTCATCACCTGTCCAATACAGTCCCAACAGTGAAGCATGGTGGTGGCAGCATCATGCTGTGGGGCTGTTTTTCAGCTGCATGGACAGGACGACTGGTTACAATCGAGGGAAAGATGAATGCGGCCAAGTACATGGATATCCTGGACGAAAACCTTCTCCAGAGTGCTCAAGACCTCAGACTGGGCTGAAGGTTCACCTTCCAACAAGACAATGACCCTAAGCACACAGCTAAAATAACGAAGGAGTGGCTTCACAACAACTCTGTGACTGTTGTTGAATGGCCCAGCCAGAACCCTGACTTAAACCCAATTGAGCATCTCTGGAGAGACCTGAAAATGGCTGTCCACCAACGTTTACCATCCAACCTGACAGAACTGGAGAGAATCTGCAAGGAGGAATGGCAGAGGATCCCCAAATTCAGGTGTGAAAATGTGTTGCATCTTTCCCAAAAAGACTCATGGCTGTATTAGATCAAAAGGGTGCTTCTACTAAATACTGAGAAAGGGTCTGAATACTTAGGACCATGTGATATTTCAGTTTTTCTTTTTTTTAATAAATTTGCAAAAATGTCAACAATTCTGTGTTTTTCTGTCAATATGGGGAGCTGTGTGTACATTAATGAGAGAGAGAGAGAAAAAGAACTTAAATGATTTTAGCAAATGGCTGCAAAATAACAAAGAGTGAAACATTTCCAAACACTTTCCGTACCCACTGTATAGCTCTTAGTTATGTGCATCCATTCCTGTCACGTTTACACTGCCCTGTCAATCATGTTGTCACAGTTAAAATCCTCCACATTCAATTTCATTTACCCTATCACGGAGAAATGTAGTAGCACGTGGTGATCTGCCAGTCATGGGTCTTTCATGCTGAGAACTCTCCTCGTGTTTAAATAATGATGCATTTAAGTTAACGACCAAACGTGTCTTTCTAAAAGTTCACAATGCTGTTGCAGATTAAATATAACGTGAATAACATTGAATAAATATCTTTTCGTCAGGTTAGATTGATTAATCACTCAAAACCCTTTTTAAACCTCTCCAATTCACGTCTGAAATGATTCATTAAACATAAATATCAGTGACACTATATTCACTTTCTTCACTGACAGACGGAAATTAAAAGACCGTGTCAATTAAATAAACGCATGTGGAAAGAATGCAAAGTTAAGCATTTTAAAAGTCATTTTCTTCTCATGTATTTGCTATATTTCTTCATTTGAATGATATCACTGGCTGTGGTGTGTGTGACACCTGTGTGTTTGAATTCTGGGAACAGGAACAAACCAACACACACACACACACACACACACTTGTGTTCTCCATCTGCCACCACTTCAATCAGCCTGTATAATAATAATTTCCTCTTTGAATTAAAGCCATTAAAATGCAGCAAACTGAAGTGAAGTTGTGCAGCAGTGATTCTGAGTGCATCTGTCTTCATCAGACAGACTGACAGGCTGCATAAATCAGCACAACCGCTGGGAATGAACAGCCCGAGAGATCCGTCTCTAATCAATTCCTATTAGTTTAGCATTTCTCATGCAGCCAGGGGCCTCCCGGGACACATAAACGGCAGATCACATTTGAGCAATATGTTTGATGAAATGATGAGACAGTATGTGTGGTATAGGCCTATCTGAACTGCGAGTGTTTGTGTGTGAAGGGTTGCTGGCCATTCATCACCTGTTTCAATTTTACAATTTAAATGTCTCATCCATGCAGAAATTCTGTTTTATCAAACCATCCTTTAACATTAGTGTCACATTATCAACGATGAGGAACGCAGAACATGTTTTTCTTGCCAGGTTTCTCAGATTATATATTATTCTACATTATAGGCCTATATTAATTACTGAAGACTGACGCGCTGCTGCCCCCTTCTGGATAACTGTGCGCGCGGCACCACATCACATCAGGTCAGAGAGTTTATGCTATATCTATAGCTTGTAAAAAGTCACCACTATCTGACAGATAGCGAAACAGCGGCCCGCGCCTATTAGCCAATCAGCAGTTTACGCATCATTGTAATGGAGGGCGTTTTGGTTAAAGGAATGGATGCGAAAGCTACCAACATAAGTTATGAAATGTTCTCATTCATTTATTTTCTTTGTTGACGTATTTCATATAAAACAGGAAGTTTGTGCAGGATATTGGCTTAAAGGTAAGGTAGGCATTTTATTTTTAATTTTTTTATAAACACTTTTTGTTATAGGCTATAACAAAATGCTACAATGTCCTACCTGCATGACAACATATGTATTTTCATACCTCTGTGCACCCTTCTTGCGCAGACATCACACACCATCAGTGCATAGAGCTTGTGCTGTAACTGCAATTACAAGATGGCAACCCGTGATGTTTTTCTCGAGCGGTTCATTTCAAGACTCGGACAACACTATGTCAACTCTATCAACGCTGAAATTAATCGGCAGCAGTCAGGTGGTACAACTAGAGCTCTGTAAATTTTTTACGTACATTATTATTTTAATGTGATGTGCTTTGAGACATGATATAGTTTAACGGCGTCTCTTTGAAGGAGGCGTGGCTTTGGAGACGGGAGGCTGGGATCTCAAGCTTGCTATTGGCTGCATCTGAAAACCTAGGCAGCTGACTTGTTGCCTCGCTGCCTTATCAGGCAACGACTTGTATGGCAGCGTTATACACAAAGGCACCTCACGAAACTGATTTCTGACAGACCTCTGAGGCAGCATAACAGTTGAATGATCTACAGAAAAATAAAGCGAGCTTTGGTGGTAATCTGTTAATATTGAATTACTACAGTAGTAATTTATTGCTAAAAATGACATCAGAAGTAGAAAACATTGGTCAAAAATGTACCATTTACACAAACTGACCAGCAGCCAACTTTCAGAGACCATCTTTCTTTTACTAGCTCAACTGTCACCTAATGGAATGCACAGGATTGTGGGATATCAAAGGCAGCGAAGGATACATCTATGCTGCCTTCAAAAATCGATCAAATGAAGGTCTCTCGGGAGACAGGAAGTGAAGCAAACATTGGATTCAGACATGCCTTGATGTTTCTTACCTTGAAATGTGTCCTCCAAAGGCAGAGTTTTCCTGTTTTTGGACGCAGTCATTGCTAGTCTCTCCAAAATTGCTTACCCTGCCTTTAATAACTGATTGCTACTGGTTGCAGGTAATAGTCTATTAATCTGAGAAACCTTATAGACACAATTTCATTGGACAAAAAAACACAACACAACTCAGAACCCAATGTGACTCATTTAAAAATCTTTAGTTGTATATCAGGGGTGTTCAGTCTTGCTCCCGGAGGGCCAATTTCCATCAGAGCTCAGCTCCAACCCCAATTAACACACTTACTAGGCATACTAGAAACTTCCGGGCAGGTGTGTTGAGGCAAGCTTTGGCTAAACACTGCAGTTGGTTAATATTGGGGAGTTTGTACACCCCTCCCGTTTTATAGGATGAACCCCAAGCATCTATACGTTTGTCCACTAGATGTCCCTAGTGTTTCTTTTAAAAGAATATCAACTCAAGTGCAATGAACAAGCCACTGGAGATTTAACTGATACTGATTTTTCTTGATATAGTTACTTTTGCAGCCTAAGCAATTTAGAGATCCAATTTGTCAAGACAAGGAGACTTTCGTTACTATGTGTTATGTCCCATTCATAGACATGGTCTCTAAGCTCAATTTGAAACTACTTCAGCCAGAACTGCATGGATTTTTCCTATGTTTATCTTTAAGTGTAACATCTGTGACTTTATTTAATAAAACACATTATTACTTTCTGAAAACATATGACAGCCAGATTGCTTTACCACAGTTTGGCTGTGACATATTGATAACCATGCAGGTTTCTAATCAGCATGTCATTTAAAGACAATTGCTGCCTTTTTATAGGAAGCCATTTGCAGGTGTTTGAATTTCAGTCCACATCCTTCTCTAATACCAGGGACATCTGTAAGAAATCCTTCAGAAAACAGATTTAATGTATATGTCAAAGAGCTCGGATGCCTACGGAACGAGGCGATAGGTAAGCTATAAGAATGATTGCTCAGTGTTTATTAAATGTCACTCCACTAAACAGGAGAATGATGGGGCTGTAATTCCATATTACCGCTGATCTCTGTCGCATTATTGCTGGTCAGAGGTTAGTGTTTCAGCAGGAGTCTGAAGAGCTGATTTCTCATCAGTATGAGTGGTCAACCAGAGCCCGGGGTCAGATAACTCACCTGTGTTGACCATCAGCACCGCAGTAGTTTTATCGCCATGGCAACGCAAACTTCATAATAATAATTCTGGAAAAGTGGAAGCGTAGGCCAACAGTCTTCAGGCTACAATAACCCACGTCTTATATTCCTACATGTTAGGATTCCTGAGCTCCTTTACATTTAGATTACCTTTTGTGTCATCTAGCGAGATCATATTTCAAAACATTAGTAATTTATTAATAGTTAAATGTACTCAAAATAAATATAATTTTTTCAAACAACATTATGCTGTAACATATAAAATCCTTTGTAGAATTTTTAAAAATTATTTAAAAAAAAGTTTAGTTAAAATAAGATATTTTTAATATCAGTCAATGTTATCAGCCATAATGTGAAAATAATTATCACATTATGGCTGATAAAAATGTGAGTACAGTGGCTCTAAAGCTTATTTAAAGATAATATTTAAAAAAACATAATATATAATATATTCAAATATAATTTATTAACAGATAAATACATTATTAAGCAAATCCCAACATATATATATATATATATATATATATATATATATATATATATATATATATATATACATATATATATATATATATATATATATATATATATATATATATATATATCATAATGTACACATTTATATTTATTTTGTATTTTAAAATGTATAAAATAGGCTATACAATTTTTAATATCGGTCAATTATCTTTATTAGTGATAATATGAAAATAATTATCGGCTTATCAGTATTGGCCATGCTTAAGTCTCACTATTTTTGACTGATGTAATTTAGCATATGTTTACAGTGACTTTAAGGCACATTTAACGATAATATTTAAATATTATTAACAGTTAAATGTAGGTCTCAAATAAGCATTTTCATACTGTAGTCATACTATTTAATTTAGGGCTAGATAAAATAGTATTTAAAAATCAATAGGCTATTGATCAATTATCTCTAATTATCCCAGAATTTTAATATATATCTCGCCCTGTTTGTGTCTAACTCTGATGTGACGTAGGCTAGCTCTTATTCTTCAAAGCGAAGGTGCGAGTCAACAAGATGATGGACTTCATCTCACAGACCATTGAACTTTCACAGCTGTCCTGGACGGAACACACACTCCAACATGCCTCGTGTCCGTCAGACGGGTTGCCCATCCGCCACAGCTGGGCGGCTCCATCTGTTTGAATGCTATAAAAGTTCCCCTCGTGTTCTGGCTTGGTTCGGCTGTCATATCCCGGTCTGCGACAGACGTGCGCGCTCATGTCTAACACACAGCTGTATGAGTGTTGGTGTAAGAGCTCCAGGAGAAGAACAGGCATCGCTGAGCAGCTGAGCGACAGAAGAAACGTGGCCTCGAGCGGCTCTTCTCGTCTCCTCTACGGAGCGCAGGAAAGCCCTCCTCCAGTCGGCTGTGGATGTAGATGCTATCATCAGCTATCACGCTGTTTTTTAAAGGAGAACCATGACACTATAACTTCACACATGCAGGCGTGAGACTAACGTGATAAAATCTCTTACAGTGTGCGGGAATTCTCCATCAAATCATGACAAGGAAAACATTTAAATGTTTAAATAGGCTAGCCTACTATTTTGTATTTTAAAGCATTTGGAAATAATCAAGTATAATTTATATTTTAAAATATTTAAATCCTTCTGTAGTCAATAATTGTATACATCAAAACTCATCTTTGATAACCAAAATGACAGGTGACAAAATGACAGCCTAAACGTTCTTTTCCTGTTTTTTTTTTTTTTTACGTGGTCCATTAATATGCAAATTAGCCCGCTTTCATCAGACACACTTGCTCAACTAACTTACTGAGGTAAATGCAACACAATGATATTGCTCTTTACAACGAAAGACACACAATGAAGACACACAATGGTTATTAATATGATTAGCTTGACTTTGTTATCAAATAGCTAATAGTGTAGTGTTGCTTATGTTACACCATGTTCCTGTTCACCATCTCAGTCTGCCCTATATAAAGCAGCATACTTAGAAACTCTTTGAACAATTTGAGTCAGTGGAGAAAGGCATATAGTTCATCATAACAACATAATATACATCATGTGCATAATTCACCAGCTATATTGCTTTTCACGTTATGCCTTAAAACACAACCTACTGAGATACTGAATTTTGGATTTTTTTTTAATATCAACATAAAAATATACCAGGGTAAACTGGCTTCTTCTGAAACTGGCCTGCTTCAGAGCATAGTTAATGGTATGCTAAAGCCCTCCTGGACGTTGACGGAATTGGTTAGTAGTAGTTTGCGATGTAAGAAACAGCAATTTCAAAATGTGTTTTTGAGACTATCTTTGGTTCACTAAAGATTTAAGGAAAACATACTCAGCCAGAGCCGGCGCCAGCCGAGTGCTGATGAGGGGGCGTGTGAAATACTGAAAGGGGGCGATGATCA
This sequence comes from Gobiocypris rarus, assembly GCA_023029165.1. NCBI lineage: Eukaryota > Metazoa > Chordata > Actinopteri > Cypriniformes > Gobionidae > Gobiocypris > Gobiocypris rarus. The sequence continues at coordinate 35,911,349 of CM040922.1, forward strand.
CATAAACGAGATGTTGTTGGTCATTTTTTAAAGAAACAATATCGAGTCTATAAAACACGAAAGTACAAAAATATATTGATGAAAACACTCAATGAAGCTGCTGCTTACACACCGGGACATTTGACTGCACATCACATTTTTCACAATGTTGATTCTTATTTAAATAAAGGGGTTACTTAGCACAGTCATATACAATAAAAGAGCCTACACAGGGACAGGAAATAAAAATGAATGCAAAAAAACAGCCGTCAGCAACGCTGGATCTCCACTCATGAACCGAAACGACGTGGCGCTAAATCCTACGACATGGCATTTCTCTGTACTGTAGCCTACTTGTAGCCATTAAAACACGTTTTTAGTTTCAGTTTAAATATTATGTTATTTTTTTATTGAATTTACGTTGAAAAGTGAACAGGACATCACATAAGATGCAATAGGTCAGATGACATGGGGTCAGAAATGATGGCCCCACTTTATATTAGGTGGCCTTAACTACTTACATAAAAAATAAGTACAATGTACTTACTGTGTTCATATTGTGTTGCAAAACACCTTTGCTGATATTGAGGTGGGATACGGATAGGGTTAGGGACAGGTGTGGTGGGATGGGTAAGTTTAAGGATAGGGTTCGGTGTAAGGGAGGTGTTAACTGTGTAATTACAAATGTAACTACAGAAATTAATTACAGATGTAATTACATGCAGGTATTTTTAAAATGTAAGTACAATGTAAATACATGTATGTACACAATAAGTGCAATGTATCAAATTATTAATTAAAATGTTAGTACATAGTAGTTATGACACCTAATATAAAGTGGGTCAGAAATGATTTTGAACACTACATTAAGCGGCAGGCGTGAACAACCTCTAGTGGCGAAAAATTACATATTGTGCCTTTAACATGAAGGAATTAAAGAGAACTGGCAAGGGAAAGTCTTGATAGTTGTTGGTTTTATCACTTAGCTAGTAAAATATGTCTAAGCATTACTGTTTGCTGGAATGGGTAATATGACGATAAACAAAAAAATGCTGGGTAAAAAGCAACCCAATGTTGGGTCAAATAGGGACTAACCCAGTGCTTGGGTTGTTTTAACTGCTGGGTTAGTCCATATTTGACCTAACATTGTGTTAAAACAACCCAGCATTTTTTAGAGTGTATGTGGTAGCGATGATATAAAGAGTAAAACGATTTAACTTTCTCTGTATTGTTTATCTATCAAGGTATGCAAATGTGCGTTGAAGTCATGTTGTAAAGATCGCATTTACGAGTTGAACGCACTTGAGCGCCACCACAGTGTTGTAAATACCAGTGGGAAGCTCGGGATTTTCTTTACGCCATGATCTTTACGAGTTAGGGGCGTATCATTGAGAGACATGGCGGAATACCACAATACTTAAAGGCAGTGTCAGAGGTTTCTGTTTCCAACTAAGTAAGCTAATTGCCTTCCCAAAATATGATAGCATTGTTATATAACAATATGTATCGATAAAGTTTACAGTGACTGATGTGCATTCTTTGATCTAGAAGTACAGTTAAAAAACATGCTGTATTTTCTGAAGTTTGATGGTACCGCTCTCTTACTCTGATGAAAGTGACTTGAACACACCTGACGTTGTAAACATGACATCCCAGGTCGTAAATACGAACTTCCCAGGAGGACTTGAACGTACCCACACAGCCTCAGTGGGCTGGGGTTATTGACACAGCTTAGACTGATAAAGGAACATGGACAAATGAGTAATAAAGAGCGTGACATGCTTTGTGTTAAAAAGAGTTATGAAAAGCGCAATATGCCACAAAATGAACATTTTTCACATTAACACAGTCGGTTTGTCTTGAGTGACGGGAGAATTTGATGTGTATCAATATATTGGGTTCGTGCATCAGCTCTTAAAGTGACAGCAGCCTAATAAACCTGCTGCTGTCTGTGTCCTTAAACAACAAAAGAAAGAGAAAATCACTCACTGCTCATGACTGAATCACTTTTGTAGCTTTAATAAATAAATATCAGTGTGTATGTAGTTAATACATTGAAGACTAAGCACTATTTTATTTTACATTTGATTACTTTATTCAGTTTCTGTAGTCTTTCTTACTTCTAAAACTTGAAAATGTTTCTGTTCTATTTTATTTATTTGTCATATTTATTTGTCAGTTGTTTGTTTGTTCTTGTTTTATTACTAGTTGTCTTCAATAATAGCTTGAGAACCTTTTATTAGTTAGCCTAGTATTAGTTTTTGCTGTGGTTTTGAATCTGGTATTGAGAATAGTTACTTTTCACTGGTTTCTAAAATGTTCGTATTTACCCATCTCTGTATATAAGTTAAAAGTTTCTGGTTATAACAATAAAACTATAGTAGTTTTTACTGTAAACATGTTTTGATCTGGACTCTCAGGTTAAAGAGTTCACCTGAACTTCCAGATAACACACAGAGAAGAGTTGCTGTCCTGCTCCATATCTTCCTCCTGCTCGCCGCTGTTTACTTTGGACTCCAGGATTCATGCGTTGGCTTTGTTACTCAGAGGGGATGATTGTTTAGTTTGCATAAAAGATAATTCAGTTTTTCTTTCCTCTTTTTTTCCCCCTCGAGGCAGAACTTCAGAAGAAAGATTTTGATAATGTACAAGCAGAGCATTTGTTTTACTCACCCTTGAATCAAAGTTTCCTTTGTGTGTGGGACCGGATCTGTTTCCCAGGCCTGCAGACTCCGTCGAGTACAAAACAACAAAGAGGCCTGCGCCTGTGCTGACTTCCAAGAGCTATACCAGAATGGCCTGTCCTCGCGCACAGAGCTACAAGCAGATAGATGGTCAACAGCCTGAGTAAACAGATCACTGAATCTGTGAAAAAACAGACTTCACATGCTCCAAAACAAAGCTGGCTGGGAAGTGTCATAAGATCGGATATTATGTAATGTAATTCTAGTGCACTGCCTGCTTTTTTTTTTTTTAAATATATGAGACAGTATTTAGTATATAATTAACATTTTAAATATTAATATTCTACGCTGTCATTGTGGTTATTTTGCATATCATACTTGCTATGAAGTTGAGAACATTGCATTGTGGGAAATAGTACTCATATGGTGTATTCTGCGTATATACTGGTCATGTCAGGCAAACAAGCATTCTTACAGTTAAAGATAAGTTCGAAGCTGTAGCAATATGACTATAATAAGCTATAAAAGCAATATCTGAGGAATTATTTCAGTGATAGTGAAATTTCTGTTTCATTTTGGACTTTTGGATGCAGCAACATCCGCCCACACCGACCATACCAGAGCAGTTTTTGAATCTTACTAGCATGTAGATGTTTAATAGTTATCTTAATTACGCTTGGGTATCTTAACAGGAAGTAAAAACTCCATTGATTTTCTCCATGGGAAATTGATTTTGAACAATAACTTATAAATCTTTAAAGGGATAGTTCACCCCAAAATTCTGTTATTATTGACTCGTTCTCAAGTTGTTCCAAACCTGTATACAATTCTTTGCTCTTCAAGTAGACACATCCCCACTACACTACATTAACCACTACATTAACCATAATACAGATAATTACACCAATCAGGGAGTCAAAAAAAGCAACACGCCAAAATAGCTCTTTAGCTCCGCCCACTCCCATGAAGCACTACGAACAATGTAATCGAGTTGATCTCAAAATACTCAAATGTTTGTATATATGCATATTTTGCAATAAAACTAAAATATATTGTTGTTATATATATATAACCCACATTTGTAAATGAGTAGTTTTATAGTTCTCTGTTGTTGTTAGTTTGATAACGCAGTTCACAATGCTTAATGGGATTGTAGTTCATCAACAGTGTACTAAAAACAGACGGCAACATTGTCAAAACGATCTCCGTTTACACAGATCTGCGAAAATGACTAAAAAGGCTGTATTATGCATGCCAGGCCAGTAGTTGGCATGTTACTTTGTCAAGAAACACCCTGTGAACACATAATACGCATGCTTGAACATGTAATGTGCATGCATATGACATCACTGTTTTCACATGTTTACATGGAGACGGTAAAGGTGTCATTTTCAAAACATTGCATCCCGTTTTCAAAAGCTTGCATTGTCAGGCCCCCCACAGTGCCGTTGTCATGTAGATGAATGGCCAAAGCGCATAAAAAGCTGTGTAAACATCCTCTAAATCAACCTACATTTCTTTCTATACCAAAAATATATAAATTAAAATAGTTGTAATGAATAGACTGCTAGCTTAGCAACATGCTAATGACAATCTCTACTGAAATCAATTGGGATATTTGTGTTTGCTGTGTATTTTTATTCTTTTTAGAGTAGCACACTATTAGTTTAGCAAGCAAACTCTACTGAAATCCATAATTAAATCAATTAATATGTGAGATGCTCATATCAGTCACTTATAAAGTTCCAACGCTTGAAAGGCAGCTCACTAGGTTAGGTTTTGGAACAGATATACTCTTCGAAAACCACAGAAGGTGTAAACCTGGACATACTTTGCATGATTTCAGTGTGTCTCTTTGAGACTTGTGTTGGGATGTTTTGCGTTAACAGCAGCTAGCTGGCTAAAGCTCTCTGCTTTGTTCTCCAATCCTGAGGTTAACGATTTTCCGTCGTGGGAGGCGGGGGAGAGGAGTGGCGGAATTAGGATTCAGCTCCCATCCTCAGCGCCGAGCGGCTGTCTGCTGCCTACCCAGCAACCCCGGCGCTTTGTGACAAGGAGATGGATGATATCTGCAGCCTGGCCGGCCGCTCTATGGGTAAAGACACACACACACAAGCGCACAGGGTCACAAACACACGCACGCACACACACACACTTCTCAAAGCCAGCAAGTCTGTGCGCACACACATTCACACATGTAACTAATGCTGTGATGCTGCTGCTGCTGCTACAACCTTTAACATGTGAAACAAAGAAGAACCACAGCCACCTGCCTTTGGGATTGTTTACTTCATTCGTGAAAATATTGCACTTATACGTGTGGAGGGGGAGTATATGTATTAGGGTGTTTAAAAAAGTAATTTATACCAGAAGAAGAAAGGGACACCAAAAATGAGGCAAGAATTTATACAGTAATATAAACAGAATTTATTAGAAAGTCTTAAACATCTACAGGATTTGAAAATACAAATATGCAAGAGGACAAACAAGACTATTAGAGTGTGTGTGTGTGTGTGTGTGTGTGTGTGTGTGTGTGTGTGTGTGTGTGTGTGTGTGTGTGTGTGTGTGTGTGTGTGTGTGTGTGTGTGTGTGTCACTAAACAGTGTGTGAAAGCAAAATGGATATGTCTCTCTTGTCCGCCCCCTTTAATGCAGGAGTGTATCTGTGTCAAACTCACCTGCTGAATCACTGCAAACTTGCACACACATACACACTGCTTCTGCAATACACAGTGGGAAAATATTGAGGGTTTGAGATGTGGATACTGAGGAAAACACACACACACACACACAAACACACGCGCACACACACACACACACACACACACACACACACACACACACACACACACACACACACACACACACACAAATATACAGACAAATATATATTATTTTTCAATGCAGTGATTTTGTTTTAAAATGAAAAGCATATGTTAGTAATGAGTAAGAACGTGTATGATGATATCAAATGAATTGGGATTTACCTGCAAACCGAAGATAACATATTTCTTCTACACCTAAAAAAAAGAACAAAAAAATACAGCAATTAAAACCATTAACTCAGTCAATTAATACAAAAATACATCAAATAAACCTGAGGTATTATTTTGGACTCTCATTCACAACAGGGATCAATCAGAGAGAGAGTTAATTTTAGGATACTGACAGGTTTATATCTCTGCCAGAGCTCACTGTGTGTTGAAGAACAAAAAGACATCTGTGTGTGTGTGTGTGTGTGTGTTTGAGGATTGCTGGAGTGCTCACACTGTTTTTTTGTGTGCAGGTAAAGGGAGCACCTGCGGCCATCGCCAAACACCATCCGACGGGTTAAAAGCTCTTGACGGGAGGAAGACGCTCGGAGCAGCCGCAGGTTCCACTGGAGTCCCGTCGGCTGAGAGAAACCTGTGAGACAGAAGCTAATTATCCTCTAAAGCAAAAAGCCAGTTGTGGTTCAATAACTCCAGCACGCTGCCAGCCAGATACTGCGTTTCCTTGGCAACGCCTCCACAGCAGTACTGCAGACATCACAGAGAAAGGCAGGCGGTCACAGGGTACACAGGGCAGGATGAATTGGGGAGGGAAGACTTTATAAGTGACGGGCCGTGTGGAGATACGTCCTAGTCTAGACTGATGCAGGCAAATTATAGGCCATTACTCTCTGCTGAGATTGATTTACTTTCTTTACATTTGGGGTCCCAGAGATGTATAAAAATAATGACATTCTCAAAATGACTTCTTATTTTCTCTTCACAATCTTGTAATACATCTGTCTGACCTAATCAAACCCCAGCAGACAGATATTATTGAAGTTTTAACCCCTGAATCGCTAAGTAGAGCACTTTTTGGGAGGGGAAACTGTTCTGTTTGGGCTCAATCACACACAATTAGTTGTACCTCTTCAGTTTGTGGAAATGCATTGCATGAAAATACCTGATACATGAATGTTTTTTTTTTTTTTAATATATTATAAGATCCTCTGGGTCTCCTGGTCTGGGATGATCCAACTCGATCTCACTGCAATTTGTACGTATTTTATGAGGTGGCTAATTTGTATGAATTGGACGAGTTGCCCAATTCGTATGATTTTGTATGAATGACCTAACCCCAAAAACTACCCGTCACTGCAGTTAAGACAAATCGCATTTAATTCATAAGTGATTTTGTACAAATTAGCAACCTCGTAGAAATACGAACGAATTGGTCGCAAGACAGTGTTGGACGATCGGCCCGCTTATACCAATGATGATAACTATAATGTTAAAGTTTTAAAAATCATTCTAAATATAAAAGAATAGCAGAATCCACACCTCAACTATGATAACTGACACACACACACGCTACTTTTTCCACCTGATGAACGATAAAAACATTGACTGCGTTACGATAAAAACATCCTGCAATAGCCAACAATACATTGCATGGGTCAAAATTATCGATTTTTCTTTTATGCCAAAAATCATTAGGATATTAAGTAAAGATCATGTTCCATGAAGATATGTTGTAAATTTCCTACCATGAATACATCAAATGTATTATTATTAGTAATATGCATTGCGGACTTCATTTGGACAACTTTAAAGGCGATTTTCTCAATATTTGGATCCTCAGATTCCCGATATTGTCCTATCCTAACAAACCATACATCAATGGAAAGCTTATTCATTCATGTACATTTAAAAAATGGACACTTATGACTGGTTTTGTGGTCCAGGGTCACACATAGTTATCGTTATTGGTGTGAACAGGCCTTGGCTTAACTAAAGCACATTAGCTCTATCACACTGAGCTCTTACTAACTGGTTTAACAAACAACACAAATGTACAACACAGAAGTGGTTTTGTATTAGGAACTAGTATATGATAGAAATGAAGGTCCATAATAGCTCATTAAAGGTAAAGGCACCAAGAGGTGTGTGAAACAGTGGCTAAACTAAGTAAAGGGATTTCTTATAGTCTCAATATGACCTGAAACTAATTGACTTATTAATAACCTCCAATGGCTTATTACTTTAATAAAAGGTGACAACAAACAATGATGAAAGATGCTAATGTTCAACACAGTTACATTTATTAACAAAATCTGAATTACTGGAAGTAATATGCATTGATGCATTTTACCCTGGCTTCAAATGTCAATCAGAACTAAAACTCTGAATCATTTTTACATTATTGCCGATGATGGCCAATATTAGTCAGACATCAAAATAACTGAATGTAAAGCACAGATTAAACTGTTTTAAATTCAACAGCTAATATTGACACCTCTATGGTCCCTGATATAGTTTACATGTATGAATAAGTGAATTCTGTGGCATTTGCTCTTTTACGTGCAAGTATCCATCATTCTCTCTGTGTCTGGATGTACGCAGATGTTCTGAGACTCTTTGTGTGTGTACACCTGTTATTTGTACCTGCAGTGAGCAGTGAGAAGGGCCCACTGTTTCCTCTGACCTGCGCTGATAACATGCACACCAACAGTCCCTGACAACCAATGGAAGAAAGATTCCTGTAATCCTGTAAATTCAACCGGCTCCTGCAGTTTCTCCCGCCTGAGCTCTCAGTGCCTAATCTACTTTCAGTACCTTTATCCCAGACAAATGTTAAGTTTATTTAAACCGCACACGTTTAGCGACAACACACACACAGTCCTCACACACACACATAATTCCTCAGTGGCCGGCCTTTATCTCCTGACATTTATCACTAGAATCTTTCTTGCGGTCTATAACAATTATTCTGTGTCAGATTGTTATTTTATCTTTCAAAATGTTTCTCTATATTCATTTCTGTATTGTCCAGTTATAACGGTTATCACTCCATCCGTTTTATTTGTAGCAAACCACACATCCAGGCAATTTAGACAAATAATATGGGGAAACTGTATATAATTTTATTGATCATAAACTATTTCACATTGACTCATTTATTGTTTGTTTGCATGTGTATCTTTCTGGAAGTCTGTCTGAAAATGCTGGTCAGACTTCTCAGGCAGAAAACGAACCAGTTTTTTGCTCTGATACACACAAATGAAACGGCCCCATGTGCTGTCAGCCAAAAATGTAAATATGAAACCAAGTCAGCGAGGCTGAGACATCAGACTCCGATGCTTGCTGGACCATTCAGAAGTCAGGCCGTTTATTAAATAACAAAATCTTAATTCCTGGCTTGATCCAAGTCTTTGTTCCTTTTCTAATCTAGCTGATAAAATGGTCCGTGTGTGTGTGAGAGTGTGTGGGATGAGGGAGTATTTATGTGCTAGCTCAGATGAAAAGTGTGAGAAGCACACAAGATTTTATCTGTGCATTGGCACTGCCAGCCTGTGCCGAGTGTCAGACGGATCCTAATAAAACTGTCTGACCCCGCGTTGGGCACCAGGCTGGCGCTCGTCGGTCGTGGCTGACTGCTTGGTATGCACAGAGCATGGCAGAGATTCAGCTGTTGCTGGGAGCTTTGTGGCACAGACCCAGCCTGATTAGTTGGCATCCGCCATTGTTCAGAGCGAAACCAAGCAGGGGAAAAATATAATTAGAGAGAGAGAGAGAGAGAGAGAGAGAGAGAGAGAGAGAGCAAAAGGGAGAAATCAATTGTTTTGAAACCACATTTCTAATGTGGGTAATTTAGCAAAATTAGGTTTTCAAAAGTTAAACACTCTAGGGAGATAAAGAACAAAGCCAGGCGTAAGACTTAATGAGTTCACATCTTTAAAACAGGAAGGAGCTCACAGCTCCGTGCCAACCGGACCCCTCAAAACTACCATCCGTCTTGAGTTCAATGTCATTTATGCTCAAAAACAACATTATGACACATTAAGATCTATATAAACATGTGTGCCGTGCCTACGAACGCAATCATCTGCGAGCCTCATGTTTGGGCTAGCACAAAGTCTGGGCTTCACTAGGTAATAAAGTCTATTCATAGAAATAATTTTTGTGTAAATGAAGGTGTCAGCATATGTTGGTTCAATATGTCGCTCGGTTTCTTACACCAACTTGTTTGGCTGTGAATCAGACAGATCTTACATTATTGGATTAAACAAAAAAATGACATTACATCTGGTGGATACATGAGAATAAAGCCAAGCAGACGTTTTATAATAGTGCAGGTGCTGAGATCTTCCATGAAGGGCGTCACCAATAAAATGCTTGTACATTTTACGTTAACTAAAAAGAAAATCTGTAATTGAGATATTTTTTAAAAAAAATAATTAGAATTTTCATTCGCAACCAAAGCAAACCGGTGAGGGAATAACTGATAACCCCGGCCCTTCCTCTTGCTGCCGATGTGATAAAGGTCGGTTATAGATGAGCTGCAGCGGCGACCAGACAGCCAGACGGAGCGATTAGCACGACAACCCTCTCCTGCACCCCTCACCCCAAAGAAAAACATCTCAGCAGACGTACAAGATCGAGTTTTATTTCAAACCATCATCATCATCATAGGCATGTGAACATATTCAACATTAAGTCTCTGCATCCTCTGTCCTCTTCCAACGTTTCTCTTTCTTATCTCCCACAGACATCCGTCCCACGTCCGTCTCTGTCTGGACACATCCAGGGGATTGAGTGCTTTTGCCCTCTGCCCAGGTCCCAAGAGCTTAACCTGTGATTTTTAGCAGACAAAGCTCACAAGTTAGGGTCTCAGGGACCAGGAGGAGTGCAGCGGTGTCCGCACAGGTTAGTCACACACATAACATACATATTGCACCCTCACGTCCTCTTTTGTCCAGCGTAACGAATATTATAACGTTCGGCCTATGGAAATAAAATGTGCCTTTCCTGCCTTCATTGCAGTTCTCTCAGAGTTAAGAGTCAAAGACACGCAACACACAGGTATATCATGCACCAAACGCCATGCACACAAAAGCAGACTGACAAAAAAAACATCAGGTAAGAGGAAACCAGGACGAGCGGTCGTGTTTGAAGCAGTCCATCGAGCGGGTAGGCAAAGCCTTTGTTGGTGGAGAAAAGCCTCCAGTCAGATGGTCAGTCTCTCTGTCTTTCTCTTTGTCCTGTGTTTCTCCTCCTCAGGATCTCTGGTGAGCAGAACCGCTGGCCTCTGACTGCAGCTTCAGATATAAACGTCTGTATGTGTGCGTGTGCGTGTGCGTGTGCGTCTGTCTGTCTGCATCTCATCTCCCGCCACTGACTCCATAACACCGAATAACGTATAGCATTTCAGAGCCGGTAAACCGACATTGGGGCAAAATGAACAAAAAACTGTCTCTGGCTTACACACCTCCCTGCATGACCACCCCCTACCCACCCAGACAAGCATCGCCTGCAATTGTTCCTGACGGCTTTTGCAATAAGTTGTCTTTTCTGTGACTTTGTGAGAGCAGACAAGATCATGCAACCTCACAACACTGACTGCAAGCAAATCCAATAGTGCACATGGCAGCCAAAACATGCATGTCATTTACACTGCAAACGCACACACCTTGAAGACTTCCCCCACCCCCAAATAAGCAGCATCGTTCATCCTTGGGGACCAGACAGTGTGGACACTCCCGGAAATGAGAGCCGCCACGTGCCTCAAACACAAACACACACACACACACACACACACACACACACACACACACACACACACACACACACAAACACACAAAATGTCTACCTTAAAACCTGTGTCAGCTTTGTCATCTTCAAGGAAAAAGAAAAAGAGAAAGTGAGAAACAAAGAAGACAAGAGAAACATCCTGGACTTCGTCAGACAGTGAGATGTGACCAAAAGTAGACACTCGTGAGAACACCATCTTCATCAGGACCATTGCACATCTTCTTTCCACTGTCAACCTCCTCGTCAGTCTGACACACACCTTACGCTAGCAACACACACTCACCCGCTCATCCTCCTCCGGTCCGGATACCTGTCCTGGGTGTCTCTGTACCTGTACCTGGGCCGTCTGTGAGACCCGCTCTCGCTCTCTCGGTGTGACTGAGTGCCAGCGAGCGGCAGATTCTGCAGCGAGCGCTCCCCATTCCCCTGCCCTCCCCTCCGTCTCTCTTCCTCCCTCCCTCCCTCTCTTCATCTCAGCTCCACTTCCCCTCTGCACTGATCAATCCCTCACTTTCTCCGAAGGCTCGAAAAAACGCAGCCAGCCAGAAGCCAGAAATGGCGTCTCGCTCTCCACGCGCTCAGTGCAGCCACACGGCAATCTGTCTGTCACAATATTGTGACAACATTTCCACAACTGACTGAGGGAGGGTCATCCACCTCCCCACCACCAAAGCTGCGGAAAAGTGTTTGACCGCCACGATAAAGCAATATGTCGTTGTTTTTGTAAAAACAAAAATTATAATTTCATAAAACATCTAAGCATAGGCAAGCAATACATCATCTTTAAAAAAAGAAAAAAAGGCAACCATTGTTAAAAACAAGCAAAATAAGCAGAAAAAAACATAAAAGCATCAAAATCTAATAATAAATGGCAATTTAAACAAAGCGAGGGACGAAACAACAGATTAATGAAAACAAAGGGGAATTTAAACAAAAGCGAGGAGACGAAACAACAAAATAATGAAAACAAATGGGAATTTAAACAAAACGAGGGGACAAAACAAAAGATTAATGAAAACAAAGGGCAATTTAAACAAAACGAGGGACGAAACAACAAAATAATGAAAACAAATGGGAATTTAAACAAAACGAGGGCGAAACAACAGATTAATGAAAACAAAGGGCAATTTAAACAAAACGAGGATGAAACAACAGATTAATGAAAACAAATGGCAATTTAAACAAAAGCGTGGGGGCGAAACAAAAAAAGGAAAACAATGGCAATTTAAACAAAAGCGAGGGCGAAACAACAGATTAATGAAAACAATGGCAATTTAAACAAAACGAGGGGATGAAACAACAGATTAATGAAAACAATGGCAATTTAAACAAAACGAGGGGATGAAACAACAGATTAATGAAAACAATGGCCATTTACGTGGGGACGAAACAACAAAATAATGAAAACAAATGGCAATTTAAACAAAACGTGGGACGAAAAAAAAAGAAAACAATGGCAATTTAAACAAAACGAGGGACGAAACAACAGATTAATGAAAACAATGGCAATTTAAAGGTGCACTATGCAACTTTTCCGTCCGCTAGAGGGCACCCGTTCAAAACAAAGGCATAGTTTGATGGCGCCAAGTTTGCATCTTGGGACATGTGGTCTTCACCTGTGGTCAGAAAAGAATCGGGACAGAACTCGGACAGAAATCATGTTCATGGATGCTATTATTAACGTTACTGTAGTATGAAGCAGAGCAGGACCGCTGGAGCGATTGTTAATGAGATGAACAACACACGCCTCGCGAGCAGCGGGACTTTTATTATGACGGGACAGTCGCCGGGCGCCGGCGCTATTTCCCCTTTTCCAGTCATGAGTATGAGGTAACGTAGCTCTGTTCATTATATTAGATACATCTGAGTGTGTTGAAAATTATGTTATGACGTTACTATGTGCATTCGCTCTGACACTTGTTGCACACTGCTAAGAGTAAAGTGTTTCTGCCAAATAAAACCAGAAACCGATGGTAACGCAGATATGACGCAATTGACAGGCGATTCCCTCAGACGGTATGCTCAGACGTCCCAGCTCCTTGGTTAAAATAGCAATTTTCTCACAATCTACAAATAGTTGGAAACATTTGGGATTTTGTAAGTACTCAACTGAACAAAATATATAACACTGGCCTATAGTGGTTTTTGGATATTTTACTGCAAAAAATACATAGTGCTCCTTTAAACAAAAGAGGGACGAAACAACAGATTAATGAAAACAATGGCCATTTAAACAAAACGTGGGGACGAAAAAAAAATAAAAAATGAAAACAATGGCAATTTAAACAAAACGATGGGATGAAACAACAGATTAATAAAAACAATGGCCATTTAAACAAAACGTGGGGAAGAAACAACAGATTAATGAAAACAATGGCCATTTAAACAAAACAAGGGGACGAAACAACAGATTAATGAAAAAAAAGGCCATTTAAACAAAAGCGAGGGCGAAACAACAAAATAATGAAAACAATGGCAATTTAAACAAAACGTGGGGGCGAAACAACAGATTAATGAAAACAAATGGCAATTTAAACAAAACGTGGGGACGAAAAAACTGATTAATGAAAAAAATGGCAATTTAAGCAAAACGAGGGGACGAAACAACAGATTAATGAATACAAATGGCAATTTAAACAAAACGTGGGGACGAAACAACAGATTAATGAAAACAATGGCAATTTGAACAAAACGAGGCGAAACAACAGATTAATGAAAACGATGGCAATTTAAACAAAGCGAGGGCGAAATAACAGATTAATGAAAACAATGGCCATTTAAACAAAACGAGGGCGAAAAAACTGATTAATGAAAACAAAGGGCAATTTAAACAAAACGAGGGCGAAACAACAGATTAATGAAAACAATGGCAATTTAAACAAAAGCGTGGGGCGAAAAAACAGATTAATGAAAACAAATTGCAATTTAAACAAAACGAGGGGGCGAAACAACAGATTAATGAATACAAATGGCAATTTAAACAAAAGCGTGGGGCGAAATAACAGATTAATGAAAACAATGGCAATTTGAACAAAAGCGAGGGGGCGAAACAACAGATTAATGAAAACGATGGCAATTTAAACAAAACGAGGGCGAAATAACAGATTAATGAAAACAATGGCAATTTGAACAAAACGAGGGCGAAACAACAGATTAATGAAAAGCGATGGCAATTTAAACAAAACGAGGGGACGAAACAACAAATTAATGAAAACAATGGCAATTTAAACAAAACGAGGGGGCGAAACAACAGATTAATGAAAACAATGGCAATTTAAACAAAACGTGGGGCGAAAAACTGATTAATGAAAACAAAGGGCAATTTAAACAAAAGCGAGGGCGAAACAACAGATTAATGAAAACAATGGCAATTTAAACAAAAGCGTGGGGGCGAAAAAACTGATTAATGAAAACAAAGGGCAATTTAAACAAAAGCGAGGGGGCGAAACAACAGATTAATGAATACAAATGGCAATTTAAACAAAAGCGTGGGGACGAAACAACAGATTAATGAAAACAATGGCAATTTGAACAAAGCGAGGGCGAAACAACAGATTAATGAAACGATGGCAATTTAAACAAAACGAGGGGGCGAAACAACAGATTAATGAAAACAATGGCAATTTGAACAAAACGAGGGGCGAAACAACAGATTAATGAAAACAATGGCAATTTAAACAAAACGAGGCGAAACAACAAATTAATGAAAACAATGGCAATTTAAACAAAACGAGGGGACGAAACAACAAATTAATGAAAACAAAGGGCAATTTGAACAAAAGCGAGGGCGAAACAACAGATTAATGAAAACGATGGCAATTTAAACAAACGAGGGGACGAAACAACAAATTAATGAAAACAATGGCAATTTAAACAAAGCGAGGGGCGAAACAACAAATTAATGAAAACAATGGCAATTTAAACAAAGCGTGGGGACGAAACAACAGATTAATGAAAACAATGGCAATTTAAACAAAAGCGTGGGGACAAAACAACAAAATAATGAAAACAAATGACAATTTAAACAAAACGTGGGGACAAAAAAAATGAAAACAATGGCAATATAATCAAAACGAGGAGACAAAACAAAAAATTATGTAAATGTAAAATAAATAAGGAAATAAACAACAAACAATGAAAACAACTGGAACAAAAGGTGAACTCAAAAAGCAATATAAACAAACAATAGGATTATCAATAATCATGCAACTGACTGAAGGTCTCGATTTGAATCAAATGGGTCTCATGAGACTTCTGAGATAAATGGTTTTCAGAAGAGAATTTCTGAATAAATGTTTGGAGAAAAACACTTAATTTGACATTCAGTTTATTAGTTCATTCTCTAAATTAGAATGGATACATAAACATTATATTTCATGAATCAGGTCTAATGTACACATATCTAAGATTAATTCATAAATTATATTAGTAATAAAATCATATGCACTGCTAAAACTGATAAATGAAAATTTTAAATGACAATGTGCACTCCCTGTGTGGCTCTCTGAGCACCAGACGCATCTTTATCTGTCTGGCAGTGGCCCTGAATGACCTCTTACCCCTCTACTTGCACTGGGGGGTGTGTGAGAGTCGTGACCCCATCATAGAGGGGTGCTGGGCGGCGACTGCCCACCACATATACCATTGATTACGAGCTTAAGGCGCAAACTTGCCACGTCTGTTCTACTGCAATGCAGAGCACCAAACATGAACACACACAAACACACAGCGTGAGAGCTCACAAATTCACATAGATTCAGTGTTTTAAACTCACGCCATCTTGGGCAGCGTCTGAACACAGGTTTGTCGGCACAAGTGAGCAGTGAACGAGTTCAAGTCTACCACGCCGTTGAATGTAGAAGCATGTATTTGTGAGTGTGTGTGTGTGTGTGTGGGGAAGGTTGGTGGGATCAGCAGGGACCGAAGGGAATGATGGTGATCAATCAACACACACACACACATAGAGGCCATCAGCAGAGCGCTGTCACCACACAGTACCAGACAGCACACACACAAACGTGAAAGACACAATGAATTCTAGACAGAGAGTAAAACACCATAAACCACTACACAAAAGAGAAACATATTAAGTTTGATATCCGTCTCTAATTAAACTGACAAGCCTTCAGACACACTTAGAAATCTCTTATTTCTCCTATTTTCGAACACAAATAAAATAATTTCCAAATGCAATGATTCATTTAATTCAGCCGAACATTTTTAAATGACAGTTTTACATCTTTTGAAGAAAATGTGAGTAGTAGTTGCCTGTGCAAAATTCATCTCCACTATACCAGGGTTTTGCACTGCAGTTGCTAAAGGTGTTCTGAGTGGTTGCTAGGGGGCTGCTGATGTGTTCTTGGTGGTTTCTAGGGCATTGCTGAGATTTTTGGGTAGTTGCTAGGGTGCTGCTAAGGTGTTCTGAGTTGTTGCTAGGGCGTTGATGAGATGTTCTGGGTGTTTGCTAGGAGTTGCTGAAGGGCTTTGGATGGTGGTAACACTTTATTTTAGGGTGACGTAGTTACACATTACTACATGTACTTACTATGGTAATAGCAGTAAAGTATGTATAATTACAAGTAACTAACTAACCCAAAACCAAACCCTAACCGTAACGCTATAGTAAGTACAAGAAGTTAATTAATATTACTCAGTACTTACTTGAGTAAGTAAGTACAGTGTAACCAGGATGGTTGCCAGTGTAACCTGGATGGTTGCTAGGGTGTTGCTACGGCATTTTGGGTGGATGCTAGGGTGTAGTTGTGGGTGTTTGCTTACTATCTCAAGTCACAAACGCCAACCTGTCAAGTCTATATGGCTCTGTCCCTTCTTCAATGAATATCTATGAAAAAAAATTTCACCCAGTTTATTGTCTGGTAGTTGAAAATTATACTTCTGATTGCTTAGAAAAGGAAACAGCACATCTCTCCTCAAAATGCCACAATTTAAGATGTCATTCATACCTGTAGCACAATGTGGGATGAGTTATACGTTACCTGTAATAATACAAAATACAAATTGAATTTGTACAAACATTTTTCACTGATTTCAAACCCAGAAGACTATAGAGAGCATTTAGGTGCACAGACATATATATACACGGCGTTCAGGTCTGCTGAACGCAGGTCTTTAACCGCTATAACATCTCGTCTGACTGCCTAACAGCCTAGCGTAAAGGCCACGCCCATCTGAATCAGGCTCATTGATCTCTCATGCAGGGTCAGAGGTCAAATGCGTATTGACTGAAAAAAGTGTCATCAGCAGCAGTGCTGCCCTGACTCCAGACAGATCAATAGCACCTCTGTCTGCGACGCGTAGATTACTCTTATTCATCTGTCATAAATCTCAGCACCTCATCACCACAGTAACGTCTGGCTGCTCCTGATGCAGCTGTGGCCCTGTTAAGGTCGACATTGGTCTGGGACCAGTAGGTCATGTTCATCAGTACTCTGCTCTCGTGTACAGGGGGCAAAAGGCTAGACGGCCAATCACAAACCTTCTAATCAGAATCAATGAGCAGGGTTTGGTCGCACGTCTGGAAGAATCAGGCAGAATTGGATGACAAAAGACATACCGTCTTGGATAACAGCACAACAATGAATTTAAAGACAAAAATTTTTTTTTTAATATTCGGTTGTGTGTACGATTCGTGTTGTTTGATCCAAATTCTGTCCTGCTGACATAACCAAGGCCACATAGGCTAGGAAATTAATACCATAATATCCGTTCAGTCTAACATGTCATGAAATTAATAAAATCCAATTGATTAATAAAATGAAGTCCTGCTCTGCATCATTTCCCGCTGAATATTACGCAATGGATTGCAAATTTAATTTCAAATAGTTTTTAAGGCAATCTGTGAATTACATATTGCAATAAAATTTAGCACACAAAGCAGTTAATTTTGTACACATTTGTTCACTTCAGAAGTGATTTGAGCTTTGAGCATGCTGATAATGATGATAAATGTACTCATTATAGCAACCCAACAACGCAAGAAAACCATGTTTACACAGAATTAATTAGTTTGTCTTGACACCAAAATGTAAATGCCCATTGAATAAGCCGACAGAATGGCAATACATGTCTGTACATATAGAGCGAAATAGCGGTAATAGAAATCTAGGGCCCTGTTTACGCCTGATATTAAGATGTATTTTGGTTGATCGGATCCCAATTGGACGAGGGAGACACCTTCCCTTTTTTTCTGGCTAGCACGCTTCCCTATAATGTTTCCGCATTAAGTTAGTAGGCAGATAGTAGGCTGTCTTTTGTGGCTGTTCGGATGCGTTTTTGACTACCTCTAGAAGCTTCAAATCTTTTAGACCCTGTTTACTATGGGGGTAATATTGTTGTTTTATTCCAAACAAATATATTGTTATCCACAAATAAATGTAAAGCGATTCACAAAAAATTTCACAAATCAATAGATTGAGATCAACAAATAAATGCAGGAGTTTCACAAAAATGAATTAGATTCACAAATAAATACAATGACATTTATGAATAACAAAAAAATCCACACATATATTTTTATGTCACAAACACACAACTCTGCCTTGCATAAGTTGCATTCATTTGTGAATCGCTTCCTGTGCATTTGTGGATCTCTTCTTGCGCATTTGTGGATCGCAGCAAAGCACGTGGATTTTGAAACATTTCTAGCGTCTAGACTAAAAGCGAATCCACAAATCGTAGACTCCACCCACCGTCTACTTAAGCCAATCAGATAACGGCCATATCGTGCTGACTATCACGTTTTGGCCATGAGCGTTCACCGCCAGATGTCAGTGCTGCGGCATCTCCAGCGGCCAGCGACTTTCTTCGACAGCACATGCCGCTGGATATATATTTTGATTTAATAGCATTTTTTTTATTTTATATAAACTGCATTTCAACAAAACAACATTATATAAGCTAGTTACCATAGTCGGTCTCCAATCATGTGTAAGCAATTTATCATAAATTGTGTTAATAAAGTTGTAATGAAGTTTCTGGTACTGCATTAAATCAGAGAAAGCTGAAATTGTTCTGATTATTTTGAAACATTTCTGTGTATATATATATATATATATATATATATATATATATATATATATATATATATATATATATAATATATATATAAAAAGTGTCAATATCACCTTCATGTTTCAGTGACGATAAAATAATGCCTTCATAGAAAATGCTGTTTATTAAATATTAATTTGAAATGTTATTAAATGTGAATATAAACTGTTATTCAGTTAATACAGAAGCTAGTTTCTGATGTGCACAATTTTGGTATTAAATCAGATAAGCTGAAATTGCGGCTTCTCCAACAGCCAGCTGTCACTGCAGCGGCATCTTCAACTTCAAAAAGACTGGTAATTATTAGACTGGTAACAAGTTGTTTCACTCTGTCCCCCCCTGTTAGTAAGCCAAAAGCGTGATTGGTTGAAGCGAGCGTGCTACGATTGGTCAGCACGAAATGGCGTTATCTGATTGGCTTAAGTAGACGGTGGGTGGAGTCTACGTATTTGTGGATTCGTTTGAGTCTAGACGCTAGAAATGTTTCAAAATCCACGTGCTTTGCTGCGATCCACAAATGCGCAAGAAGAGATCCACAAATGGAAGAGATCCACAAATGCACAGGAAGCGATTCACAAATGAATGCAACTTATGCAAGGCAGAGTTGTGTGTTTGTGACATAAAAATATATGTGTGGATTTTTTTGTTATTCACAAATGTCATTGTATTTATTTGTGAATCTAATTCATTTTGGAGAAACTCCTGCCTTTATTTGTGGATCTCATTCTATTGATTTGTGAAATTATTTTTTTTTTTGTGAATCGCTTTACATTTATTTGTGGATAACAATATATTTGTTTGGAATAAAGCTACAATATTACCCCCATAGTTTACACCTGTATTTAGCGTCGTTCACTTGTGATCCGATTGACCAAAACGCATCTTAATACCAGGTGTAAACAGGGCCTGGGTCTGCTGGTCAAATCACTTACAAGCAAGAACAATGTAAGACGACAATGATCTTACTGCTTTTTAAGCATAATCGGTGTAAGATTGTGCACATAAACAAAAGCAAAAAGTCTGTTTATGGCAATTTGTCGAAACCTCAAATGAGAACGTCGAAACGGCATAATTGACTAAAAAAACCCTTTAGGACATTAGCTTTCTGCCTTTCTTTGGACCCACACCTCACTAAAAAAAAAGCTTCAACTTTCTCCAGATCAAATCCACTAATTTATTTGTTCAGCCATCGCATAAATCTAAGCACAGCTGTAAGCAACGAGTTGCAGCACGACTCGGCTGCCAGTTGGACTTGGTTTTGCTGAACCAGCAGGATTTCAACCCGGGTTCGCACCGCTACATCTGGAAGAGTCACTCGAGAGCAGAAGTGAAGGCGGAAAAATCCCTCCTAAAATAAAAGCAGCTCGACTCCCTCTGTCAGTTTAAACAGGAAAGTATGGAAAACGAAACCACTGGCTTTCCTTTCATTTCAACGTACCCAAAGTTCACACAAAAATGAAAATTATTTACACACCCTTCCAATCTCGAATAACTATCTTTCGTATGTGGAAAACAAAATATGAATTTTTGAAGAACATTCAGGACACTCTTTGAATTGAATGGATAAAAAACAATGATTGAGGACCAGGGCTGTCAAGCTCCAAAATGGCAAAAAGCATCATACAACTCGCACATTATAATCCAAGTGTTCTGAAGTTATATGATAGCTTTGTGTGAACAACAGACTGTTAATGACTTAATGTTAGACCTTCTTGGCAATTCCATGAGTTCAAGTAGTGATGTTTAATTCATGAACGAGTCAGATTTTATCAACAAATCAGTTGATCTAGTTCACAAAAGTGGTCTGAAAGATTCATTCACTAACCATTTATTGAATTCAACTCACTGACTCGATCCAGTCACCACAGTAAAAAGTTAATTGGAAGAAAACATTATTAGTGAATAACAACTTAAATTTCAGTCTGTTCTTCACATAAAGCTTATCATATACAGCAAGAGTCATATTTACTACTTTTAGCATCTTTTTTCTGTCCTGACTTTTGTTATATTAAAAGTAAGATTTAATCTTTGTGTGGACTATCCCTTTAAGAGTTTCGACTGCTGTTTTCTATAAATTAAATCCTAAAAGCCTAAGCAGAATTCAGATGTAAGCTGCATGAAGGTTTGGCTGACAGAGAAAGACAGCTGACACCGGACTAAAGGGGCTGAAGTGGACTTAAGCCTTGGGTAGAGGAGTTACGTCTTTTCAAGCTTCAGAAGGGGCCACGCTAAGCTCGTTCCAACCCTGTCGTCGTGTGTGAGAGGGGAATCAATGACGGAGACTCTTACGCTTGCCCATTGAATCCTCATTTATTTCACTGCTCATTTGTCTGTGCTTAATTGATAGCAGTTAAGTCCCTTTCACCATGTTGGCTGCGTTGCTGTGGGGCCTATGTGTGCTTACAGGGGCTTTCAGGCCAGACTAAAATACTTCATGAACACTGGGCCTCACAGACTGCAGGCGTTCACGCTGGAGACCCACCAACACAAGACGCCGGACAGACATATGAGGCTGTAAACTGCATAGCTTCAACACGCCACTGAAAAATGAGAACAAAAGCTTTTAAACCCAAATTTTGGAAGCACACTTCATAGGAAAACCTTTTCTTGAGTTTTGAATGCCAAGGGAATGTCTGCTGCCAGACACTCAACAATTCATTTGAAGGCACTCCCAAACATGGAATTCTGAGTTTTCAAATGGATTAATCACATTTCTAAAAAAAAAAAAACACACAAAAAACATACAAGGCTTTACAACCACATACACATTTCATACATATGAGCTTCACAGTAACATTATCTGGCATGCACTACCATTAAGTTTGGGGACAGCTAGAAGTATTTTATTTTATTTTTTATTCAAAAGCCTTCCCCCAACTTGCAGACAGCTTTTTACAGGAAGAAGAGTCAGTGTTGTTCCGGTCAATGTTAATAGCAAACGGTTCATTGAAAAATGTCTCCCAGTTCGTTTGAGTTTAATGCAGGGCTCCAGACTAACGTTTTTCACTAGGAGCAAAAGTGGCCCCCAACTGAAAATATTACGGCACAACCAGAAAATTTAGGGGACATTTTCAACATGCTAATTTCGCTGTATTACTAATAAATACTCAAAGAATGACAAAACCTCGAGCCAATAGTGTTTCGAGTATGTGATGTGACGGAGCATGTGACTTGTTGAATTCAGTGAACGAATATGCCCTTTTCTGACCGAGATGCTTTTGAGTCTGAGCGAGAGATCTAGTTCATGAACGAATTGAACGAACTGGTACATGTCGTTCGATAAAAAAACTGATAAAGCTGATTAAAAAAATGACTGTATTGGTTAAATAGATCTCATGTGTCACATCAGCAAATTTAACATTCTAGAGAGCATGTAATTGGAGTGATCTATTAAATGAACACGCCCAAATTTACTGGTTGCACATGTGCGACTGGATGTAAAATTCAGTTGCATACTCTCAAATTTTGGTAGCAAAATGCAACCATTTGGTGGCAGTCTGGAGCCCTGTAATGTGAGACCAAATATTCATTATAGGGTTGAGGGTTCAAATCTGGACTCTGACCATGAGCCTGATTGACTTGTTCTCAAGCCACTTTTGGTTGTCTTTCCAATTTGTGCAAGAGCATTGACTTGCCTGATCATTCCTGATCAAGCCGTTCTGCAATATTCTCCTGTGCTGCAAAGCATTAAATGCCTTTTCACAGTGAATACCAGCAGCTAAAGGCTCCCCACACAATGACACCTCTTCCTTTATGCTTCACCGTGGTAGAGATGCCTTTATTAATATATTTCTCAGCAGATTTTCCAAGACACCGCTCTGGAGCATCACAATGCAACTCACAACTTCCTATATTTTGCTGAAAACGTCTTTGATGCAATGTTTTTTAAGTAGTGCATTTGCTTAAATTAAGCTAATTTCCTGACCAATAATTTGTGATTAAAACAATTAAAAGCTTAGTGTTTAGCCATTTTGGGCTTGGTTAATTTTTTTGATGTTTAAAACAACATACTAACAATATGCATATTAAATACTATCAGCAGTGAGTGCACAGTATGTAAATATTCTGTATGCAATATAAAATAGCCAGATGACCTACTAGATTTGCCAAAATGAACAGTATACAAGAGATTACGGGGTGGAATACCGTATGCCACAAACCAATGTGCTTGCCTTGACCTTCCATTTACAGAGTGATGAATGAACCATAAGTGATTTCTGCTGCACTATTTAGCATCTCTTTCTTGGTTCATTGTTTGATCAGAGTAGGGATGCGTGGTATACCGGAACTGGGAAAATACCGGTATATATTTTATTTCAAACGGTACGATATCATGATTATGCACATTTCGTTATATGCTGCTGTTCCGAAGTGCACCGCTAGGTGGCAGTACGCGACCCTAACAGACGCGAAACCGCCAAATGTGGCAACAAAATGGATAAAGCAATTGAATCTCACTCAACTTAACCAAAACTAATTAATAAAGAGAGGAGTAGAAGTGAATTTTGGAATTACTTTGCTTATAAAAATGTGACAATCTCCAGCGTTTGTTTCAACCAATGATGTTTAGATCTCATAATATTTGCACGCATACTATTGCACTATTTACATTCGCGTAAACATAACTGACTGTGTTTATGTGAATACTCACTAAAGACAGACATTTTGACATAATTTTGTGTATTTGACTAAGGCAAAACAACTTCATTTGGAATGCGCAAGCTCTTTACAAGCTTGTGTGTGCGTTGTTGGTATGAGCGCAAAGAAAACTCTAAGAGCTTCCAGACCATCTATTACGAAATGCAATAAAATAGCTTGCATGTTCAAATTTGCAAGGTTTAAAAATACGTGGGCAAGTGATTTCCATCAGCTGTCCTGAAACTAACGTGAAAATGTTGAATCTGAGCGCGCAGGTTACTTTAGTGTAGGTGTGATGTCTTTTAAAGCCAGAAGCAATTTGCTAATTTTGAGTGATAGAGAAGGGAGACTTCTCACAAGAAAGCTTTCAAATGACTGATTTGATGTGATCATCTTTGTTGATTAATTTACTAATAAATATTTGTGGTATTTTCCACTCTATAAACCCAAAACTTGTGATAATGAGTAAAATTATGCTCAATACCTGTGCCAAAATCAGACCCTGTGTGGTATTGATTTAATATCGGTACTAAAGTATTAGATTGTGGTACCGTACCAAAGCCAAAATTGTGGAATCGAGCCATCCCTAGATCAGAGTGACGATTTTTTTAAAGATTTATGTATATAAATCTATATTTTTTACTTACAAGTAAATACATTTTTATATAAATATATATATAAAACATTTTTTTTAATGTTTTTATATAAAACTGCCTTCAAAATAACTGGATGCATTACAGAATGCTACTCACTGATTTAAACATGCAACATGATGCATAATGAAGTATTGCCAATTTAGCGTCTTTTCAGAATTCAGACGCCTTTTTTTTCTTCAAAAAAGCAACCGCAACAATTGCTTAGTGACTTTTCGAACTGCTGGTTAAGAGGTAGTGAGTCACTATATCATATTCTTTTATCACTATATCATACTCCATTGTCTAACAAAATATGTAAATGGTAAAAGCTTTATTGGACATTCGGCTATATATTGTATTAAAATACAGTGTGTAAATATGGATTATGGGAGAAAACAGATGTAAAATGCAGACCGTTGGTGGATTACATCATCAATCGTCATTTAGCTACATTTTGAGCAGGCTTTAGCTACTTTCCATTGAAAATAGTTGGCAACACTGGTGGCATACTACTGTTTGAAATCTTTATCAAACATAAAAAAAATCACATAAAAAAACCCAGAATGCATTATACAGTATATACTGCTGCTTTCAGGAAGTAGTGAGCTAGTATTCCAAACTTAGCTCACATCAACCACTTCTCCAACTCTCACAGGAAGTGACATCAGTGCTGATTATTAGAAAGGCTGCCGGATCCAGAAACCAACAACACTGGTGCTGTACACTATAGTTTAGATAATCCATTTCACACTATTTATGTCTTGGCCCTCTAAAAATCCCCTTAATCCTCAATGATTCAGGGAACAAAATTAAACTTGGATGACAGACCATGGGAAACAAATTTCTCATTCAAACAGCCGAAGTCTCATGTTATATATATATAACAAAGAACAGACAATTAATGTTCTCTAAATGTGGTTCAATTTGAATTTTCTGCTTCCTTGGCGTGTTCAGAACTACATTTTCAGTCAACTAGTAATTGTGTTGCCTAAACAATTAATGAGTCCAAGGACTAGTTTTACGGACAGGGCTTAGATTAAGCCAGGATTAGGCCTTAGTTCAATTAGGACATTTAAGTCGTTTTTATAAACGTGCCTTAGAAAAAAAAACATTACTGGTGTGGATTTTGAGACAAAACAATGGCACTGATATATTGATATATGTCAGTGCAAGTTGCTTTCAGTTAAAACAGCTCAAACATGCATTTTAGTCTGGGACTAGTCTTAGGCATTAGGGCCCTATCATACGTCAGTAGCAGCGCAAGTGTTTTTGCTAGTTTCAGCCTGATGCAGTTATTATTTTCACATCCAGCGCCACGGTGTTTAAATAGCAAATGCACTCGGGCGTGCTCGTCTGAAAACGAGGTGTGTTCATGCGCATTGTTGGCACGTTGCTATTTTGAGCCAAATGAAATCAACTGACTAACTGAAACCTGGTCTAAAGTATTTTTGTGTTATTTAAAGGGTGCGTTAGTCGTATACACCTATAGGAGGGTGCACAATGTGCATACACTCTGCTTGTTACATACACAGGGACACGCAGCAGCACACAAACATTTTTAAATATTTAAAATAAAAGGATTCCTCTCTGGAGAGAGTAGTCTTTCCGCTCGCAAATTCTGCCTTGTAAATAGCGAATTTGCCATGGTGCAAGCGCAACTGGTTTTTAAAGGGAATGCGTGATGAGACTCTGACTGGTTCATTGCACGTTATGCCCAAAAGACACCCATTACTCATTGAGAGAATAGGGACAACCCATCATGTGCCTGGCCATTTTTTCAGCCGTTAAATTAGCAAAAGTGGATTCAGACACGCCCTAAGTGCCCCTGTGCCATGCGCTTTAGACCATGCACTCAGATCATAAAAATAGGGCCCTTATGCTGATAATACACAGGGCAACTTTTTGAGCAATGTTGCTGAAAGATGTTGCTGTGGGCTTTTTCCCATTTGGAATGGGCAACAAATTTCTCTTTGGATATCCAGATAGAAATTTGTTGCCCATTCCCAATGGGAAAGTGCCTAAGCAACATCTTTCAGCAACACTGCTCAAAAAGTTGCCCTGTGTATCATCAGCTTTAGACTTGTCTGTGAAACTGGGGGTCAATGAAAGATGCAACTTTTCCAAGAGCTTTTCAGTGCAAGAGCTACAGCACAGCAGTTGTCAACATACTAATTAAACACTGTTAAAAAAAAAATCAGAGATAAATATAAAAAGATAAATACACAAAAATTCTAAATAAACCAGTCGACTATAACCACTGTGACCAATCCCTGCTGTTTTCCCCCAAATATTCAATGCAGTCTGATTATAAACAGCCATCACAAGCGTCTCAGGGGAAAACAGACTGATATGCAGCAGTGATGATAAAACACAAGACAATTTGACATCACACTCCGTTAGCTGAAAGGGATACTGGGTGGTTTCTGTGGTGGTTCCTGCTGTCATTTTAGTGATAGTGTATTATATTACTAAAAATATGCTGCATGTCTTCTGTCCAACAGCAGATACGAACAACACAGTAAATGACAATGAAACTGACAGCCTGTCCCATCCTGGAGGAACAGGAAACATCAATTATCTGTATGACTCTGAATCATCTGTATGCTACTGCATCTAATTTTTTGAATGTATGCATTTAAAAGTGAAAAAAGCCAAGATTATTCATCTAATGGATGCCACGTTAAAGGTTCCCACTTTATGGAAAGAAGGAGTCTTGCTTGATGAAATGAGTGTACTCCAGGGAAAGCTAGAAGGTTGTACAGTTAACTCCCATGGTGTCATTCGAAACCATACAACCTACTACCTCAGCCTGGATGCACACGTCCACACTGCTGTTCCTCTGGACCTCCGGGAGCAAAAAACATCTTCTGTCTTTTCAGAGAAGGAATTATCCAGTTTTTTTAATTTTTTTGTTTATGATGCATTTGCAAATTGTCAGCATATCCATTTACAGCAGCGGTTCTCAAACCTTGAATGGTATTTATCAACTGATTAATCACTACTAAACCTGGTAGTTGTTTTAAGGTAGTTGGTGGTTTCTGCATTTTTTTTTTAATGCTGTGGCCTGAAAAAGTTTGAGAACCACTGCTTTACCAAGTTCAAAGAGTGCGCCGAATTCACCACAGTGACAGAGACCCACAGAATCGAGCTTGGGTTGCCGATTACGCCACAAGATCGGATCTACGGGTTTGTGACAAGTGGTCAAAGCTTCTTATGAAACCCAATCCCGGGTCATACTCATGTTCCTGATTCTTTGTGGATGAGCTATCAGGTCAGATAAACCACATTCCCCTGCATGAACAAAACACTGTCATGGAGTTACAGTAAATATAGAAAGTGGGAGAGAGACAAAAACAGCATTCACTGACCTGGTTGAGTTTCAGTGGTGGAGGTGTATCCGCATATCTGCTCAAGATTTTTGTGCTGTGAAAAGAAAGAAAATCATTAGGAAACATCTTCACAGTTAAAGGGGTGGGGTGTAATGCTATTTCATGCATTCTGACTTAATTACACAGTTAAAGAGTTGGATTCTCATGCTAAACATTGCCAAAATGTCAAAAAATGTGTTACACTAATTTGCAAAGACACTCCTTCAGGATTCAAACAAGTTTCAGAAATTGTTTTTCAAGTGTGGCCCTGTATGAGGTCATAAAGGGTGGAATTGCTTATATGGGCACTCCCGGATGAGCGTGTGTGCACATAAACCAGAGCGAGAGCAAGAGCGCGGCCATTAATGAGCTTCGTTCGGTTACGGAAGCCGTCGTTTGGCTGAGTTTGGCTGTTTTCAGAAAGAATTGGTACTGCGTATCTGTCTTATAAATATGATAAAACTCTTCGGACATATGAAGGATACAATACTACTCTACAGGTACTCAAGATTAACATGAGATTGGCAGGAACTGTGTGTGACATGTTCCCTTTAAGAGTAATTTAATTTAGCATTGTGTAGAAAATGTATATTAAATGAAATACAGTTTGCAACAAATTTAATATGACATCTCTGAGTGAAATAGGATATTTATTGACTATTTCATCCGTCAGGAATTGACCAAATGGGAAAAAAAAGGTTTCTGCAGTACATGTTGTTGTAGGATAATGTCATCTGAAAAGGAAAGTAATTTCAGAGGCAGAGCAAAGTATTATATTTTGATGAATAGACAAATATACAATTATTATTGTAATTTTTTTTAGAATAATGTGCACTTGTAAATCAAATACATTAAGACCAGGTACAAGCAGTATGAAGCTATATTAGGATAGGTAATCCGTTTAAACAATATGACAAACATCTAACACAAAGGAACCTAAATAAATCTTAAAATAATGCTTCACCCATCATATTTTCACTTCAATCATACAGTGAATGAACAATCTAGCTTGAAAATATTGAAAAGTTTGGTGGAAACAGTTTGTTCAAACACATCCCTGACAGAGAACGCCATGCGTGACTGTCTGCGAGATCAGGGTGAGCTTAGACAAGAACAGATTTTTTTTACCGCCTGTTGAGGCGGTAAAAGCGTTTCACAATCAGCTGCTGTCCTCTGAATGCTTGCTGATGTTCAATGGACGTAAACGCTCAACTCACAGAACACTTGACCCATGCCAAAGTGGGCGGAGGCTTTCACACCCATTCATTCACAGAATCATTACTTTTTTTTGGAGTTTCGGAAACAGTCTGAGCACAATTTTTCCTCCAGCTAAAACAACCTATGATTCAAAATTAATTTATAATTGAGATAAATCAGAAAGTCTGCGGAGTCCGCCATTTTCTCAGCAAGAAAAAGACAAGAGAGGAAAAAAAGAGAAAGAACTCTCACTAGCATCGCTTTCCAAGTTTCTCCCTTTCTGTCCTGGCACCTTCACAAAACCTTCACCAGCGGGTCACATGACGCTGCTCGAGCCCAGAAGCATTCAGCTGATGTCGAGTAGACATCTTTTGTCTAAAATGAAACCTTTCGCCGAGTATTCCACGAAAAAATACCTTCCTGGGGGGGCTGAAAAGGGGTGGCGTTGGGAGTCATGGCAACCTCTACCTGGCACGATGCCCATCGTAAGGACAAGAGGACATAGAAATCAGCTGAACTCAAGTCACTCAGAAGATAAGAGAAGAGGAAACGTCTCAATATTTTAATGATGCTTTTCGAGTTATTCTTGAGCGAAGCTGCACTGGAATGCAGCGAAGAGTGCATTCGCTTGCAGACGGTAGTTGAGAAAAAACGCCCCATCGGACTACGTGTCTCCTGTTGCCTCCGCGTGTGAATGGAGTGACTCAATGAAGCTTTATTTCAAACACACAGACAGCGAATCATCATCATCCATCTGTGAGTCGTAATTGTAGTTTGTAGATTTTAGTGGGCTGATGAAGTTTTCCGCTAGGGCTTTATAAAGTGTGACAGCAGACTACAGGGCACATATGTGGGCGTTTCCTGCATCTTGTTAAAGCCGCGCACATGAGATCATAGATGACCTCTGTATAGAATCTCTACAGTCTCAGAGTTTAAATGAGGTGAGAGCAAGAGGAAGTAACTATAGATAACAGGGGAACTCAACTATAATTTCACTGCAGAGTAAGGTCTGGATACTAGGGTTTGAATTGAATTAAGAATGCCTCAAATTAAAATTAATAAAAGTTTAAAGAAACAAATATAACTCATTTAAAATGAAAAAGCCAAGTTTGTCAAGACAAACAAAAAAAGCTAAATGTTAGCTTGACAAAGCCTTATTTTAAAGTTTTAAAAGTTGTGAAGTTGAAAGGTTTATAGACCTTACAAACAGAAAGAATAATAGATAGAATGATCGATAAACAGACCCTTTTCACATTTCCGGGTTTCTCAGAGCGAAAGTCGTCATAGTTGGGTTAACTTTTATAGCAGTGAATTAGAGTATAAATTAAATATATTTGTTGTGTCCCCATTTGCTCAAATAGCAAAAGAAAAACTTCACAATAATGATTTCACAACTTTCAAAAAAAGGGAAAAAATAGAGCAAGATTGATAAAGGCAGGGAAAAGAGAGAACTTTTTTACCATCACTCTCATAGACGCTGTATTAGAAACTTCTAGGATTTATGTTGTGAAAAGGGTCTATCGATGGATTGAAGGATCGACAGAACGATAGATAGAATGATGATAGAACGATAGACGGACAGACAGACAGACAGACAGACAGATAGATGATATATAGATAGATATAGATGATAGAATGATAAACAGACAGACAGATAGATGATAGAGAGATGATAGAACGATATATAGACAGAGAGACTGTGGCGGGGCGTGGTTTAGCGAGGTCTGTGACGGAGAGAGAGAGTCAGAGGCCGGCGGCACGTAAGTGAATCAGGTACAAGCGATGAACACCTGTCTCTTGTTTCAGTAATTGGCGTGGAGAGACAGGTCATAAGCCACGCAGGAGATGAGGACCGGGAGAGAGAGGCTGACACACAGTGCTGGGGCTCGGCGGAAGCAGAGAGGAACTGCCTAAACCCGGCGGACCATTTGAGAAATTGAGTTTTGTGTTATTAGTGCGAAGTGCACTGTGTCTTACCACCTGAGTTAATTGAGTAATAAACCGTCTCGAGTGCCAGCCAGCCGACCCCTGTGTCTTCTTCCTCACACCCCCCACGAACCTTGTTACATTGGTGCGAAACCGGGAGGAAGAAGACCAGAGCCGCCGCCATGCAAGCGCCCGTCAGCAACGCCATTTGCGGATATCATCCAGGCGCTCGCGGGCCTGCACAAGGAGCAACACCAATCCATGCTGGAGATCAGGGGCGAGCAGGAGCGGCGATTCCAGGCGCTCCTCCTGGCCCAGCAGCAGGACCGCGAGCTGTTCGGGCTGCCTTGACCGGGAGGTTCCGCCGGGGATACATCATCATCCCGGCCAGCGCCACCGCATGCAGCTCACCAAGATGGGACCGCAGGGCGACCGGAAGCCTTCTTGGACCTGTTCGAGCGGTCCGCGGAAGCATGCGGGTGGCGCGACTGGACTGGCGGTGCGCCTCATCCGCTGCTGTCGGTGAGGCGCAGATGGCGGCCCAACAACTGCCAGTCCAGAACCTCCTGGTCTATGATGACCTGGCGGGCCATCCTTCAGCGGTCGGTCTCTCCCGAACAACATCGCCAGCGATTCCGGTCGCTGACCCTGGGGAGAACAGCCGGCCGCCGTGATGGCCCAGCAGCTCCGGGGCGCCTGCCGCAGATGGCTGATGGCGGACCAGTCGGATCGACCAGGTCGTGGACAGAGTGGCACTGGAGCAGTTTATTGCGCGGTTGCCCGGAAAACGCGCAATGGGTCCAGTGCCACAGGCGGCGTCGCTGGACCAAGCCATCGAGCTGGCGGAGGATCAGATGGTGGCGTGCCCAGGGTCGGCGAACCCCTGCCGGCGGCTTCTCTCTCTCTCTCACCCCTCCCCCTTCTTCTTCTTCTCCTCCCTCCCCTATAGGCCAGTTCCAGCTCCCGTACAAGGGAGGCTACCCATCACGAGGTCAGGCGGGAGGTTCGGAGAATCCCGGACGGAGCTTCGGGCTCGGCGCCATCCAGGGGCGCGGAGCCGCTCGCCTTGTCTTCAGCCTCGGTCCCGTTTCCCCTCTCTCTCCGCCAATTCCTGGTTCACTTCCTGCCACTGGGGCGGCGGGAAGTCTGGGCCGACCTGTTGGCGGTGCGGGGACCCGGGTCACTTTATAGACAGGTGTCCCGTGATGGAGGTGGGGGCGTTGATCCGGGTCCCGGCGGCGCCTCAAGCTGCCCCGATCACGCCGGGCTGTACCAAATACCAGTGAGTATTCAGGGGTACCTATCCGGCTTTGGTGGATTCGGGATGTAACCAGACCTCTATCCATCAAAGCCTGATACAATCGTTGGCACTGGATAATAGCCGCCTGGTTAGGGTTCGTGTGTGCGGGGATGTGGTGAACTATCCGCTGGTAGCGGTTATAATTCAATTTGGTCAAAACCATAGAGTGGAGGTGGCAGTTAATCCGCACCTCCGACATCCGCTAATTTTGGGGACAAATTGGCCTGCATTTGGGAGTCTATTGGCATGTTTATGTGCGGATGTCTCTTGGGGAGAAAAGGCGGGGCGAGCGGTTGTGCAGGTGGGAGAGGCTGAGCCGGGACCACGGGTACTCTTACAGAGGAAGGAGGGAGCGGGTAGAGAGGCTGGACCTCACTAACGCGATGATTTTCCTCTGGAACAGTCCCGGGATGAGTCGCTCAAAAATGCGTTTGCGAGTCCGATCAATCGACGGACAGCTTCTCCACCCTGATCAGGCGCTCTCGTATCCTTATTTTGCCATATTAAGAGACAGGTTGTATCAGTGACCCAAGACACTCAGTCAAACCAGGATACAACCCAGTTGTTAGTCCCAAAAAGCCGTCGGGAAATGCTTTTCCAGGCGGCTCATTCTAATCAATGGCGGTCATTTGGGGCAAGGCGACACTAAATCGCTTAATGGTCCGGTTCTTTTGGCGGGCATTCACGAGCGTGCGCAGATGGTGCGCGCGTCGTGTCGTGAATGTCAACTGGTAAATCCACCGGCCTGCCCAGCGCCATTGCGCCCTCTACGCTTATGCAGGTCCCCGAATTGGCATGGACCTCATCGGACCATTAGGCGATCCCGAGGGCATCGGTTTGCATTGGTCTTGGTGGATTATGCAACCCGATACCCCGAAGCAATTGCCCTCCGTAGCATTTCGGCGAAGAGTGTTGCGGAGGCGTTGTTTCGTGTAATCTCGAGTGGGGATCGAAGGAGATCCTCACTGATCAGGGCACGCGCGTTTATGTCACGGGCGTTACGCGAACTTTACGGGTTATTGGGCATTAAATCGGTCCGCGCGTCTATCACCCACAGGCGGATGGTTTGGTGGAGCGATTTAATCGCACATTGAAGACAATGATCCAAAGTTCGTACAAGAAGACGCCAAAAATTGGGATAGATGGTTGGAACCCTATTGTTCGCTGTACGCGAGGTCCATAAGCCTCCACAGGGTTTTCCCCATTCGAGCTTCTCTATGGGCGTCAGCCCGTGGGGTGTTGGGCGTCCTCAGGGAGGCTTGGGAGGACGGACCTTAGCAAGGCAAAAACTAAATTCAGTATGTAATGGACCTGAGCAAAACTCCACACCTTGGGGCGGCTATCCATGGAGAATTTGCTACAGGCTCAAGACAAACAAAGCCGGCTATACAATAGGGGCGAAACTGCGTGAATTTGCACTGGGAGATAAAGTGCTTGTATTACTCCCAACTTCTAGCTCAAAATTGCTCGCCAAGTGGCAAGGGCCCTTTGTGGTCACCACGGCGAATAGGAAATCTCGATTATGAGGTAGTTCGGTCGGATAGGAGCGGAGCACATCAAATATACCACCTTAACCTCCTTAAAAAATGGAGTGAGGGGGAGTCAGTGATGCTGGCAGCGGCAGTGAGTGGGGAGGAGGATCTCGGGCCAGAGGTGAGCACAAAGGTACATCCCTCGCTCTGGCACCAGGGGGAGATCACCTCTCGCCGTTGCAGCTCACTGACATAGCCCAGTTGCAGGAAGTTTTTTCGGATGTGTTCTCGCCCCTACCGGTCGAGCAGAATCTCATTCAGCACCATATCGAGACAGAGCCGGGGGTGGTAGTTCGCAGCCGGCCGTATAGATTACCAGAACACAAGAAAAAAGTGGTTCAGGATGAATTAGAGGCAATGCTGGATATGGGAGTGATAGAAGAGTCCTACAGTGACTGGGCTAGCCCGATAGTTTTAGTCCCTAAAGCGGACGGCTCAATCGGTTCTGTGTGGATTATCGCAAGGTGAATGCTGTGTCGAAATTCGGCGCATATCCAATGCCAAGGGTTGATGAGTTGCTCGATCGGCTGGGCGCGGCTCGTTTTACTCGGCGCTGGATTTAACAAAGGATATTGGCAGATCCCTTAACGCGCCTTTATCTAAAGAAAACAGCCTTTACGACGCCGTTCGGATTACACCAATTTGTCACCCTTCCTTCGGGTTGTTTGGGGCTCGGCCACGTTTCAGCGTCTCATGGATAGAATTCTTGGCGCATGCGGCATATGCCGCTGCCTACTTGGATGATATTGTCATCTATAGTAATGATTGGCAGCGGCATATGGAGCATGTGCGGGCCGTCCTGGGATCGCTGAGACTGGCTGGGCTGACAGCCAACCGAAGAAGTGTGCAATTGGGCGTGGAGGTCAGGTATCTGGGTTTCCACTTGGGTCATGGGCAGGTGCGTCCTCAAATTGACAAAACAGCAGCAGTTGCAACCTGCCGAGACCCAAGACCAAAAGGAGGTGAGGCAGTTCCTTGGGCTAGCGGGATACTATAGAAGGTTTGTGCCTAATTATTCGAACTCACTAGCCCACTGACTGACCTCACTAAAAGAAGCGCCAGATCCAATCCAGTGGTCAGAGCTGTGCCAGCAGGCTTTTACCCAGGTGAAGGCTGCTCTATGTGGCGCTATTACAATCGCCTGATTTTTCTCTCCCGTTTATGTTGCAGACTGGCGCGTCGGACAGGGGACTGGGGCAGTCCTAACCCAGGAGAGGGAGGGGAGGAGCGGCGGTGCTGTACATCAGTCGCAAGCTCTCAAAGAGAGAGCGATGTACAGCACCATTGAAAAGGAGTGTTTGGCAATCCGGTGGGCGTTCTTACCCTCCGTTACTATCTCCTGGGAGGAGTTCACCCTCTGTTCGGACGCCCCTCTGCAGTGGCTCCACCGCATGAAGGATACCAGCGCGGATCACCCGTTGGTATCTCGCTTTACAGCCATTTAAGTTCAAGGTGGTCCACAGGCCGGGCGCAGATGGTTGTGGCTGACTTCCTTTCCAGAAATGGGAGGCTGCAGGCGGATGGCTCCCGGCCTGAGTCGGGCGGTGGGGTATGTGGC
Organism: Gobiocypris rarus; assembly: GCA_023029165.1. Lineage (NCBI taxonomy): Eukaryota > Metazoa > Chordata > Actinopteri > Cypriniformes > Gobionidae > Gobiocypris > Gobiocypris rarus. The sequence goes on from CM040922.1 coordinate 35,946,796, forward strand.
GGGCGTGGTTTAGCGAGGTCTGTGACGGGAGAGAGTCAGAGGCCGGCGGCGCGTAAGTGAATCAGGTACAAGCGATGAACACCTGTCTCTTGTTTCAGTAATTGGCGTGGAGAGACAGGTCATAAGCCACGCAGGAGATGAGGACCGGGAGAGGCTGACACACAGTGCTGGGGCTCGGCGGAAGCAGAGAGGAACTGCCTAAACCGACGGACCATTTGAGAAATTGAGTTTTGTGTTATTAGTGCGAAGTGCACTGTGTCTTACCACCTGAGTTAATTGAGTAATAAACCGTCTCGAGTGCCAGCCAGCCGACCCTGTGTCTTCTTCCTCACACCCCACACGAACCTTGTTACAGAGACAGATATAGATAGATAGATAGATAGATAGATAGATAGATAGATAGATAGATAGATAGATAGATAAGGATGGAATGATCGATAAATCATTAGATTGAAGGATCAACAGATAAAACGATATAGACAGAACGATAGATAGAACGACAGACAGACAGACAGATATATAGATAGATAGATAGAATAACAGACAGACAGACAGATAGATAGACCCCCAAATGGTATTTAAAGAATAGTACAAGCACGCTTTTCAAGCAAAAAATATTGCCCTTAAAATAAAACAATTAGGGCAAATTCAATATGTCTATGAAAAAAAATGTTGTTCTCAGAAAATGTTTTGCATCTTTTCTTTACAGATGCTTAGTTTGAGATTGTGACTGCAATGATATTCAGGCATTTTGCGTGGGTTAAGTGTCTGAATATTGAATGGGACCACTTTAAGTTCCACCATAAACGTCAAGAACTCTAGATTAGAAATCTGACCTCTTGGAACTAATTTGGTTAAAGGCCAAGTCACAGCTCTTTTGAATCTTTTTTTCTTTTTCTTTTGGGACACACGAGTGCATTTAAGAGAAGCGTCTCACTGAACTGAACGCTAAATATGTCATGACATCTTGATCTCTCACACACCAAGATGAAAATTCCCACATAAAAAATACACACAATCCCGTGGCGCCTACGGTGCGCTCATAACACTGGATGTTTGGATTTGATCACCCTGAACTCATCCACCCTTGTTCCTGGATAGATGAATTTCACAACACACTTTGACAGCAGACAAACAGTCAGCAGATCTGCTTCAAACCACAAGAGATGGTCTGTTCAAGTCGATGCATGTGTAAGTATATATTGGTGTGGCCCTGTGCACACAAAAAGAATGAACTGGGGAAAGATGATATCTAAATCAAGTCCTTGTCTGCAAATTGAATCTCAATTTATAGAATAGATAATTATAGAATAAGTTAAAGGCTGGATGTCCTTTTTCTGTATAAAATGACTTGTTGCAGTTCAGTGCTACATATAAACTATATATACATTCTATTGTATTTATGTATGATATATCAAGTACAATATCAGTATCAGGCAATGTTCTTTAGTTAGTTAGTGTTCTTTAATTATTATCTTTTACATTGATATTGGTAGCCGATAATATCAAGGCTTTTACCATGGCAGGTTTAATAATTTAATGTAAATATAAAACATCTATCTATCTATCTATCTATCTATCTATCTATCTATCTATCTATCTATCTATCTATCTATCTATCTATCTATCTATCTATCTATCTATCTATCTATCTATCTATCTATCTATCCATCCATCCATCCATCCATCCATCCATCCATCCATCCATCCATCCATCCATCTATCCATCCATCCATCCATGTGTATAAATATATTCATACATCTTCGTATTCAAAAGTACATGAGCTACTAATATTCTAGTATTCAGACACCTTCAACATTTTCTCACATTATCAGTTTTTCGCTATAGTTTAGAAAATGGTAATAAAATATGACAAGAAAAATTTTTTGTTTTAAATTGCTATCAAAAGATTTAAAGATATTTAAATATGGTAAGACATTTCCAGGTTAAATGTACGAATGCTGGACCACTTTCATTTCCAATGCAAGCTTGACCTCTTAAAACAAACCTCTGTCCAAATCTTATACGGCGATCAACATGCAGAGAACATCTGTGAGAGTCTGAGTTTCTTCCTCAAACTAAACTACAGAGAGAATCTGTGCGATATATAAACGATATAATACAACGTTAAGTCTGTGTGTGTGTGTGTGTGTCTGTGTGTGTGTGCGCTTCCTGATGGTGCACAGTGGGCTGATATATTCCCTGAAGATGCAGGCCTGCGAGTATAAACTATTTTCACATCACTAAAATAGCAGGACCAATAAATTCTGCCACAGGGTGTGAGACGTTTCGCTCATCCTGAGTCAGACAGTCACACCACAGCACTCAAACACAGCCCGCATTTAACAGGGGAAGGAATTGAATTTATGCAGTGAAACGCGTGCTCTCCTCACATCATTTAGCCAGGCTGTGTCAGCTCCATGCATGATTGAAAAACACGCATGAGGTGGGCGTGTCTATCGCATGTCATTTGGAGGCTCTTCCAGCTTGCAGATTGTGGCAGTACCGTGGTAGAGTGATATATATCATGATACTGAGGAATTAACAATAAGTTTCAATTTGTTAACAGTTAATGTATCATGATTTTTTTTAAGCATTTACTAATCCATGCTAATGTTAATTCGCAGATTTGTGTTTGATCATAATACATTAACTATGTTAATTTATACTTAAAAACTTAAAATACATAAGCATATAATTATATATTTAAGTACTGATTAATAATAATTAACTACATGTACTTACTATATGGTTAGGGTTAGGATTAGCGTTTGGTTAAAGGGTTAGTTGCATGTAATTATGCATAATTTACTGTTATTACAAGTACATATAACAAGGACACTTTAAAATAAACTTTTACTGCATATTTAGATTAGACATTAATATAAATAAATGCTGTAAATGTGTTGTTTAATTGTTAGTTCATGATACCAAATGCATTACAAATGTAATGAAATTGAACTTTACTATAAAGCGTTACTGGTACATCAAAGAATGACATACTATGTGTCCAAAAAAAAACATGGTATGACCATGATGTTAAAATGGATGGTGACCACAGCTGCTCCAGGTTCCCATCTACTTTCATTATTTGGAAATGCAGCTCGGACATTCTGTTAAATGTCTCCTTCTGTGCTCTACAGAACAAAGTCATACAGGTTGGAACGACATTACTAATCCTAACTACATTAAGGTTAGAATTGACTGAATTTTCATTTTGGGTGAACTATACATATAAACAGTTTATCCATCTTATCACCTCACAGAAGGGCAATTTCATATCCGGAGAAGTAGGACACTGAGGTCAAAGATCAACTGAAACTGAAATTTAAAAAAAAAAAAAAAAAAATCCAGAGCAGAGAGGTTTTCCCGCAAGACAGATCAAACCACTAAAAACCAGACAGGGGGGAAATCAGACAGACGTCACAGTAATGTGAAACAGTCGTAATGCGGTCCCTTCAGCGGGACGAACCAACTGCATGCGCTGCTCACAGGGGTGAAGGAACCAGATGGCTACGGAAAATCAACACTGGGTGCTCTTCTTCTTAATGGCAATTATTCATTGACTCTATAAACAATGTCAGCAAAGGTGACGGAATAGTCTGACTTTAATCTTCCACATACGATATGAGAAACCAGAACAGCGTTCGTCTGCACTGCAGACCCCTCCTCAAACCACTGACCTCCCCATATATGCGAACCGAGTCATTACTGCAGAAAGTAAAATGTCAAACATTATTTCTACATGCCTTATTAATCTGTACTGCAAAATTGCACCACTGAATAGAAGCTCAAGCAGCAGACAGTTTGTTTAAAAGCCAAGAAGACATGCGACGGCTCTTCATCGGAACTGTTCTCACGCCACAAAAGGAGCTGCTGCACATGTTACTACAGACATACACTCTAAACAAAATATAATAAGTTGTTATTGGAGTATGTTTTACAAGAAAATACTATTTCAGCCTTGTGTTACTTAATTGTGAAATTTAACAGCAATTTCTGAGGGAGAATTGTTTCAAAGGAAATCCAACAACAATTTTATTTCAGTGTATGTGCAGAGAAGTTTTTTAAATTAAGTAACGTGACAAAAAGGGATTTGCATATGCAAACAGATTTGTGTAAATGTAATGCAATGCAACTGCAGGCTGATTAAACAAACAGATCTGCTTCTCTCAATGCAGCTAGTCGTTTGCTTTAGACCCTCAGGAGATTGAGCCAACTAAAAAAATAACAAAATTGAAGGCACAAATAGGTTTTGTGCAGTGAGATTTGAGGTATCCCAGCACAGAGAGGCCAATGCCTTCTGCTTTCCCTTAAAGGCTTGCAGAGTTTGCCAGGCAACGAGCCAAGAAAATGACTTTGTTTGACCCGACTGCCAATCAGTTTGGCTGGGTGGGTCTGTATTAAACGGCGACACCTTTTCTGCGAGCCTTATTGGCCGCAGCTGCCTCCTGTGGGTGGAGACAGGTTGAGAAACAAGGCTGTTGACGGGGAAAAGGGAAGCAGAGCTGGTGCAGAGCACACCGACAGCCAATGGGAGCAGAGCAAACTAATGCATAGAAAAAACAGTTAAAGGCATTGATTAAACTAAAGCTCGTTTCATGCATTTATTTATGGCTACAGGCTTAAACTTTAATCAATAATCCTAATTTAAAGTCTTTATACAGAATAAGAAATCATAACTGTTGCTAGGCAGCTTTTATATGGATAGGTCCGTGGATAGGTCATCCAATCACAACGCAAACTCTAATTTGCTGATTTGCGAAATAGAGATCATGCGAAATGCATCAAGTTTTCCCACTTCCCCCTGAATGGCAATTCATCACCTTAAATCTAAAAGTGAAATGCAACAGTACCTCATTTTGAGAGGAACTTCTTACAAATCTAATATAATAAATAGTGTACAGGGTTTGGCTGAGCTCTCTATTAAATTATGGTCAATAACAAAATCTTAGTCTCAAAGCAGTTCAGAAACCTTAAGAGGGCTTTTAATTAAATGACGTAATGCGTGAAGAGTGCACATCGATTACCGAAACCCTGCTAACCCTGAGCGACAAGCATACATAGATCTTGTTTACCATCACAAAGAATCAATCAATACATTGAGACTTTGAATATTAAACTTTGGCAGAGTAAAAAGTATTCCATATGTGACAACGCAGGAGCCGATCAATAAAAATGGCATTAAATAAGACTTGAGAGAAAGCAGCACGTTAATTGACCAAGACCATTAAAATGAATTTAACTTAAAATGACTTCAGGCTTAATTAGTCTTGCTTACTCTCAGGACCACCAGGTAACGAGCCAAGGGGAAAAAATGAATCTCAGCATAGCTCATCAACTCTTCTGAAACTCGCCGGACTGGACACAAATAAGATTTCATGTTCATTATAACTACAGAAATTGAGATTTTCACACAAAGGAGGCAAAGGAGGCAAAGAACTTTTCCTTAAGTATGAGAATTGTAAGGTATTTAATTATTCTGGTGTATTTTAAAATCTTTCTATAATCAAAGTACTATTAACTGTGATCTGAATGTGTATTTTTAACTATACATTCTCATACTAGACACCAGTCAGACTCTAAAGCCGTAAAGTCAACAGGAATTGCAGATTGCAATCCATTTTACTTTTACATTGTGATGCATTTTAACAAAATGAAACACAATTGAATTACAACTGCAATGCTTAAAAGGCTACTCAGCTTTTGGTTAACCTTATCCACATTATCCAATAGACTGCAAGCCCTAAGTAACATCAGCAAAAAAGGAAAGAGGTTTTAGAAAAGGAGCAAGTAATGAAAAAAGTGAAAAGGGTCCATTTTGATTTCATGTTGCCTTTAAGGACACACAACACACTATTAAGGTTCATTTCGAGTTGGGCATGATGAAAGTATATGTGAATAAATCAAGAATTGCTTTGACTGAATCAGTGAGTGAGTCATTGAAGTGATTCAAACCTTTAACTCATAATCAGCAGCGCGGCGGAAAACACATTCTGAGTATATTAATATGGTGCAACAGAACACAACGTCCTGAAAATCAAAACTGCAAATATTTTTTTAAATTTCCATCCTGCCTTCATCAAGAATGCGCTTGAATATTCTAAACAAATGTGGCAGTCTATATATTCGATCTAGAAAAAAAAAAGCAAGACAAAATGTTTGCTTAGGGCTTAATAAATGTTTCCAGCTTCATAATGTGAGAGCGTTGGGGAATTAGACTGTCGTTTTAACCTGCCATTCTGCTTCCTGTCTTTTCGGGGCGCTTTCCTTTTGATTTCTCCCTTGGTCTGGCTTTTGTTGTCTTAGAAAATACACTGCAGACATGGACAGGAGACCTCAGACACTGCTCAAATGTGTACAAGCTTTTAGAAAAAATTACACACTTAAAATACACATTTAAGGCTCATTTGAGGCAATCATCTACAATTATAGAGTCCGGCAAAAAGCTAGTCTTCACAATCAAATGGAATATATTAAATTCTATCCTTCTAAAATCACCATGAAAAGGATGTTTTATTGAGTCCAACTCTCTGGCATCTATAACATCATCTCAGGCTTTTACAAACCAAGAGAATAAAGCTCTAACTCTAGACGTTTAGCTGCCATCGGACAAACAAACTTAGCTGGGTGAAATTTATACAATTGTACGGACTGCAGTGCAATATAGACGCACGCACACACTATCTGTCCTGTTCTTAAACTCATTTTTCTGCAGCCATGATAAAAAGCGTTAAGCATGAAAATCACTGCATTTTATGCTGCCTGATCCATTGCTGATTCAGCAGAACGCTGGAAGGGCACAGCAGGAATGATATGGAAAGGCATAATTATGATTCACCCCTGCACCGTGCAGGAATTTGCTGAACCAAAATTGTTTTGCATTTTTGTGCAACACAAAAACCAACACCTCTGTCTGAACAAAGACGGTGAGACTCATTTGCTCATTTGCATACAAAGAGTAAACTGCTTTCTTTCTTTACTAATAACAGAAATTGCAAACATGATACTCTGAATTGTATGATTATTGATTATAGACTGACAGGGCATTCAAAACATTGAATAAGTCCTATGAAGGTGAGGGAAGCTTGTGTATAGGAAATCAGGGATTCTCAGTGGCACTTTCACAATAAGTCAATGGGATGAGCACCCAAACATGCCAATCAGCATCATCTCTTTAATTAGCAACCTTTCTACATTTAAACTTCTTTGTTGCAATTTTATGCACAAAAAGGGCAGGATTGTTTCAAACCTATGACTTTATTTCTTCCAAAGAACATAAAAGAAAAAAATGTCCAATATACATTTAAGCTGGTCTTTCCACATGTGAAGTAAATGGGGTCTGGCAAGTTCCAAATATGATAACAAACCACCATAAAAGTGACCCATAAGTCTTTTGCAGCCATACAATAGATTTGTGCAGACTGAAATGTTAAACCTTTATTTAGTGAAAATCCAAAGGGTAATTAAATGTAACAAAATATATAAAAATGTATATGTCTGCTATTGGAAAATGAATCAACATTTTATCAAATTTTAATGATAAAAAAAAAAACTATAAAGATTATAATATACATTAGACCTGCATATGACGGTCAAATTGGATGTCAAGATCACTTATTTAATAATTCATCTATTGCCAAAATCATGAAAAATATCAGTCAAGAACAGAAAACGTCCCTGGTTACGTGATAACCTTAGTTCCCTGAGAACAGGGAACGAGACGCTGCGTCAGCTGACGCTACGGGAAACGCCTCCAGCGTGACTGGTGCCTGATATCACAATCGAACAACGTCAATCCTATTGACGGCGACAGCCTATGATGTCATCAAGGTGCGACCAGGAAGTATATAAGGGCGCCCTGCCAACATGACAGTATCTAATCGTCTGAAGGACTGTTTGGCAGGCAGGCCCTGAGGCATGGCAACCTGACGCAGCGTCTCGTTCCTGTTCTCAGGGAACTAAGGTTACACGTAACCAGGACGCCTTCGAAGGAACTCGCTGCGTCAGCTGACGCTACGGGGAACGATATACCCACGCCTCCATGCCAAAGGGAGTGCATGCCCACTGGCAGTGACAACTGTCAGAACAAGCAAATTCACTGAAATGCCTGAACCACTCCTTCTGGTCACATTTAGGCTGTCAGTGACAGCGCTCCCCACGGTCAAAGCCCAAGCTATAACCTGAGAAGGAACCTTCACATATGAAGTCCTGCCCTGGCGCTTGAAGGCCTGGAACCAACCCATTCCCAGAAGGGGTTCCTTTAAGGAGCGTGGCTAGGGGACCCGAGGGAACCCGTGCCAGTCACTATTCGGGAGGAATTCACCGAATGCCACCAGGAGGCTCGACCTGGTGACCTCTATGTGGTCAGTTCGCCAACCCTGTCTGTAAGTACAGAGCCTCTGGTAATTCCGCAGAGACATCCCGCTAGGGTACTGCAAGATGGCAGTGTCCTCCGCCAGCCGGACCTCAGAGACGGGTTATCCTGGAGAGCAGCGCTCGGCGAAGTGCCTCTTAACCCTTGCTAGCGAGGGGAGATTGGCCGCTCGATCCTAGGATCTACCAAGCACTTCTTTTAAAAGCGTGCTCAGGAGGCCGACTAGGCCTACTGGCTGATCCTACCTGGGAGGCCTCGAAGGGCCTTCGACCACTCGATCAGAGCCAAGCGGCTGTAAGCTCATAAAGACTCCCGGCTTGAGAGGAGCTCCTAAGCCTGCCTGGTAGGTACCCATGCTGTAGGCGATCTATAAGAGTCCCTTCCTGTAGGGACCGCATAGCAGCAGTGTCGTCTCGTCATGCTAGGGTATAACCACCGCTTTCAGGTGCTGCCGGCTAGAAGCGGAGCTTGATAGCAGGTGACCACTAGCTGTCAGCTAAGAGCCAGTTATGCGCTCCCTTCTAGGGAACTCGTTCCCCAGGGAGGCCAAAAAGGGGCCTCCACCTGGTAACCTAGGTTGACTGCTCGCGCCTCCAACCCATGGAGCTCGCCCTCAGGTCGGCCTAGTGAGGCCTGCTACCCAATAGCAGTCGAGATGGCCCTCGAGGCAGCCGGAAGATGGGACTCGCTCTGACAGGGAGGCCTAGTGAAGCCTACCGCCTAGTAGTGAGACCTATTAATGGTCCACTAGTTTGTGTCCATGACTGGAACTGGAACCCCCTCAGGGAGGCCTAGAAGGGCCTATTTCACCCTGATAACACATAAGCCTGTTAACAAAGCGCCCAGGCTCGGGGTTCACCCCAAGGGAGGCCTGGCGAGGCCTACCACCTGTTCCAGCCACACGTGTGAACCATCAGAGGTGACTGAGGTCCCAATGGCGAGTCCCGCAGGGAAGCCCCGTGCAGCTTGCTACCTGTTAGCAACCCATGCTACCAACGTGATTTACGAAACTGGGGACCGGGAACGATCTCAGGGAGGCCCAGCGCCTGCCACCTGATAGCAGAATGTGCTAATCTCCAGGAGGCCTAGTGAGGCCTACGACCTGCTAGCACTCCACGCTCACCGCCAACTCATCCAGTGACTGGGGCCCGGGGCTGCCCCCTCACGGGAGGTCAAGTGAGCCTGCTTACCCCACAGCAGGCCCTTAGGGAGGCCTGGTAACGCCTACCACCTAATAGCAGCTCGTGCCAGCCGGCGAGGATTAATGCACCGGAATACCCCTCAGGGGAAGACCGGGCAAAACCTGCTACTCAGCAGGCTCTTCAGGAGGCCTGAGGGCCTAATACCTGAGCCAGGTGACCCAAAAACGGGAGCCTACCCCTCAGGGAGGCCTGGCAGGGCCTACCCCATAATAGGAGGTCTGCAGATACTATGACCCCTGCCATAATTAGAAGAAAGCTGGCTGCTGCACCCGGGCTGACGGTAGCTGTCTGCTGCTGACGAAGAACTGGAATATCCAGTTATCACCTGGGGACTCGTCCCCAAGGAGGACAAAGCCTACTAGTTGACGAGGTTCTGCTGAAGTCGACATCGAAGGAAAAACCTCCCCAGGCCCACTGGGCAGCGGCGTCGAACTCTCTTGCAAGGAGGCCTGATGATGCCTACCACCTGTCTTGGAGTCTGCTGCCCAGACTGCCCAAGCTGGCTACTCACAACCAGCTGGCCTTCATATGCCCCCACCTGGGGCTGGCTCCATCCCAGAAGCTACAGGGCCTCCGTGACGGCGCAGTCTCACGGGCAGTTGCCTACAGACATGAACCTAAACACATTGCCAATAGCAGTGCACTCAACAACAAACGCTCAAACACCCTCTAAAGCAAGGGGAGTACAACTTACGTCACCTCTCCGGAACGGCCGCCTACTCTCATACAGCGGCCTGCCGCTCCCTGCAAGGGCGTCAACCATTGGCAATGCTCGGGCCTCAGGGAGCATCCGACCAAAAACCGCCGTGTGGAAGGTTGCGATGTTCCTCGACCGAGCCCTAGGAAAGGTGGAGCAGAAGACATAGAGCAAAGGGTAAACATATCATATATATATGCAGCCATCCTCCAGGATGAGGCCAGGAGCCACCAAAGGTGGCGGCCACTGTGCTCTGAAAGGCGGGTTACAGCAAAAATAGGTCTAATCGCACATAAGCGAAAGACGCTTAACCCCGCCCCACGACCACTGGCAAAGTCGCTATCTCTGCTGCAACACCTAGACTGCATTACTCAATAACCCCAGAACGCAGAGAAGGGGGCGGGCCTTGGCCGGCCGACTCTATCTTAAGAGGAGGCTGAATTAAGGGTGTAGAAACAACGCACTGTACTTATACTTAGGACAGGCCCGGGGCGGCAATACCTAAAAGGAAAACCGGCCCCCCACCCTTAGCGAAGCCTAGGCCAAGTGGTGCGGCTTTAAGCCTGCACTAGATCTACTCAGGGCTCGGGAAACAAAATATTATCACCCATGTAAAGACCACGAGGCCCCGAACCCATTCCAAAGCCCAGCAGGGCTGGGTGCAGATCTCACTACAGCTCATGCATTAGTGCATACCCGGTCGTGGCTACTTTATACTTAAAGCTAGGAAACCACCCTCGCCCCCGCACGCTACAAGCCCGCGAGCAAGAACGGCAACCAATTACTCACATAAGTGAGAGATATAACACGGAGGCGGTAGGTCTCTACTAGCTAGAGTATAGAAATATGCATAAACACATCATGTTGCAAAGGAGATTCTTAGCTACTCACGGGGAGCTGCAGGCCCTGCGGTGTCCGATGATGTTCCACAATCCCCCACTCCCTCTCAGGAGAGCGAGAAGAGTCCTGGAAAACATGTTAAAATAATGTTTCACCCTACTCGAGGGGACTCACCGCTCGCTCCTCTGGTGCGTTTTCAGATCCTGAAAAACCAGCCTTATCAAGCTCAATCACCAATCCTGAGGGGGCGCTCAATGGATCAAGCCAGGCGGGCCATCAGAATCTCACATCCGCTCATCACGGGCCCACCCGGCCTGATGTCAGCGCCCTGGGAAAGTAACGGGAGGAAGGGCCGGCGCGCCTATCTGCCCCCTCGGGTGGAGATCTGTCGCGCTGCCCACGCTGGTCCCGGTTTGCACCAGCCTCCTTCCTCCTCCTGTTGCGAGTGTCCCGCCTTCTCTGCGCCGCACTCCTCCACGGAGGGGGCGCTCGAGAGGCCACGCTTCTTCGCTGGTCCCGGCCGGTCCTCAGACCGGGGCGGGCCCGGGACACCCGACTGCCTGGCGCGGCCCGGACCTCAGCGGGATGCATGATTTGAATGCCGCCGGCGCTCGCTTCGCCTCTGAACCTTCCCACCACCGCCTCAGCGGAGGTGCCGAAGAGCTCAGAGGGTGAAACCGCATCGAGGAGAAAGGCTTTTCTTTCTCCCGATGTCCGCCAGGTTCAACCACAGATGCGCTCCGTGGCCACCATCGCCGCCATCGAGCGACCGATGGCGAACGCCGTCTGTTTGGTGGCCGGAGGCGAAATCTGTGGTTGGCGCAGCTCAGCCACCGCATCAGGGGGTAGTCCCTCCCCCTGATCGAGGTCCCTCAGCAGGTCCGCCTGGTATGCCTGCAACACCGCCATGGTGTGCAGACCCGCGCAGCATGACCAGCTGACATGTATGCCCTGCCGCGTTCAACCGTGAAGTCGTTTTCAACGGTTTGGGACGGCAGGGAAAACCCCTCAGTGTCGGCGGCGCCCAGAGGCGATAGTTCGCAAACGCCTCGCCCACTGGTGGCACCGACACATACCCGGCCTCAGACACGCCTTCAACGTCAGCGAAATTGGCTCGCTGGCGCCGAAGATGCGGGCGAGTAAGGCTTCTTCCATGCCTCCGAGATCTGCTGGTGGAGATCCGGGAGGAATGGAAGGCTCCCGAGGTTGGGAGCTCATGGTCGGCGAAACCGATCATCCAGGCGGTTTGGGCGTGCGGTTTCTCTCCTAACGCGCTGCCACGGTAGCTGCAGCCTACCTGCAGCGCGTTCCATCACCTCCAACAACTCGCCATACATGGGGCAGGATGGTTGGGAGGCTTGCCTCAAGCCGACTCATCTTCAGCCTCCTCCTCCATCCCCTGCTCTACCGGAAGAGCCGCGGACGAGGGGAGGAACCTAGGTCCCGCTCCTCCCCGGCGACCGCCTCGCGCTCTGACTGATCGTCTGCGAGAACAACCCCTCTCTCCAGGCGATGAGCCAGATCCATCTGGGAACCCCAAGATCTAAGGCGCCGCTCAGCCTCGGCCTGGCGGGCCGTCCCAGATGCTGAGCCCCCTTCCCTCAGGAAGAGGGCCGGCGAGCGGAGCGTTCTCAAGGGAACTGCTCACAGTTTGCACAAGAGGCTCCCTCGAGAACCTCGTGCATGCTCTTCCCCAGGCAGTAAACGCAAAGTGTGTGTGTGTGTCGTCAGGCGTGAGGTACCTGTTGCATGGATCCACACACTTGCGGAAGTGGCGCTGCTTTCCTGCACACTTCATTTCTCCTCTTCAGATTGACTTCCAATTCTGACACAGGCAAAACAGTCCCTGAAGACGAAAAGATACTGTCATGTTGGCAGGGCGCCCTTATATACTTCCTGGTCGCACCTTGATGACATCATAGGCTGTCGCGGTCAATAGGATTGACGTTGTTCGATTGTGATATCAGGCACCAGTCACGCTGGAGGCGTTTCCCCGTAGCGTCAGCTGACGCAGCGCGAGTTCCCTTTCGAAAGGGAACAGAATCAGGAATGTCAGAATCAGAATGTGTAGTTTGTGCATAAAAACCAAAACATTGAACATTGGCATAGTTTTTCACTCTATGTTTCACTCTTATAGTTCCCAGATCATTCCGATTCAATTTAGCAAATAAAGAACACATTTAAGCTCACATGAGTTATTGTATTATGCACAATAACGTCTCTGACAGACAACATTTACTCCCTCTTTTCGAAAAACGTTGGCATAGTCAAAACATCCGTAAATTTAGGTTTTCTAATCTGTACTCCTGGACCTCTGCTTCTCGTAAACACTATTGTATATTGTGCATGTTATTTTTTTGACAGACATTGATGTTGTGATATTCAAATAATTTGAAAACAGATGGACCAAGGTAATACATATTTATTTCTTAGAAGGCAAGTATTCAGTGAAGTGATTGATGAGTGTGTTATGTCGACGTTTTTCCAACTGACAGCTAGCCTAAGTTTTTGACAGACGTGATGACGTGCATAAGGGGTGAACTATATTTGACTCTTTGGGATTTATAAAACATGCTGGAGATCTTCAAAATGCTTTTTGCGTAGTTCATTATACTTATTTTACAAAATGAAGTTTATTTCATGGATTAAATAAATGACATGCAACTCAGAGACTGACATGTTTGGCTTGTCAAAATGTTACATTCATCTTTTTGAAAATCAAGTAATTTTTTTTACCAGGAAAGGAGTGGTTTTTATGCAGTTGTTTTATTGTCTCTAATAACAAAAATCTTGTATTTAAACCCATGAAAATGCAGAAATGAAAAAAAATCTATTTTTAAAACTGTTGTCCCATTATTATCCCTTAGTAGATTTTATTACTCGTATACATAAACAAGAAACACACTGTAAAAGGTTGTAAATAAATCGAAGAGTACATTTTAAAACAAAATTATTTCTAATATAAAAAAATTTATTCAACGTTACTTGCTAAAATGTGACAATTTTACTAGCAATTTCAGAGTGAAAATTATTTGAAGTAAATCCTACACCAATTCTTTTCAGTCTATGTATGAGTTGAAATAGCGATTTGTTCATCAAAAACGATCAACAAGTTTCGATGTGCATCTCTGTGCCAAACTCTCATATGGCTTCAGAAGACACAAGCATAAGCACTACTTTTATAGTACCCTTTTGTCATATTTCTTAACTTGACAACCACCATCCTCAAATTTAGCAAAATATAATATTTACATTAAATGGAGGCAAGAAACAATATAAGAGTTGACAGAAGAAGACATTTTTCAGTTTAAATGGCAAAACAATCATTCATCTTTTGTGAAACATCTGCTTTAGAAGAGTTTTTAGTTCTAAAAAAAATACTAAGTAGAAAATGACAGAAAAGTAAAAAAAAAAGAAAATTGTCAAACCCTTATAATAGTGCACATCAATATGCTTGAAAATCAATGTGTGGCTGTCAACTCGAATTTAGCCCTGTGACAGACTCCTGATTCTGGGTAAAGCAAACAGGAAGTGACTAGGTCGAGATTATGGCTGCCTGGAGTTTCCACAGGGCCCCCTGCTGAGTTACATGTTCTCAGTTTCTTTTGTTTGCCGTTAACCCGTTAAACCCCTCATGAGAGGCCTTTGAGAAAAGTGTCACATACCCCGGGGGGCCATTTTGTTAGGAACAATGATCCTAAAGGAGTTACACACCATTGCAATGGTCCACTTCCCAAAGGCTGAGACACTTACACTCTAAAACAAAACAGAGGTAATCCATTTACATGCAAGGAAGCTCTGGCTTTAGCATCAAAGCTGAGTGATCAATACAGACAACCATTAACCTTAAGCAAAACATTGGTTCTGTTAAGAGCAACCTTTCAGTTGTCAAATCAGTTTGTTTCCATCAAGATATCTGCATTTACATGTTTAGTTGCCGGCACTTAAGGCACAACTATAAATCGCAGAGCTGCGTCTGTGTGATGGATGATCCTGAGCTCAGACACCAACGTGAAATTACAAACAGGTCAACAAAGTCACCGTAACACACATACGGTGTATATTTATATAGGGTTGTTTCGGATTAAAGATCCAGTAACCAAGTTGGCATCCTATCGGATCTCCAAATAAGGAAAATATTCAACAGTACATATGGTCTGACCATCACCATTCGAAATTGAATTGAGAAATTCTAGTTCAATTCCTGAATGTAAACTGAATTTAAATTCAGTTTACATTCAAACAGGATGCAGAACGGAAATTCATATTTGAATGCAAGGAAGCATTCAAATGAACCGAAATTTATATAGCTGAACTTTTGAAATCCAAAGTATGCCGAGACAAACTTTAAATGTTTTGTTTAAACGTTTTAAAAGGTGTGAGGTTTATAGGCATTATGGACAAATATAACGTAGGAAGAAGGATACACTCTAAAAATGATATTTCATAGTTAGATTGTTATATGACATTTCTTTGTAATTGTAAAATTTACTAGCAATTACTGAATGAAAATTGTTTCTACACCAATGTTTTTCCAGTGTGGAATGAAAGAAGAACAGATTGAAGGTAAATAGAATGGCAGATGGATAGATAGATAGAACGATAGAGGGAACAATAGATAGAAAGACAGATGATTGAACGATAGATAGATCAGATCAGATCAGATCAGAATGCATTACTTAAGCCAGGCAAACAGTGTAATTTTTGCTGTCGTATACGAGCTCGCAGGCGTTTTTTTTCTCTCTGGAGAAATCGCGTGGAAATCATTGACGCTCGTATGGTCGTAAGTTACGAGAACCTCCCGATCATTTTCAAACATGTTAAAAAATTCAGGGAGTTGGTCCTATTTCGCCCAGTGAATAGGCTGCCCCTATTTCCAAATCATACACAACCATGTAATATAGGCTAGATCTAGCCCAGGGGTGTGCATATGCATTAATATTCACAGACACATCCATATCGATATCTGATTCATTGTACAGCCAAACTTTTGATGTCATTGTATGCACCCAGCCTACAGCGTGTGCATACAATGACACACACACACACACATTTTTTTTTTCTATCCGAAGCCATAGGAGCAACATTGAAATCTCCAGTCTCTGTCTCGCCGGGTACAGTTGTGCCGTGTACCGGCTGCTTTGACACGATTATCAGGTTAACCAACTGAGTGTCCAAACACACACAGTGTACTCTTTTATTGAATTCCGATTCAAATAAATTCTACAAATTCTTCTTCCTGTCATACCAATTCAAATTCCAATTCAACTTCCTGTGGTGTGTGGCTAATTCAATTAAAATCCACACAAATTGAAAGGGAGCCAATTCTGAGTTTTTCACAACCCTGCAATATGAACAGACAAATTGTTTATCATTGGAAACTCGCCATGTTGTGCCTGGTTATAGTGGTGCTCGCTAAACCGTTCTAGACAAACTCAGGCTCAACTCCAACAAGAGGAATGCAGTTTCAAAGAGAACAAATAAAATAAAAAAAGTTAATGTTTCTAAAACCAAAAAAAGTTTCCACATTGATTTATGTCAACAAACTTGCGTGGCAGTGAAAACCAGAACGCAAACGGAGTCATCAACTACAGCAGAAGTCAAACAAATCTAACGCCTGTATGGCACAACTCAAGAGAGACTTCTTAAACATTCCCAGAGTTCAAAGTGTGAGTCGAGCAGTACATCATTACTCAGCATCATGTGAATGTGTTTGATCTCTCGGCTGCTGGAGAGCTCTTGAGCCTGACCCACGATGCCCCTGTGCTGTCAGCAGGCAAACGCCCCGTCACGGCTTCTGCGTTCAGCTGCTTTTATGAAACATGAGGGACTTGGGCGAAACACACAAAGATGAATGTCCTCACGTGGCTCTGCTAACAGAGTGCTCTCTGTCCTCACCTCAAATCCCTTTTGGCCCAAATTTCTGACTGCATGCCAAGATCCACCTCTCACACTGAAGAACGATGGAGAACCTGGAGGAATGGCTGAAGAGATCCGCTTCAGCATGAGACAAAACACAAGACATGTCCTTGTATCGCTTTGGTCAAACAACAGACAGCTTGTGACTTGTGTTTTTTAGCACTGCTATCGTCGATCCCAACACAAACAACTAATGGACCTGCCGCCAGACATTTTATGCAAAATTTTAACGTTAGATTTTCTAATCTGTTTAAAGGGGTCATGGTAATGCTGAGTGGTTTGTATCATGTTTTTTTTTTTAATAAGATTTTGGTGGTTTCACGGTATATCATAGTTTTATATATATATGTATATGCCGATCAGGCATACCATTATGACCACCTTCCTAATATTGTGTTGGCCCCCCTTTTGCTGCCAAAACAGCCCTGACCCGTCAAGGCATGGACTCCTAGACATTAGCATTAACTTCTTGAGCAATTTGAGCTACAGTAGCTTGTCTGTTTGATCGGACCACACAGGCCAGCCTTCACTCCCCACATGCATCAATGAGCCTTGGCCGCCCATGACCCTGTCGCCGGTTCAACACTGTTCCTTCCTTGGATCACTTTTGATAGATACTGACCACTGCAGACCAGGAACACCCCACAAGAGCTGCAGTTTTGGAGATGCTCTGACCCAGTCGTCTAGCCATCACAATTTGGGCCTTGTCAAACTCGCTCAAATCCTTACGGTTGTCCATTTCTCCTGCTTCTAACACATCAACTTTTAGGACACAATGTTCACTTGCTGCCTAATATATCCCACTCACATACATACATTGTGAGAAAAAAAAAAAAACATATAAACAATGTAAGACAATTACAAATCAGTTCAATAACCTAACAATTTAAAAAAAAATTAAAATGTAATTAATGATAATAATAATAATGATAATAATAAGTATGTTTTACTGTGCAATGTGTTATAATTTCAAGGTAGACATTTAAAAAAAATGGTATTCTTATTTATTTATTAATTTATTTATTCATTAATTGAAGTACACTCTAATGTACAAGTTATTTCATGTTATACTGAACTTTTATTTTGACGGGTTGTTGTGAAGACCCTTGATTTCCTATTTGTATATGATACGGCAATGGTCAATTAGTTTTATCAAATCAAATGGTGAAATGTTCATTAAGTGACTGCAGTTGACGCGTTCACATGTCCTCATATAGTGAGACAGCAGATGCTGAAATCATTGCGAGTGTCATTCAGTATGTGTATAGTAGACGAAACAGCGCTCACTCACACAGACACGGCAGAACATACAGACTTCAGATTTCAATAGCAGTCTTTATGAGCTTTAATATTCACAGACACATCCGTATCGATATCTGAGCACTAGGTCATTAATTGTACAGCCATACTTTTGATCTATTCATCCAAAAATTTAAGATGTAACTGTACTATAAAATATCCTGTTAGTCCAAAAACAGCCTTTATTGAAACCAAGCTCAGAAGACCACCTCTGCAGAAGATCATTGCCTCTTTAGCTCCGCCCACAGATATGTCAAGTAGTAGTCATGTAGTAGTACATACAAAATAGATCCAAACAGAATGTTGAAAAATAGTCTTTGCAATGCCATCTTTGTGATTGTAACATTAAGAAAGCGTGGATGAACAGTCAGATCGTGTAATGTCAGTAATGTCGCAACACACAAGTGTGTGTAAGTGTTTTTACCATGTGTCACTATTGCTTTGTCTGATACAGATTGTTTGATATGTACTGAGTATTTATACTTTAGTGGAACAGTCAAACTAAACAGGGATTTGCTGTTCTTCCCTTTGCTTCAGCATTTATGGGGTTAATGTGTTGGATGATCAGATCCGGAAAAAAGCACGTAGAGAATGCTGCTTTTGTTATGGTTTTGATCTAAGCCAATCGCTATAATCCTGAATAAAAGCTTCAGTGAGCGACATCTTCTGTTTTGTCATCATAAGAGATTACAACACATTTTATTTAATGTTTACTTCTTCACTTTATCGTAAAGGATGAACTATGAATAGCCAGTTACACTTAAGATTAGAGTCCAATTCTCACTATTAACTAACTATTAACTATGGTATTTTCCTCAATAAACTCCTAATTACTGCAGTAAGGTAGTTGTTAAATTTAGGTATTGGGTAGGATTAAGGGATGTAGAATATGGTCATGCAGAATAAGGCATAATATGTGCTTTATAAGTGCTAATAAACAGCCAATATCCTAATAATATGCATGCTAATAAGCAACTAGTTAATAGTGAGAATTCTACCCTAAACTAAAAGCCATTCTTTATCAACTATAACTGGTAACGTCAACTTAAATTTTATTTGCCTCAACCAAGACTTATAAAGCATAAGTAATACACATAAATGTTTCACATTGTTGGCAAATGTTTTAAGTATATCAGATTTTTTTCAATCATAGCAGTCGGTGTTTACTTGGAAGTCTTGAATGCGGCAAGCCTATTAAAAAGTGTTTGAAGAGGGTCAAAAACTGGATAAAAAAACACTACCTTATTACTTCAAAATTTGAGGTAAAAATCTTGTAAACAATATAAGCAGAACTCAAGGAAAAATTAATATATAGTTTATGAACCATTTAAATATTGAAAATGTGATTGTGATTGAATATTGAACCATGCTTCTGATCTGACAATACCACAAATCTCATTTAGGTTTATGGTGCAATCAAACAGATGCTTAATTTCAGGGCTGAGGTGGGACAAGAAAATAGCTTGTCTGGCTTTTAAAGGGGTGGCTTACTCAAATGAAAATTGTGTCATCATTTACTCACCACGTCATGTCAAATGACTTTCTTTTGTGAAACATAAAAGATGATGTTCAGCAGAATGTCTGAGCTGCTCTTTTCCATACAGTTAAACTGAAGCAGGGATTGTCTAGCTCCAAAAGAAAATCCTCATAAAAGCATCGCAAAAATACTATATTTCAAGTCTTCTGAAGCCACATGGTAGCTTAGTATAAGGACAGACTGAAATGTAAGTCATTATTCAATAAAAACCTTTAAAATATTTTGCTGGACAGTTGAGGTCATCCACTGAATGGAAGAGCAGCTCTGACATTCTACTGGTTTTGAATGATATTCGTTAGTAAATGATGACAGAATTGTCATTTTTGAGTGACTATCCATTTAACACAATGGCTGTGAGATTCTACCATTATTATCTATACATGGTAGACAATATCATAAATCATAAAAACAACAAGTGACATTGATAACTTGCAACTTGATTCTTTGTCTAAAGAATCTGATTATTTGTTTGGGGATGTTTAATTTAGATGCTCCCAGATTACCCCTGCAAATGCATTCAAGTTCAATGAATGCCAAAACGAATGTTTTTTTAATGTTCTCATTAAACACAAACAGTCTATATTTGTAAACTTGAGAAGTGGGCTTCATTTAAATTATGTGACATCTCTTAAATATTTCTATGCTGCATGTGAATATGCACACACACACACACACACACACACACACACACACACACACACACACACACACACACACACACACACACACACACACACACACACGTTTGTTTTTGTGAAATGTGGGGACATTCCATAGGCGTAATGGTTTTTATACTGTACAAACCGTATTTTCTATCCCGCTACACTGCCCCTGCCCCTAAACCTACCCATCACAGGAGACTGCCCAGTTTACATTCTGTGAAAAAAACCTCATCCTGTGTGATTTATAAGCATTTTGAAAAGTGAGGACATGGGGAACATCCTCATATTCCACCCTCTTTTTGTAATACCTATGTCATACCCATGTCATTATACACATTTGTGTCCTGATATTTCAAAAACATGCCCACACACACACACACACACACACACACACACAC
Organism: Gobiocypris rarus; assembly: GCA_023029165.1. NCBI lineage: Eukaryota > Metazoa > Chordata > Actinopteri > Cypriniformes > Gobionidae > Gobiocypris > Gobiocypris rarus. The sequence goes on from CM040922.1 coordinate 35,967,728, forward strand.
ACACACACACACACACACACACACACACACACACACACACACACACACACACACACACACACACACACACACACACACACACTTCACTATCTTTGTGGGGACTCTCCATAGATGTAATGGTTTTTATACCGTACAAACTGTACATTCTATCCCCCTACACTTGCCCTGACCCTAAACCTACCCATAACAGGAAACATTCTGCATTTTTACTTTCTCAAAAAAACTCATCCTGTGTGATTTATAAGCCTTTTGAAAAGTGGGAACCGCTGGCTGTAGGTGATCTCAGGTTTTACTATCCTTATGGGGACATTTGGTCCCCACAATGTAATATAAACAAGGACACACACACACACACACGCACGCACGCACGCACGCACGCACGCACGCACGCACCCATTATAATTCAAACATGAGAGTTTTAAACATCCTCATTAATGACACACAATTCAGAAAAATTACATATACAAAGCCTATACATAAATACTTATGAAATATCTGAAAAAAGAGATGATTTTAGCCATAAGATTTTTAAGTCCTTAAATTCTCAGTTAACTAAGGATTTAAACTCTAATTTCTAAATGATTCACTCTTATTTCCATTTCTAGAAAGAAATCTGTAATATGATAAAACATGTATTATACAGTTTTTTAATTACTGTATAATAATTACTACAATGATCTTGCTGTGCAAAACTTAATTCTTCACAACAATAATGCGAGTCAAAGCAATCTGTTCATCAGATCTTAATCTCTATTCTAGAGTGTTTTCAAAGAGATCCCCTCTTCTATTTTTACAACAAAAAAAAAAATCCAGGTAGCGCGATTTCAAATGAGACGCATATATTCCAGGGTTGTGATTATCTATTTGTGTTCAGGACTGCGGTTTAAATCTGGGCTGGTGTTAATCCTGATGCTGCTCTTTGAGCAGGTGAACTCAGCCTAAGACTTTCCCACGATCCGCCGGCAAATCCTCTGCCCTGAACCCTCGCTAGACCGCTGCCATCTGGCCCCTCTGTGTTCTCACTGGGAGGGCAGGCGTCAGCTGCACGGCCAAATTCTGCGTTCCACCACAACCCCCACAGAAAGACAAACAGCAAACCATCCAAATACACCAGACATCCACCATCATGAAATACATTTGCCTGCCTATCCGTAGTGCACAATTAAATGCTATTATAGGGGGAATAAATACTATTAAATAGTACAAACAACAAATAAAATAAGTACCAAAGTTTCTTCAGCAGTTTCAAACGTGCCGCATTGAAGTCAAATTACATAAATATGACCTCCACGCAACAAAAGACCCCCGACTTCACAATATAAACCTTGACCTTTGGCCCGTTCTACGGCGATCCATCATCACAACATGAGGCGGACCCCCACCCCCTCGGGATCACCCCCAGACAGAAATCTCGCTCCAAATATCTTACTCCAAAATAAGATTTTGATTTGCGATCATGTGGCAAAATCTCTTCCTTTCCGCTCCCACCCCTCCCTCGGTTGCTCGCGTCTTCTAAGCTGCCATGTGCTATCGTTTGATTACAGTCGGGAAGAAAAAGTGCCTGGCTGATGAAGAGAGCGTCCCGGACCGGCCGCTCTTAAAATGCGTGACATTTCCTTGGTGGGAGCATGAGAACAGATTCTCCACAATAGCGAGGTCTCCATGCCCGGCCAGTAACCATGGAAGCAGATGCTGTCGCTCTCCCCTGCCCCTTACCTCCCAGCGGCCACGGGCTGCTCCACACTCAAAAGAGGGTCCGCCTCAATTTCTCTTCATCCCGACCGAACTTGCGTGCTCTTCAAAGGGAGCTATTCAGCAGGTCATTGGTCTAGACTTGTTTGCACGGTCCACAGAGCAGCCTTGATGTAACCCTTGCTCTCTGCCTGCCGTGGAACTGCAGACTGCGGGGAACGCTGGGGACGTGGTTTTGAAAAGAAGCCCGTCCGATTTTGCCATTGTGCCTTTTCATTCATCGATCGAATGCATATCGAACCTTCTGTCGGTGCATGTGTGAAACAGTTAGCTTAGCCAGCAGTTTTTTTTTCTCCTGGTCAGACTTGACTGCTTCTTTCTCATTTCTAATTTAATTTAATGAGCATATTTTTTCTACAGAGTTAAAGTCTCTTTTTATGTATTAAAAATGTTTTTTATTTATATATTTTTATTCTTATCTTTAATGTTACAGTAAAGAGGCAAGTGACAAAATAAAAATGTGTCTTAATGAGCGATAAGTTCAAATATATATTTTTTTGTTGTTGAAAAAGGAGTGCATTTTAATTTCAACTGCAAATTGATCCAGAACAATCTACCACATGAATTTAAACTAATACTACACAAACTAATGATACAATTAAGTAACATATTTTTTTTACTAAATATGAAGAGACTGCATTTGTGACCTTGAAAATTTACTAGTTTTAAATGAATCCTTTGTCATCTTTAAACAGTTTCTCTGCTGTGAAGGACGGCACGCACACAAAACACACACACACACACACACACACACACACACACACACACACATACACACAAACACACGCACGCAAATCTAATGAAATAATATAAATAAATTATCATTCAAATGTGAGCCTCAATTTGATATTAAACATCCATGATTAATATAAAATACAAACCATAAAAACATGCAAAAATTATTTAATTTTTCTTTAATATCTTGTATTAATATCTTTTTTTGTTTAGGATTTTGACCACAGGGGTTCAGGCCTAAATCTAGAATTACATAAATTAGCAATGACAGTAAACAGATTTTAACAAATGCTAATATTTTCAGCAGGAACAGCTATTTCAAATAAAATTATTTCAAATAAAATATTTGACTATATTTCAAATTATTATATATTATTTTATAACTTTACATCGATTATTCTGAGAAATGCCTAATATGTCATCAAATAATTTAAGCTTGCTGTAAGATATTTTCTAATCAATTTATAGGTTGCTTTTCACTTTAAAGAATTGTAAAAAGTCTGCATTTTTAAAGATCCATGTGTCTCTCTGTTCTTATTCAAATGATTTAGACACACGGAGATGAAGAGACTCGCTGTCCATCTGACACCGAGACGTGGAGGACGGACAAAAACACAGCAGAAAGTGAGCAAATTCAAAGGCAAAGGAAGGAAAGAGATCAGCCAAGTGAGAAGACAATGTCATTGTTGTCAGGACGCAGAAAATCAATGGCGTAAAAGCAGAAAAAAGAGAGATCTGCTATAGGAAGAGACACACTCCGAATAAAGAGCAGGGCAATTTTACCGCAGCTCTCTCAGACATAAGCAGACAGCAGATATGTGCTCTTTTACATCAAATCTGCAAGCTTGATGCTTCTGAAAGGTGATTCATAAGATAACTGAAAATGTTTTGCCTTGTAGACATACTGTGGACGTTATTAATAAGCATCGCAAACCTTTATATTTTCTATATGCAAAATTATTTGATACAGGTTTGCAGATATTGTAAACAGAATAGGCTACAAAAATATCTATTGTATGAATCATTTAAAAATAAATATTACAATTAAAATTTGGCATGACAGACAGCTTACATTTTGCATTACAGTAACATATAGTTCTTATAAGCCTGTTTATAATAATACATTTGTGCAGTAAAATATAACTTTAATCTAAAACATTATATATAAATAATATTAACAATGATGATGCTGATTATTATTTTTTAGAGCGATTATAAATAGTATTTATAATATTTAATAGTGTATGTTTTATGATTAAATCAGCTATGAAATTATTATTATTAATTTTCTATTTCCATATGAACATCTATTTAGAATTTTGAAATATTTAATAATTCTCAGGATGGATAAAATGTTGCATACAGTAAAGCTTAAAATATAACAAGCAAGATGTAAAGCTGAATTCTCCGGCTAGTTTGTGAGAAATAAATGGGGCGTTCAGGAGGACCACATGCAGAGATCCACCTGGGTGGGAAAGACAGCAGAAAACACTCCGGCAGCGAGGAGACGGAGAATTTAATCTTTCCAGAGAGCCACTGAACTCACCATTCAGCAAAACAATTCAGACATTACTACACACCTGAAAAACATTCAAGTTTAAGTCTGCAAAGAGCCTTCACTGATTTGTGGAACGAAATTAAACAAAAGATCGGATGCGAATTAAAAACAAATTTGCACCAGAAGCTTTTCTTAAAATCAGTCACACCAAAATAATCCCCAGTCCGAATTCTGATCTACATCTTTATACGGGCTGTCATTCATCCATCACATCTGTGCCGTAACTGAATGACACCAGGACGAAACTGATTAAATGGTGCGGCTAGAGGAGGGACAGACTGTCAAAGAGAGACATTTTAAAGTAAACCTGCTATGAACAGTGAGAGACTACGGTTTTATGTCAGTTCACTATTTTTCTTGTTATCTACCTGCTGAAATAATCAACCCTGACAATAGCACAGAGAAATACCAGGAAATATTTCTCAGGTTAGATTTATTTTTGAAAGTCAAATTCAGAGTAGGAACAAACCTTAAAGCATAAACCTAAACATAAAGCTTTTTAACATTTAACAACATTACTGCCAAGGCAAAAATAAATAAATAATATAAAATTTACAAAATTTTATATTATAATATTTTTGAAAATTAAACTAAAAGCAATTACGAAGTATAAAACAATTAACAATAATATGTGACCACAAAACCAGTCATAAGGGTCCATTTCTTGAAATTGAGATTTATACATCATATATTATGTATAAATGAGCTTCCCACTGATGTATGGTTTGTTAGGATAGGACAATATTTGACAGAGATACAACTATTTGAAAATGAAATACAAAAAAATCGAAATATTGAGAAAATCGCCTTGTAAAGTTGTCCAAATGAAGTCCTTAGCAATGCATATAACTAATAATAATACATTTTTTATACATTTACAGAAGGAAATTTACAAAATATCTTCATGGAACATGAACTTTACTTAAAATGCTAATAATTTTTGCTATAAAAGAAAAATCGATCATTTTGACCCATACAATGTATTGTTGGCTATTGCCACAAATATATGCGTGCGACTTATGACTGGTTTTGTGGTCCAGGGTCACATATTAATGTTAAATGTTGTAATGCTGAATATTTAAATAAAATTAAAATAATCTTTTTTTTTTCTTTTTACAGAAATCATAATTAATAAATGCCATAAAAATGCATTAGAATCATTAATATAAACACAAGAACCAGTTAACTGCTTTTAAAAGATGCTTATAGCATCCATAAGAACGACTGAATGCACTGAATGTGTGTGTTTGGGCTGGAAAGGGGCATCGCTGAGAGCCCCCCAGTGTCTCCTTCACTTTATAAAAGCTTTCTTGTTTGACATTTAGAACCCCTCCCACCCCCTACAGGTCAAACACACACTCACCTGCTTTCAGACGCTGCTGTGGCAGACTCATTGTTCTTTAATGCATTGTAAAACGACCCTATTGTTAACTTAACGGCACACAATAGCTAATTAACAGCTTTATTACCCATTACTGCTGTCGAGTTTTGCAAGTGTTTTAACCGTCAAGCATTTTGTAATGAAAAGATTTATTGTAAAAAAACACGAGATTCTTCAATCTTACTGAGTGAAAAGTCTGAGAAACAAGCAAATCTAAAGCCGAGACGATAAAGCCCCAACATTCTCAGATCAGCTCAACAGGAACAAAGAGCGGCACTATCATTACAGCACAAAGAGCTTTTAATTATGTGCGGACCAGTAAATGCTCATCTGCAAGACGGCGGGACGCTCAAGCTCCTGGAGTGTCTAAACACCCACATTTCAAGGACGAAGTAATGCTCTACACAGGTCTCTCCCTTGAGAAACGCACACACACAGCTTTGAACACGAGTGTTAATGTTCATGACGTCTACCTTTCTGACTTTTTTATTGTTTTACAATAAGGTCTCATTTGTTAAGATTAGTTAATACATTAACTAACATAAAAAGAGCAATATATTCCTACAGTATTTAGTAGTAATATTTGTAAAGTGTTACTGATGTTCTCTTTTTAAACCATAAGATCATAGTGACACAACCTAGATATCCTCTGCCAAAAGACACATATGATGTCAGTCATATTTAAAGGGAAATTCCAGTGGTCCAGTCTATGTACGGGGTGTGTCAGGATATAAACTGTGGAAAGGTCAGATGTATCTCTGCAGCCAGAAAAAAAAAAATGAGTTTGGTGTTTGGGGTCACCTGCAGTCCTGACCAACAGATTCATCTGGTTCGGCACTTGGCAACACCAATGAGAAACAATAAGCTGTCTGTTCATCGCTGAGAGAGGTCATACTTCAAAACAAAACCACAAAAGCTTCTTTATGGATATTTTTCAAGCCCAATGACTTCATTGGTTAAATTTAAAAATGACTGTAAGTGACTGATAAAAAATTCTTAATGTACCAAATATATACAAATGTGTTTTTTAATCATCAGTACTGCTGAGTGAGCTAAAAGTATAAAAGATAATAAATAAAAGAAATCCACATAAATAAATAAAAATGTAAGAAATTCACAAAAGCTTCTAAAGCTCTTAAAGAGAACCGATGGACAAAACTTCATGAGTTTAACAGTCAGGAAGCAACTAATAGTGATAATGAGGACCATTAGAAGGGAAAAACCAAGGCAAGTAAGGCAATAAATTGTGTAACTGTGTGTGTTCGTGTGGGGGGGCTCTGATTAACTCATAATCAGGAAATGTAATGTGACGTGGCAGACCAGAGCCGTTCGGAGGAAGATTTTAACCAGGAAAATGTTGTTCGGAAAAAAAACAGCCTGAGGGACATTATTCAAGAACGCTTTTTGTGTCCATGGCAGAAACAGGAGGACCTGCCAATGAAATTATATTAGAATCTTCTGTACCAGATGTGTTTGGAATAGATAAACAAAAAGAATATTATAAATAGAATATCATAACAATAGCACACAATGACTGAACATCAATTCCCTTTACATATATTTACTTTACATATTGTAAAATATAGAAAACCATCCAATTAAATTATATATAAAATATAAAAATAATTATTTTATTAATTCAATTAAGCTCATAATTGAAAATACAAAATATTCTTTTTTTATAATAGTCCCACTGTGAATCAGTCGATAAAATTATATAAAACTTTACGTGAAATGTAGAAAATATTATTTTATAAAGAATAAAATAATTTATTTGAATTAATATGAATATTATATAGAGTATATAGTATAAAATCTTTTATTCTTTTATTTTAAACCCCACTGTCAGTCAGCACAAGGGATCAGTTAAAAACAAGCATATCATTAATTAAGATCACAAAAAGAGAAGTGAAAGCAGCAAAAAAGAATCCTGATCAGATCAAACGAGACAAACAATATATTAAGAGACGACAATTGTGGTCTCTCTTTGACAATGCTGAGCTCTATGTGTGTGTGAGGGAGAGAAAGAGAGAATGTATGTGTGTGTGTGTGTGTCCTGGAATCTGAACGGGTCGGGGTAGTTGGTGTCTCCGGGCAGTGGAGAGGTCAGGACAAACACAAGCTGCTATTCATGGACAAATCAAGTTTATGTGAGAATCTGCCCCCCCCTCTCCCCCTCCCCACAGCCCTCATTACCATCTGAATGCTTCATAACATCAGCGCCTGAAAGTGCAAGATCCTGTCAGAGTGGAAGTCAACAGAGGGACCGGGAAAGAAAGAAACAAAAAAAATCCTCTTTGCCTTGTGTCTCTTCATATAGAATAGACCCTGAACCCCACTCTCTTAACAACACCTCGGCCATATGTAAGCCTGCTGCCACACGGGTCAACCCCAATGTCAAGCAGAGCAGCTTGTCAACCCATACACACATGCGCACACACACGTGTGCACACATGATCACACGCATGTGCAAACACAAACACACAAGATTAATATTCCGCCCAGGCTGTACCATCACAGATCTGGTGGGCTCATCCGGGTTACACGAAACGCACCTCATTTCCTGTGACGCCATGTCTACGTTCATAGACCCGGAAACACGGGGATGTAGAGATAAAAAAAACAGAACAGCCTCAGCTCTTTAAGGAGGACCCATGGAGTTGAGGTCATCCAGAGCAGGATGGGGTACTAAGAGGAAAAAGGTGGAACTGAAAGACGGGATCGGTCCACATTAAAGATGACAAGTTGCTTGAATGCCATTACACACACACACACACACACACACACACACACACACACACACACACACACACACACACACACACACACACACACACACACACACACACACACACACACACACACACAGAGATTACACACACACAGAGATTAGTGTTTAAGCATGTATACCTTAATATAAAAGTTTTCCAAATACCATCTCATTTTTATTCAAATATGCAAAATAATTAATGTTCTGTTTTGATTAACTGACATTCGCCACATCATTAGTTAATTTTCAAAAGGATGGCAATTATAAAAGGAACAAAAAGAGTTCTATAAATCTGTGATATATTCATAGACTTCAGCATCTTTCAGTGATAGTATATTAAGCCTCAATATTTACTGCTGAATATGTATTCACCAAATATATTTTGTCTAAACATTCTTTCTGCTTACAATTAACATGTTTTTGATTCCATCTATGAAAATGCACCTAAGTACATGTTTATTAATCTATGCAATGAGAAGAAAAAATACCAACTTTAAAAAACATTAAATATATACGGAGTAAGAATTTATGAAAATTAAGGGAACATTTTAAAATTGAGATGACTCAAAGGTGACCTGATTTACTTGAATTCACTAAATATGCATGTGTGTGAGGAAAGGAATAATTGCCTTAAACTCACAATATTAAATACTATAATAGTAATTCAGTTTTTACTCAGCTGCTAAAATTCTTATAATTATTAAATGAGATATTACAAGACATTTTAATAAAGGTATTAGAAATGAGTTTGCACAACCAGTTTCTTGATCTTGTTCTAGTATTTTTAATTAATAGTAACAGTTTGGAGAGAATAAAGAGTGATATGCAGCTTTAATATATTTAACAAATCTCGACCTTGCAATAGATGTCAAACAATTAGAATTAAGTATTTAACAATGACATCATATAAAACTAATCACCTTTTTTTTTTTTTTACTTTAGGCATGTAACAAAAAACTGTAGAATAATTCTGTTCGTGCAGACCAAACGAGCAGACCAAACGAATCAACGTGAGATACAATCAATTCGAAACACAAAGCTTGTCTAATTGAAGCTTGTCTAATTGAATCATGGTAAAAGATCCCAAAGGCAGCTCTGTGGTCTAGGAACATTAATAACATTTGTGGATTGAACCAAAGATTCCGTTCCAAAAGAAAAGAGGCCTGAGATTGTGTTTCTGTCCACACTGAATCTTCTGCTGACCTTGAAATGGAACAGATCCAACAATGCACACAAACACAAAATAACAACATGACATCAGTGCTCGGTTATTCCAAAGATACACTCAAACCTCTGCTGCCCAAAAGCCCAGACTTATGCAACTGAGACTCCAGACAGAGCCAATATGGACCCGAGCTCAAATATACCCTGACCACCATTAAGGTCTGATCTTATTACAGCGTGGTCTGGGGATTTCGACCGACGTATCCCACCCCCTCCTTCCCCCCGACACCAGGGCAAAGAGTTCACCGCGCTCGGCTGCTGGCAGACGGCTCTGGATCATACTTCTGAATCCCTCAGCTGTGTTACGCTCACCCTCTGCTCCGTCGGACCCCTCAAGAGCTTTCTGTCTCACGAGCGCACGCATATGTTTGCCTCTCCGGCCGGCCGTAAGTGAAACCAATCACGGAGGCTGTAAACAGAGCCCCAACCCGCTCCCAGAAGGCCGGTCCCGGCCCAGATCTGCCACTCACATAGAAAGCCTTAGTGTATCGTCCTATGGGAAAGCTTTTTCATCTGTAGAGGAATCAAATTCTGTTCAGTCGAGTTTAAAATGTAAAGCCAGAGAATCATTAAAAGAGAAAATATTCAATTGGCACATTCACAGGATCAAAAGCTGCAATTTTTACATGCCATTTAAAATGAATAGAAGGATATTAGGGCAGCACAATTAATTAAATAAATAAATACGATTACAGATGGCACAATGAATTATCATGAAAAGTAATAATTATAGTTTGTTTATATCTGTATGATTATGATTTGCAGCATTGCAACCAAATCACAGACATTTCTTGCAATCTTCAAAAATTGGTAAGACTTTACAATGAGGTTTTATTAGTTAACATTAGTTTACTACATTGCTAACATGGGCTAAGAATACTTCTACAGCGTTTATTATTCTTAATTAATGTTAATTTCAACATTTACTAATAAAAGCAAAATATTTGGTCAATGCACTGTGAACTAACATGAACAAACAATAATCAGTTGTATTTTTATTAACTAATGTTAGCAAAAACTAATAAATACTGTAACAAATGTATTTCTCATTGTTAGTTCAAGTTAGTTAATACATTAACTAATGTTAACTAATGAGACCTTGTTTTAGTATTACCAAAAACTATATTCCAATAATCAATTCTAATAATCAGGATATCATAAATTAATCATAATTGTGCAGCCCCAAGTGAACATAATTACTTGCTATTTATTAAAATAATATAATGTAATTTATAATATAATATAAATTTTTGTCAGATGTGCATTTTTTGGTAAAACACCTGGACTTTAGAAATTGTGAAGAAAAACAGCTATAATCTCCACTGTCCTGTTCTTGAATCTTGAGACGTCACTTAAGAATGGGGAAATAAAATCTGAAAGGGAGAAGGAGGGAGCCTGGTTAGCAGAGAGATGGCCTAATTTTCAACCTCCATCTATTCATTCCCTGCATTTCAATTATTTTAGATGTGTAATCCTTTCACTCTCAATAGCAAATGTAATCGTCCCCATGGCCACCGCAGCAGACCGGTCAATATAAACCTAGACGACTCATTACTTCACAGGCTGCTGTCTACAGATGCAGGAGACTTCATGAGCACAATAGCAACACAAGCCCCCGTCGCTATTGAGTTTCCACTTCCCAGATCTCCCTTTATTGCCTCTAAACCTGCCTCTCAAGGGCGCTTTAGTCCAACACATATACACACACACACACTTTGGCAATGCATTCCCTAGTGTCTGCCCTAGAACGGGAGGATCCCTTTGTATTTTGAGGAATTCTCTTTTTTCCCTCAAAAATGTATTTGAAGGATGTCAAATAATTGTTAGCATTTTCATAACTTGATAGAAGTCAGTTTTGTAGCGAGAGAAGGTAAGAAAGAAAGTTAGACAGCAATAGCTGTACAGTAATAGAGAAAGAAAATCATTTAAACATGTTAAAAAAAAGAAAATTGTAGGTGTCAGATTGCTTCTGAAATCTACAGCGTCTATGAGAATGAATCTCATGAAAACATGAATGACATTTCACCAGAAAAATCAAAAGGATAATAAATCATATTTTGCATTGTGACATTAGGCAAGTTTTACAGCTACATTCTTATTATTGTTAAAGGTTCCAGCCATTTCATGGAGCTATTTTTATTTAAAAATAAAATATTAAGCAGTACAACAACAACTACCATGATCGATGAATATTTTAGAATTTAAAAAGGGCATTATTGTTTTCACATTACAGTCATGAGAATTTTTTTTTAATTACAACAATAGGGGGTAATCTAAATAATTCTAAATAATTAGAAGTTAATTGTGAATGTTGTGGTGATTTATGTCCCAAACACGTTGTTGACAGGTTTCTTGAGCATCACCTAAAGTCATGATGACAGGACAAGACAAACTAGTGATCTTCTAATTGCATGCAAACAAAAGGAGAGTTTAACCCCTCACTGAGCTGCCCAGGACAGCCTTTGTCTCATGCTAAAGATGTGTGTTTGCCTTTTGCCTGAATAGTCCCCTCTCTTCAGACAACAGTCAAAAGCCCTTGATGAAGAGTAGCTCTCAATGCAGTCCCACCCCGTCCCTTTAGGACGTCAGAAAGGCAAGAATGAAAGACTGCTGGACATTTCATAAGTAAACAAGGACAAATCAAGGCAGCCGTAAAAGCAAGGAGATGAGTTTCACCTCTAGAGCCCTGTTACCATGCACCTGCCAGTAAGAAGGAAGTGATGTCACATGAACTAGGGGACTGTGGTGAACATTAGCCAAATGCAATGTGTTTCTTTTGTTCTGTAAAACATGCACACACTCCGAAATTTCACTAAAATATCAGTATAATCAAATCCCAGCCATCACACCTGTGCAAACAGTCAAGATTCTTTGTAGAATATGTGGAAACAGATAAAAATGCATGTAAAATACATAATAGTCCACTGCTTTTCACAAAAGATTTATCATATTGACAAAGCTGCATTTTTTGGCAAATATCTCCCTTATATATTCTAAAGTCAGATATTGCCTTTCAATGCTGAAATAAGTTATCTGGCAAGCTGAAACATTTCTAACAGGCTTTGAGAAGGATTGTGAAAACTCAAATTCTTTTATTGTTCACTCTTACAATCATAATAAATCCTCCTGGAAAATGTATAGAAACCCTTCAATGTACAAAAACCTGGTCAAATTAAATTTGACAAGAATAGGGAACTTTCAGGCTGTCTGCTGGGGATTTCAGGGCTTTTTTTGGTCCTCTTTCAGAGCGATCTGGCCCATTCACTGGTTCTGAATGAGAAACGGATCAGTGCAAACACACACTGTCTCCAGTTCAGACATGACATCATCTCTTTTAAAGCTCCAGGACACAAATTGTGTGTGTGTCTGTGTGTGTGAGAGAGAGAGAGAGAGAGAGAGAGAGAGAGAGAGAGAGAGAGAGAGAGAGAGAGAGAGAGAGAGAGAGAGAGAGAGAGAGAAGAGTGCCATTTCTCAATAACAAAACCAGTGTGTGTGTGTGTGTGTGTGTGTGTGTGTGTGTGTGTGTTTCTCTATAAATCAGATTAAACCAGGATTGAAACCTTTACACTGACAACTGTAATCAAACTAATAATTTGTGGAGTGTCAGAATCCAGCTAAACTAATGAACTAAAGTCTGAAGGAATGAGAGAAAGATGTACTGTATGTTTTAAACATGATTCAAATTAAAACAAAGAATTAGTAAACCAAGAAATGCTTGATAAAAAAACAAAAACATATTCTAATATTAATTCATACCTCTTAATATTTAAACATAACAAAACTGTTATAAATAAATAAATAATGAATGGATGCTTAAATAATTAATATCTTTAAAAAACTAGAATCAAAGCTAAACAGTCTGCCTAAAATTACTTTTTATTTTTATTAATATCTTTAAAAACTAGAATCAAAGCAAAACAGTCTGCCTAAAATTACTTTTCTTTATTTAAAATAAAATGATTAATCATTTGAGTGAGATAATAATCCACAAAATATGATAAAACTAAAAGAAATAAACTAAAAATAATAATAATAAGCAGATAGAGAGTAAAGTTAATCTGAAGACAGTGGAGTTTCTATCCACAAGTTGCCCAAAAAGTTTTTTATCTGCACAATCCAGACCCATCCAGTAATGATCTTTATAACATGAGCTTTGACGAATACACAGAAAAACACGTCTCAAGCTCGGATCCTGATCAGCAGAACTGTCTGACCACCAAGCTCCTGGAAACACACAGCTCATAAAGCTCTGTGGCAAACTGCGGTTTTCACTCTCCTCCCGACAAACGACAGTGTGACAAATTTACAGCCTGCGAGGCAGTTAAACACATTCGGCACCCTGCGTTCTGACTGTCAACCGAGAGCAAGTACGCATCCACATTTTAGCCCGTTAGAACCGCAGCAGAGCGATGAGAACACACATACAAAATAACAGTGTTCCTTTCCTTCCTGTCAAAATCACTAAGTTAAGAGCAGCACTGCTCATTAGGGGCTGAACCAATGTTCCCTCTAAGCTGTGCCCCTTCTGATGCAGCTCCAGCACAGACCAAAGGCAGACTCTAAACTGTGTGGACAAACGACTTAAAACAAGAGCTAAACAAATGGATGATGTTTCCACAGTCTAATTTAAGCATGAAAATGAAGTAATTACGAATTTTGTGGGAACAAAGGAGACAAGGACCGCATCCTTTCAAAGTACAGTATGAAGTGGTCAAGTTCATAGTGGTACAAAATAAAACTGCAAAAGCAATGACTGTTTCCAAAAATATGGAAGCCAACATAGGTCATGCACTTTATCTTTTTTTAGATCACATTACCCGGCGCAAAGGTTATCTTGACAAAACAAGAAAAAGACAAAAACAATAATGTCGCTATATACTGTAACCAATAAATATCAAATAGCTATAATCCTGCCATTGTTAGCCTATACATATATCTAGATATGGATTTAAAAGGACATAGATAAAGAAAGCTGACATTAAATACTAGGAAAATTGAGATTTCCTAGAATGTGACATGCTATATTACATCTAAAATTGATTTTCAAAATTTTTTGAATTATTTTGCATGGAGCTTTAATTACAGCATATTAAATGAGACTCTCTCTACATCATTCATATACATTTTAACCTAAAATATTGCTAAAAAATAATGTGGAAACTATATATTGTGTAAAATTAAATATAGAATGCAAATTTTATATATATGTGTGAGGTGATGGAAAGGTCTGCCCAATAGAAATAGGTTTTCCTCTGTATAAACCTCAAATTAGATGGAGCATTGTTCTACATTGAGTACTGGAGAGAAGATCAGAGACGAGATCTCTGTGTTTTTTTAAAAGCCAGGCCATCAACTTGATGTGCCCTGAAGAAACTTTAATATAGAACAGCAAAGAGCCAAAAATAAACCATCTGCCACAAAGACTTCAGAAGCCCTCATTAAGAAGGTGTGCAGATCTGTTACTTCAGAGGATAGTGACCTACATACCTAAAATAGAGAACTAGATTCAGTGGTGGCCCCTCTCTCGCTCGCTCTCTGTGCTAAGTTGAAAACTAAACTGCAATATCCCACCTTACACACACACACACACACACAATGGCCTTGAAAGTGTAAGCAGCACCTCAACCCAAGCTAAGCTAAAACTACTCGACTCTTTTGCCTTTTTGTCCTCCTGCTTTTTTCTCTTTGTGCATTCCCTCTTTTCCATGCCCCTGGCTGTGCTTTGAAACAGCACTCTAGAAGAGAAAGCCGTACGATAATGCCTGTCCAAACATCTCATTCCTGTGACACAAGGTCGTCTAAGGGGGCAACAGAAAAAAGGTGAACAGAGGCATTTCTTAAAGAAAAAGACATTTTTACAAGACTTCGGCTTTGGAAGAACAGGTGCCCCAGCATCAGACAGACAGGTTGTATAAAAAATAAAAGGTAACCACCAGATTTCAGACTGAAAAGAACCAAACAAAAGATACTTTTTGACAGAAATTACTGTACACTGAAAACACCTCAAATAATAAATCAGACATTTATTAGTACAAGTATGTATTGTGTATTACAACATAAAGCAGATTTGACCTATTGCCAAAGTTTACAAAAGATTAACAAGTTGTAAAATATTTGAGCTTGAATCGAATTTCAGCTAAATATTGTCCATTTATTTAGCCTTAGAAAGGTACACAAAAGGGCCTCAATATATGATTTGGATCAATTATATATTCAGAAAAAATATATTTAATTTCTTTAAGATTAATGCTACTCTCGGAAACATATTCTGGCAAAAAAAGTTCAGAGGGATCCTTAGATACTGTGTGTAAGCAACACTGATTCAATCCCCGGCCATGAGTATGTAACAGTGCGAGCGGCACTCCGTACAGTCCCTCCAACAGTTTACACAAAGTTTCTCACTCTCTGCCAAGTTCAAAGCATGCTGTCGAGTCCCATAACTTCCAAAAGCAATAAAAAAAAAATTAAAAAAGGATTTACAAACATTCATAAATGGTCTTTATCAGATCGTAGTCAGTATTTGGTATGTACATACACACACAGCACCAATGCCTCTGGCCGTGACCCTTTAGTCCAGCTGCAATTGAAAAGCACAAAGCTCCCTTTTCACAAAAACTGCAGCTCAACGTGAGTGATAAACTGCCCGAGTTGTTTTCTCACAGGAAACTGAGTTCTTGACGGTTCAGAAAGGCAGAGAGAAGCCAAACAAAACAGCACAAAAAGAACACAGAGGACTGTAAGATCCTTTTGTGTCCATGCAACTTTAGCAACAAAAAAAAGCAGAGTACTCACGCTAAACACGAGCGCACGGCCTTGTGAAGGAAAGAATCCTACTTGTTCTGGTCCATTTCGTGTTTCGCCGCCGCCATAAAAATCTCCCTCCTAGCCGGAGCTGCGGAGACTGGCGAACCAACCCGAGGGCCCCGGGAAAACAGCCCCTGCGCTGGCTGCCTCTCGCTGCCTGTCAGGCTAGGAAACCGGCTTCTGTGTGGGGAGCAGCTGTTCCCCTCCACCTCCTCCTCCTCCCAACCGCAGCACTTCTGTACAACCACACAAAAGCGGACGGAACGCGGATGCCTCCTCCCAGCAATCGCACAAGCGCAGATGAGCGGGGCTGAAAGGCTGAGGCTGGTGGTCAGAGAGGCAGGTATTTAGTTCGCACCGTTTTCTAGTTTGTGGACTCGCTGCTTTTTCAAGAGTGGGAGGGGACAAGCCGAAAGCTTCTGGGCGAGGAAACGGCACATAATCCCTAACGGCAGAAACTTCCTACTCGCTGGTAATAAGCAGGACATCCCCCGTCCGAGGGAGCAGGAATGCGAGGCCCACTTTCAAAGAGGCCCAGTTACAAACAGGGCACAAAGTCACTTCAGCGTGACCTGGGGGTCAGACACGGCAAGTGTGTGTAAGAGAGCCTGTGTGTGTGTGTTTAAGCAGGCATAACCACTAAACAGACGTGTGTCTAGAGTAAGTACAGCACTGCTGAAACCAGAGAAGAGACAATTATTATATATACTATTAAGCTTCCTAAAAGATTTGTGTATATATGAATTTGCTTCACTCTTCTTTGATAACTTCTATAAAACATTACTTTCTTAATACCTTTTTTTGTGAATTATTAATCTTTTTGTGAAAATTGCCCTCTTCAAGCCCTTTTTTTTGTACTCTTGCCTCTTTAGCCACCTGTCAGAATACTGCACTACCATACTACTCCTATAACTTTATGTTTGCGAAAATTAGCAGTTCACAATGATATAATTTAGTGCACTCGACAACACCTTTCATTTCCAATGTGAGATATAAACTGCAAGTAATATCAGTTGTAATTTTAAACTCTTTCTCTGCATTGTTTTAATAAAAGACTGCCAAAAGGTACATACAATTAGATACAAATGCAAAATGACAATTTTAACTTGCAAAATGATAACTATGAAATAAACCTGCAATTTACATTGGCATTCGACAGATGTTTGAGTGAGAGTGAGATCATTATCCATTTGCATTCAAGGTATACATTTAAACAGTTCATGCATTCTCTGGAACTCATGACCTTGACATTGATAACAACATACTGTTTGAGTGCAATTTTGATGAAGTCACATGATTACATTGTACCCTACCAGTGTTTGAAAAGTTTAGAGGAATAATGATGAGGAATATATCCATGTATTATACTGTGCAGTATTCAGCATGCTTGCATTCTGTTCTGAACAGAGTCACAAAACTTTTAAAAATTCAACCAATTTTCCAATGGATAAAAGTTCTGCACTTACATTGTCTGTTTCACTTAAAAATACAGCACATTACAGAAGTATGATGGGCCACGATTTCATGTCAACTATAAAATGAACAGAACTAGTAAAAATGTAACAGTGGAGGAAATGTGTTCAGTGTTTTTCTGTCACCTTCTCCAGAAGCTCTTAAACTCCACATATCAGCTGCTGCGCTGGCCGGGTCACTCGAGGAGAGGCGAGCTGAGAATGTGGAGAATTCAAATTATGTCTAACGAGGCTGTGGATCTTTTCACTCACGAGCCATTTCAAGTGTCTGCAGCAAAAATAAATAAAGAATAATCATAAAAACGTCAGAAGTCAGAACATTTCGTATGGCAAATCATTCAAATTGGCACTTACTTTATGGCACAAAACTCATTTTAAACACATAGTGTAACCTGAAGGAGTGTTGTAAATAAAGGGAACTTTAACACTAATATTAAATTAAATATTTTAATTGACTTTGAACCCTTACCTATACACGGTCAGCTTAAAAAGATTAAACAGAAGAGAGGCAAAAAAGATTGAATCGAAACGAAGTTGAAATGTGAACAATTAAAAGGTGCACTGTGTACATTTTAGCGGCATCTAGCGGTGAGGCTGCGAATTGCAACCACCCACCCCTCCCTTTCGAAGCACATAGAGAAGCTACGGGGGCCGACACAGGACAAAGATGTCGTGGTTTGAGACAGTAGAGAGTAGCTAGCGCTCTAGAGAAGTTTGTTCATTTAGGGCTAATGTAGAAACATGGCAGTGCAAAATGGAGACTTCACTGTAAGTGGACTCGCGGTGTATGGAGATAGAAATGGCTCATTCTAAGGTAATAAAACCATAGCAGTTCATTATGTAAGGTCTAAAAACATAGTTATATTACACTGCATTTCTGTCAATAGATCCTCATAAATATTACACACTGCACCTTTAAATGAGATGACTTTCATAATGAAGCATTTACAAATTTTGAATGTGAGAGAAAATTATACTCCACAACGAACAGACAACTTAAACCACACCATAATTGTTAAATGCAATACCATTTGTACTTAAATCTGAAGACCAGACCAAAATTAATATAAAATAAACTAAGGACGAACTCAGATAAAGATCTAATATATGTTCCAGCTCCACTCCTCTATAGACTGTAAAACTACATACATTATTTCAAACCACTTTTTAAAATATTAAGAGCCAGAGCTACTTTCTGCTGCATTTGTCAAAATAATATAAATATGGGTTATTCAGATGGCAGAGCTGATGCAGCTCACTACAGCTCTGCTCACTAACATGCCATGCAAGCATTTGACCAGTATTTAAAAAATACCCCTACAGCCAAACGTGAAACAACGCATCGAGATGCAAAAAGGAGCAAAAAATCACACACAAAAAAAGAAAAGCTTGGAAAAAAAAGTTGGAAATTATGCCTAAAAAAATTACCTTTTTATCCAAGGTGTTAAGAGTACTAGTTTCTACATTAAATGGACATACATTGATACATACATTGTCATTTATTCAAAGCAGATGTTTTGCAGAGATCAGGTAGAGATTTATGGATTAAGAGTTATTATTTTTAGCTGATAGTTTAGACGAAGATACAAGTCAAGATATATTTATAAACTAGGATGTTCAGTAGTGGGTGGTTGATGTAAGTTTCAACAAACATACAAAACACTGGTTAAATTAACACATTATTTATTCTATTCTTTTTTGAAAACATGAAAAAGGCGCATTATTCACTCAGGAAGATTTAAATCTTCAGGAGACTTGAAATTGACTCAAGCAGAAAGATATTTCTAGATATCTCTTGACAGGGAAAGATATCTCAATGGGCAGAGATATATTGACCGATGCCAATATAAAGAGTGTCTCTAAGTTCTCTAGTGTCATTTGGTGAAGAATCGATAGCCATCTATGCATCTGAAAAGAGAGAGAGAGTAAGAGACAGATAGAGAGAGACAAAGAGAGAGAGAGAGAGAGAGAGAGAGAGAGAGAGAGAGAGAGAGAGAGAGAGAGAGAGAGAGAGAGTGAAACTCTGGAACCCGTCCAGGGTTGAAATGACCTAAGAGCTATTCATCCATCTCATGGCATATTTCCTGTAATCAGAGAATTATGGTGATTGAAGTGATTGGTCAGGGTCAGCACTTATGCACAATAAAACCAAATGCAGAGCTGGGAAACATGGGGACCGATCAAAAGGCCCCAACCGTGCAATCCCATAACCAGGACAAAGATAGTGAAGAGAGATGGCCTTCCATCAGCGATGCCGCTCTGACTCCTGAAGCAGAATCACTCATTTGGAGAGCCAATCAGCCTTTGAAAAGCTTTACGATGAGTCTAATTCATTATCGTGTGATGTCACAATGCTACTCGCCTGTGATTGGTCGCAGAAAAGAGCCATTTGTCGAAACGAGGCCGCTGGGGTGCCGCGATTGGCTGTCGGCTCCTGGTAACAGTGTGGCCCGTGCGGAGACAGAGCCCAGCTTGTCTCTTATTTGTCGACTGATGGGAATCTTGTTCAGCCAGCTGCGTTTCCATGGAAGAGGCACCTTGAGAGGTTCCCAAAACCACCCCGAGCCCCCCTAACTCTCTCAACCTGACTGCCCCCGTCCCGACTTGTCTCGCTACAACCACGCACCCCGCTGGGCTGCAGTGTTTGCGGTAAAATCACGGTTGCTGACACTCAGACGCCAGCAGTTCGGAGAGAACATCATTAAACACGAAGGCTGGCAATATCACCTCATTTTTCTCGCTCTCGCTCTTTCGTGCTTTTATTTATTTTATTTTTTTCTAGTGGTGGCGTGATTCTTTTCTTAAGCTTTAGCACACTAAAGAGGCGACCATTGATTGATATTCCGTTCAGGAAGGGAAAAAACTCTCGAACAAAAAATATCTCCATTGAATAGCTTTGAACAGAATGTCCTCTTCTGCCGGGTTCTCAGAGAACAGCCTCTGGCTGCCTCAAGGGACCGTGGATATTTTAGCAGACGGTTATGCTCCTGGTCCTGAATTTTGTCAGAAAAGATAATTCTGGACAGTCTGAAATAAAATGATAACAAAAGAAACAAACTGCCAGTGAATCAAACACTGTGTGCTGCGACAATCTGCAAATCTCACGGGACTCAGCGCAGCAAAAAGACAATAGAGCGGCATATTTGTTCGGTTCTCTTTTTGA
The DNA here is from genome assembly GCA_023029165.1 of Gobiocypris rarus. NCBI lineage: Eukaryota > Metazoa > Chordata > Actinopteri > Cypriniformes > Gobionidae > Gobiocypris > Gobiocypris rarus. Next base: position 35,988,587 of record CM040922.1, read on the forward strand.
CTGCTGATTCAGAGAGAGATCATTAAGCAAATCTTAAGAATTCTACCTAAACAGAATTGTAATGACAAAACACCAGATTTGCAGCAATGGAGCAAAATAAGACAATTGGGGGTAGTGTTGGACCTATGGCACTTCTGCTGCAAAACATCTTTCTTTTGATGAAAGATGAAGAGATTAAGGTGTTGCAGGAATTAGGTTAAACATAACTATTAATCTCACCAAAATTTACATTGAGACATTTTAGTGCACAGGGTATTAGTACAAGAAGTTATGTTAGCACTTTGAGATTGCAGAAATGTAAATACATTACAAATAAAATTAATTATTATTATTAAAATAAAATATTAATCTCTCACACAATAATATTTAATTTAATTTTAAATAAAAAAGCGTTTAAATTGATATACATCATTAAATGCAAAAAGTCTGGCTGTGCTTAATGGGTACATGTTTGTACCCATGAAGCACACCCCTGTTCCCATAAAGCTCACAACATGTTTTCTGGGGGAAATTCTTGTTTATTTTAAACAACATTTTTAAAGAATAATTTTATAAAGATAAATTTGAAGTAAGAACCATCAGTTAATATTTAAAGGGTAACTAAACCCCTGTTCACAGCCTAACTCCACCCACTGCAATATTTGAAAAATGCTGGAAAAGTGGGCGGAGCCCAGCGGAGACAAGCCGAAGGCGGGGCTGAGCGAGGGGGGGTACCTGAGACCCGCAGTGACAGATTGATTGACACCTGTCAGACTCGCAAAGATGGAGAATGACTGGAGTGAAGCCAGTAGTTTTGCAACAGATCAGTCTTGAAGTTTTCTCCCCCACTGTCACGTAAAGGGGATGAGGGTGAATTGTCTGTAGAAGTTGTCAATAGCCTTATCAATTCCAGCTGCTGGCTCAAACTGCGGTCTTAACTCCCGATACTGACGATTTGCTAGCAGCAGCGCAAGAGAGAATGATACTACTGACCTAATCTAGGAACAGTCAAATCCTTATACTGAATGCCACTAAAAAAAGATCAGATACATGCAATGTATTTTTGTTCAAATTAACTGAATCAATAGGCAGCACAGGACCAAGTTAAAACCTAATAGCCTCTTATAAACAGATTTCCTCAAATAAAGTAAGACTATATACGCCAGCACATTACGGTATTGTTGTTCGTTACCACAGCAACCACTTGCGTGTCAGGGTTTGAAAGCACGTCTCATGCATTATGGGCATCAAAAAATATCGCGAAGAAAAGCCTGACGTGTAACTGCATTATTTGACAGTTCATACTGACAGTGAATGCGTTCTCATCATGTGATCACGAAAAAACATTTCTCAGGGCGTGGTAAGCTCGCGCTAGGGGCGTGGATAGTGAGCCATTGGAAGAACCATCATACGTCACGATGCACCACAATGTCCAATAGGAAAATTCAACTGCTTTAGCCACCGTTCAACCTTAAGAGGGCAGCACTAAGACATTTTTACACCATATATTGTAGAATTAAAACACTTAATACTCAAATGTCAAAACTTTTACTTGAATCAATGAACAGCACTAATAAAGCCCCAACCTTGCAGATCATTAACTAAAAAAAGTTGTTCTAGGGTTTAGTTTCCCTTTAAAGTCTGTTTATGAAGTATTTACATAGATGTTCAATGTGGATGAGCTTAAAGGGAGCACACTGAGCTTAACTGGAACAGCAAACTTTTTTCTTATTAATAAATATTAAGTTTATACATTTAAAAGGACAATTTTGTTAAATAAATAATCTAGGTCATGTATTAAGTTCATACATATTTTAATATGAACAACTATTATAGAAAATATCTAATATGAAATTTTACTTTTTTCTTATTGATGTCACACTGAAGCTGTGATTTTCATAGTAGTGCACCCTTTAAGCTCACCTTAAAATAATATACAAAATCTTAAAAAATTATAGAAGTACTAAATGAAATTTATAATATAGAGGATTTAAAAGTACAAGCCAGCAATGCCGGTGAAGTAATATTAGTTTCACACAATCTTATACAGCTAGTAAGCTAACAATGTTCTGCAGAATCTGCGCTATGCTGCTACACATCCAGGTTCCAGGTTATAATATGCAAAAGTCTAAATATTAAACTCTTAATTTTGCAGTAAGAAGTTATACTTATCGAAAATAAAGGCTTAAACATCTAAATAAAATAAACATTTAAGGGGCTCCCTTTTTTGGTGAAAGTTTTCAGACAGCTTTCAAAATGGCCACCAGACAGTGTAAACACATGAATACCTATATCTCAGAGAGCAATGGTCTGATTGGCTTGAAATTACAGGAGGTATATAGTAACAAACACATCAATTGGTTAAGACATCTAGTAGGATAAATATTTTTTTCTTTTTTATAATCGGAAAATGTGCTTAATGGGTACTTGAGCTTAAAGTCCCTGTAAAGGCAATTTTGAGATTTGTTTCTAAACAAATTAGAAATTTTAGAAATGTATTGTTGAAACACATTACAAAGACTGTGAACTGTGTAGTACTGAATTCAGAAGTTAGACCGTTAAGAAGTTTTTCACCATTGCTGTTTTCCGGATTTTGGGCGGGTTAAACGGTGGTTCGATGACGCACTGGAGCCACTGAGCACATGGCCCTCCCCATAACTAGAGTACAGTCGCAATTTCGCATCAGTTCACCCGCTAGATTGCGAGTTACTGTCAGCCGTTAGTTACTACAGCCTACAACTTACAAAACAGCCTACAAAACAAAAAAAAGACGATCTCAAGAAGAGGTGGATTAATTTTGTGAACAGCTACCTTGATGGAGTGCTGAGGATCACCACCAACACCTGCCTCTGCAGTGTCTTTACACTGGATAGTTTTACAAACTTTCATCGGCAACAACTGGGATTCACTGATAATCCGCTGCAGAATGGGGCCGAACCCGCCGCGACCTTCATCCTCCCGCCCGCCGACATCAGGTGCCGCGTGACTCGTGAGCGATACTTGAGTGTTGTTGTCTTGTGTGTTTACGGCAGCGTTCCCGCGAGTGGGTGTGGTTTCGGCGCCAACAGCGGACACGCCCCCAGCGTTTGAGAGCAGAGAATGCTGCTTATTTTTTCAAGATTTCGATAAGATATTTTATGTACTTAGCGGATTTTTTTATGATTCAAATTTGGCTAGGTGGTTAATAACACATTTATCTGTGGTGTGAGCAACTCAGAACACATGTTTAATTTTGACTTTACAGAGACTTTAATAGGTACGTTTGCCCTAGTCCTAAAACCCGGAAAGAAGTTAGTAGCATTTGTTAACTTCCGGTTCCACTGTCCCAAAGTTTTTTTAAATGGGTTTTTGGTTAAAGTCACTATGAAATCAGATTCTTATTATTTGTGGAATTTTGCAGTATTTATTATAAATTATTTATCTGAGAACATCATTATTTTTTCAAATTCATGTGCCCTTATGTCTAATGACATGTTTACTGCCACAAGGGCGGGACAACCTGTCACTCACATGACATCACAGTTTAGCAAAAGAAGAGAAGCCGTTTCACTCCTCAATACGTCACAACAGGGAAGAAAAAACTATTGCAACTTCTGTTTAAATGCTTAAAATAAAGGGCCCTATCATACACCTGGAGTGTTTTTTGCTATAGTTTCAGCCCAACACAGTTATCATTTTCATGTACTGTGCCACGTTGTTTAAATAGCAAAAGCATTTGTGCGCCCATGGGCGTACTGGTCTGGAAATGAGGTGTGTTCAGGTGCATATTTTTGCAGGTGTTGCTATTTTGAGACAACTGAAATCGACTGCACCACTGACCAACAAAAACCTGGTCTAAAGTCAATTGCACAATATTTTTTTTTGTTATTTAGGTGGGTCCAAAACATGCGTACACTTTGCTTATTACACACAGGGATGTGCAGCAGTACACACACATTTTTAAATATAAAAAATAAAAGGATTCCTCTCTTGATAAGTGTTTAGTTATTCCGCTCACAAATTACGGCATGTAAACAGCGAATCTTCCATGGTACGAACGCAACTGGTTTTTAAAGGGAATGGGAGATGAGACTCTGATTGGTTTATTGCATGTTACGCCCAAAACACACCCATGACTCATTAAGAGAATAGGAACCCTTTTAGATCATTTTTACCATCATTAAACTGGCAAAAGTGGATTCGGACACACCCTAAGTGCATGTGCGCCTTGCGCTTTAGATGATGCGCTTAGAACATTAAAACAGGGCCCATAAACTTTGGTTAACAAAAGCTCAAGTTATGCTCACATTTTATTCTATAAAATTATTCTCATTCTATAAAAAAATCAGTGTTATCCCACTAACAAGTAAATGGGACTAAAGAGGCTTTCGGTACAATATACATCACGCCGAACAGTCCACTTTCAAAATATTCTGACTCAAACTTTCCTACTTGAAGATTTGAAATAAAGATTCAAATATTTGTCAGACGTTGTGCAAATGTGATTTAGTTAATTTATAACCAAAATTTTGCTTTATTTTGACAATTGTATTTAAGTTGTGTTCATTTGTGAAGAATACCTTTATGAACAAAACTTTACAAGTATCATACACTTTTGTTGATCACTTATTTATAACAATCATCCGAAACCCAATAGAAAAAAATCCCATTGCCCGTTTTGTTGAAGGAACTTAGCATCAATAACAGCAGTTTATTTCTGCTACAAATTAAGTGCTATATCTACAGGGCATTGAAGGTACTATATCTTATGTATTTTCCCAAGCAACCTCCCCAGTTTCTCTGCCAATGCAGTGACTTAAACTGCAATTCATGCTGAAGACTGGCTCAAAAGGAGCAGAATCTCATGGAGCTCCATGTTAAATTCCGACTTTACAGCAGAAAAACATGTTTACAGCCTGGTACAAATTGTGATTTTGATCTATAGCTAATTTGGCCCTTCATGACAACTGTGAGGGGTGAATTATTTTTCTTTGTATATTAATTTTCATTTTATAGAACAACTTGGCAGTGACAGCAACTTATTAAAAGAGCAATAGAACAGCTGGGTATGGTATGCCACAACTTTTTACTTTATTGTATGATGTACAAATTATGTGAAAATGTACTCTACTAAATAAAACTGTACAACAAAAAATAGCGTGAATTGTTATATTAACACATTACATTTTCAAAAGGAAATAAATAAAATAATTATTAAAATAAAACTTTCAGCCTAATTGAAAAAAAAAGTGCCTGAAGTGCTTAAGGGGAAAAAAATACACTTAAGCTGTACATCAGAGATGTAAATAATAACGTGAAGCTGCAGAACGGTACACTGCATAAAACAATTGCACAAAGTTACAAAAAACTTTACTTAAAAAAACCTTTAACATTTGAGGTCTTCAGCTGTGTATGGGCTTGGCGAAAAAAATAAGTAGTTTACTATGTCCGGATAAGAAATCGAAGGGAGAATTGTCGGGTTGTCAGTCCATGACAAAAGAGCTAGTTCATACGGATCTTTACCGCCTATTAACTTAAGTTTCTTAAAATATCGCGCTCTTTCCTTCTTACTGGGTCCTTCTCTATATGATTTCACAGCTTCCACACGTTTTTCTGTGGTTTAGACATAATAAATTAGTAGAAATTAGTCTTCAGTGGTATATTAACCGTGCAATACGCGCTGTTGTTTACATCCTAGTACCTCCAATATGGCATCCAGTAACTGACCAAGCCGTGACGTGGGTGCAAACTCTCTATTGCCCGTTTTGTTGAAGGAACTTAGCATCTAACTTTTAACAGCAGTTTATTTCTGCTACAAATTAAGTGCTATCGCCATCTACAGGGCATTGAAGGTACTATATCTTATGTGTTTTCCCTGCGGCTACCTCCCCAGTTTCTCTAGAAGCCAATACGGCAGTGACTTAAACTGCAATTCATCGACGGGCCGCTAGAGACTGGCTCCAAAAGGGAGCAGAATCTCATGGAGCTCCATGTTAAATTCCCAACTTTACAGCAGAAAAAAACATGTTTACAGCCTGGTACAAATTGTGATTTTGATCTATACGGCTAATTTGGCCCTTCATGACAACTGTGAGGGGGTGAATTATTTTTCAAACTCGTTATATTCGTTTGCATTATATAAAGCCTTAAAGGTCTGCACAATTAAGGGCGTGGGCACCGAGTGACAGGTGGATTGCCGTTTGTCTGCTGTTTGTTAGCCATCACGTCCAGTGTTGTGCAAGTTACTTCCAAACTGGAATACATTATAAATTACTTGTTACTGTTATTTAAAAGTAATTCTTTACCTTACAATATATACTGTCTCAGAATTGTCACATTACTACATTACTCCTGAGTTACTTTCACCAAAATAACTACAGAAGTAGAACTTAACATTCTCAAATGACAAAATGTAGGCTACTAAAGAGCATTTTACATCCAATAGGCAATAGGCTATGATGTAGCATAATGAATGTGGGCTATCCAGGCTACTAACAATAGAGCATAGCCCTATAATTGGCAAAGTGAAGGCACAAGGCAATGCAAGAAAGGATGACAGACAGAATCACAAACGATCCAAGTCTGTTAAAAGTATGGTAGAGGTAAAGTGATTCAATATCTGGGAAAAGCTTGGGTCTATTCATACTAGACACAATAGAACTATATATAAACTCAAATGCCATGACAAGATGCACAAGATTTGTTATTTTCTTATTGTTGTCATTATTTTATTCTCTTTGAATTTAAGAGGTTCACAACACCAAACCGTCATGCACAAAGCATGATGTAGCATCATTTTTTAATTTTTTTTTTTTAACAAATACATTTTGGGCTAAAAGTGTGTTGTAACGCGAGTGTTACTGAACATGTACAGAGTAAAATATTACTGAAAATTAATTAGTAATGCCTAAAACCACTGCGTTACAGCAAAAAGTAATATGTTACTGTAATGCATTACAGTAATGGCGCTTTGGGTGTACAGTAGTACATATGAAAGCGCTATATAAATGCCTCATTCATTCACTTTTGTAACGCGTTACTCCCTATATGGCTACATTTTCTGTTATCCGGGAATAATGCATGGTGCCAAGATGAAAACGGACGACTTTACGCTTCAAAACTGCTCTTCAGAAACTTATGAGTAACTTCACGGACACTACGTCCATATATTGGTACAGTGGTTTTGCCCTTACTTGCCCAAACAAACCTCTTAACATGAATTTGAGCGCATTAGCAGTTAGTTGTGAATTGCAGGTGTTTTATATATGAGATAAGGACATGACTGCACCTGGTGATGAAGTCGACACCAGCACGTCCTTTGCAATTAGCCTTTGACCATTTAATTTTACGTAACATTATTTTACTTTTCTGTTATAATGAAGAGACCTTTTTGAAGGATACTGGTTTACTTAATCCCTTTTGAGCACTAGAGCTTAAAGTACTCCGTTAGTTAATCATTTTATCCCTTAACACTCATCTCACTCACCAAAATGGCATATTTAAATGTTTTTTTCCTGTGAATTTTTTTTTTCATGCCAAATAGCTTGAATCTCTCTTTAACAACACCCTACTTCAATTAGGAGGATCAATGAATATGCAAACTAGCCCCGCCTCAACTTACTTACACCAGCTCAAAGATCCGCCTCAACTTACGGTCCACAATAGTATCGCTCTTTACAACACAGAACACATAACGGTACCGGTTATTAATATGATTAGCCTTTTGCATGAGTATGATATCAAAAGCTAATAATGTGTTGCTAATGCTACACAAACCATGTTCCCATTCACCATCTCCAAGTCAGTCCGCTGCCTAACTATCAGTATCCTTAGAAACACTTTGAACAACTCAGAACGTCAGTGGAGATAGGCATATAGGCATTCATTATAACACTGTATATATACATAATACACCCGCTATATTGCTAAATCTACCTGATTTTTCATTACAACATAAAAACTCACCGAGATGACTTGGTTTCTCTTGAGACATAGTTAATGATATGCTAAAGCCGGCCATACGTTGACATTATTGCTGGTTACAACTTACAAGGTAGTTTGTGACATAAGGAACACCAGCGATTTCAAACCATGTTGTTGAAATTGTCTATTAATCACTGTGGTTTTAAAGAGAACATACTCAGCAATGGTGATGACTTATAGACTGGGTAAACCCAGCCTAATCTGCAGGCAATTTGATTTCGCCCTGCAACTCCTGTACATTGATTTCTACTGCTTGTTACACTTTTGCGGGAACCAATCACAGACTGGCCTATCCACCTGGCGCGCTATTGGCGGGCTTAACACAATGACAGATAGAGAAGCGACGGGTCGTTGCCTGTTGATCATGCCTCTTGTGGTCTGATTGGTTGAAGGACTATCCAATTGCATACAGAGTCATTCGAATAATGCTCGTTTATCACGGCTCTTGTGCAGTAAAAACCCAGAGCAGACTCCCAGTCCTCAGACCAATGTTCAGTTTTAAATTGAGCTTGGTCTGGTGATAAGCCAGACAAGTTGACTTATGAATTTGCACATGGTTTGTTTTAAAGCATATTAAAAACACCACATACACATAGAACAACATTATTTTATGAACAATCATGATTTTCACCACAGAGTATCTTTAACTGAGCCATGGGTGTAATTTTTATTGCAATTTTGAGGTGTTCAGTTTTATTCTGTTTTTAGAAAGTAAACGTGATTGCACTCCTCACAAATAAAAAAGTTTCTTGTTTTTCACTGGCATGTCTCTTAGGGGTTAAGAACTAGTGCAAGTAGGCCTACTGTTAAAATCAGATACTCTACTGAATTTTTTAACTTTTAATTTTTGCTGTAAGGAATCTGTACTTATACTAAAGTAAAAAGACAAACACTAACTGTTGTTGTACAGAAATGTTCTTTTGTGTTCCATAGAAAAAACAATAATATACAGGTCAGAGTGTAGTTATAGCTAACTACAACCAAATCTGATTAAAATAATTTTCGGAAACTGAAATTAAAGGGATAGTTCATCCAAAAATGAAAATTCTGTCATTTAAGGATTAGTTCACTTTAAAACAAAAATTTGCTACATATTGCCATATTAATGTATTTCAATGGCAACCAAACGGTTGAAGATCCAAATCAATGTAGTTTCAAAGGGCTTCAGAGGCTCTGCACGATCCTAGCTGAGGAATAGGGTCTTACCTAGCGAAACGATGGGTCATTTTCAAGAAAAAAGAGGCCGACTCGCTGTTGGCTGCTCTCAACTAGAGATGGATTGAGCCATCCACCAAGGAGTATGGCTGCACAATATATATAATTTCAGCATTAATATCGCGTTGTGCGCATCCGCCATAGTCACATCGCAGCTCTCTTTCGCTTTCTTTTGACCTTAAACGGACACGTGCACGCAAAATGAAGTCAAAATGCCTGTCCCTGCGAATGTCCTCGTAAACAGTCAGTTATGTGTTATAAACAATTGAGAAAGGAAATGGATGCGTGTCATTTATATTACATCCGTGCATTCGTCTTAAAGGGACAGCAGCCTAATACACCCGTGTCACCAATGGTGATCAAACAACAAAAGAGAAAATGAGAAAATGACTTTTATAGCTTTTACAAAGATAAATTGTATTAATTAATTATATTAGTTATATTTCATTTATACAGTTATTCAAGGTTTACCCAGCCTACAAGTCAACACCATTGCTGAGTATTTTCTCTTTAAAACCACAGTGATTTATAGACAATTTCAAAAACATGGTTTGAAATCGCTTGTGTTAGCTGGTGTTCCTTATTCAATTTATGTACCTGAAAAAGCACTGCTCATTTCAACTGTTTATTTCTTCTAATCGTATTTATTTATGCTCGTAATTTGTTTATTAATTTCTATGCAGATTCACTCCTAAAAATCATTAAATCTTTTCAAATAGAACTATTCAAATCATCTGGTGAAACAGCCATATATGTCAAGGAGGAGCTGCAGGAGCATGAAAGGAGGAGCGACGACAGTAAGGGACGAGAGAGGACCAGGCCTGGACTTTATGTTATGTTTGTGCGGCAGTCATCCGTGAGGGGCTGTCACTTTACTTTTGTTTTTTTTGTTTTTTTATAAAGCATTGTATTGAACGTTCAACGGTTCCCGCATCCTCCTTCCCTGAACACAAACCTTGTTACAGACTAAAACTAAAACCAAACTTAAAATGTATTAAAACTATACAGAAATTTCAGAAAAACACTAATCAAAATGGCAAAAGTACAAAATAATTAAAACGGAAACTGAAAATATAAATATTTCTATTCAAATAAAAGAATAACCACGTCATTCAGTAAAATGGATGACAAATGGGCGTCCATTATTAAAAGAAGCAGTGATTTAAACAGGCCCCTGCATTTTGCAATGTATTTGCTAATGTCTCTGTGGACCTACAACAGACGCAGAGGGCAGCTGAGCCTTCGATTTTTGACTCGCACGGCCAACCGCGACCCCCGGGCTCGACGTGTCAGGTGTCACCGGGTGTCTAGACAGTCAGACAATGAAATATCGCCATAGAAACGGGCAGGCTGTTATCAGCAGAGTGTGACAGTCAACAGTCGGGACAAGTCATGTTTAACAGATACACCGCCTGACCTTTTGAAGACAAACTAATAAAAAAAGCCCCCGAAGGCATCAGAAAGCAATGATTCATTGAAGTGAAGAAGAAAGACGAGGGGACAAAAACTCAATTACAAGGTAAGCAACAGTTCCGGTTGTCTGGACGTGGTTAGATAATGAGACATAAGCAGATAAATCCCTTCACAGATTAACATGGTCTCAGTAAACCAGCTCTGCAGGAAATTCAGTTTGAAGACTAATCCATGGTCGAATTCACATATTCAGGATCAGGAGTGAACAAATATGATAATTGAAGAGTCAACGACTGAACCCATATTGGTCGACCACTATTATGGATATTAGGGGACTATGGATGGTGGTTAAGGCCCTGAATTAATCCATTCCTAAAATGGCATTAGGCAAAACTTATAAGGGAGAAAAATAAGCATCAAAAAACAAGGTTTTTCCCGCATAGGGAATTTTGCGCAGCCTTCGTCTGTCGACAAAACTCAGACAGGCAGTCACCTGCTTAGATACCCATTTTCCACTGACACGGTTTTATTGCCGGCCTGTGTCCATTCTCGAACCGTTCGATAGTGATGCACGGATCACGGTTATACGCGGGTCGGGTGGGCCAAGTAATAAAAAAAGTTTTAGTGTTTTTGCATGGGGAAGGTATTGGTCTTATTGGTTTATTTAAAGGGGGGGGGTGAAATGCTGTTTCATGCATACTGATCTTTTGCACTGTTAAATACTTGGATTCCCATGCTAAACATGGACAAAGTTTCAAAAGCTAAGATGTACGTTTGATGGGAGTATTTCTTTGCCAAAAATACTACTTCCTGTTAGTCATAAGTTTGCCATACGGACAATTCTACCGAAGAGCGTGAGAGAGAGAGAGAGAGAGAGAGAGAGAGAGAGAGTTAGAGAGCGTAAGAGAGAGAGAGAGAGAGAGAGAGAGAGAGAGAGAGAGAGAGAGAGAGAGTGAGAGCAATGCAATAGGCTACGCCCATCAAAGCGCTGGCTCGTAGGCTGCGCTGCACAGGTGATGTGACTTCAAGTTTTACTTATGCATTTATGTTTTTTTTTTTTTTTTTTTTAAAAGATCAAATTAAAAATCTATATTGTAACTATAAAAGTACATTTCAAAAAATATTAAATTACTCAGATCATGATTTAAATTCAACATGCAAACTTTCCCAAATAACATTACCAGATAACGCAGAGGTCTGCTTCCACCATTGGAAGCAAAAGAGATGAATATATACGCCCAGCGTATGAAAAAGAAAGCAACAGAAACATGAGAGAAATAATAGCGTAGCGCGGGACGTGCTCGAGCTGCCGGACTCTGACCGGAAGCGCGCGCACACGCCTTTCAGACAACATGCGATCGGGATTCAGTTCCTTCATGGATTATTGGGTTTCAGTGGTCAAACAGATGTGAAAATGCACGTGCTGGCAAGTATTCCGGTAAACACAGTAATGTATGTCTTTGGTAGGATCGTACCACTGATCTATATAATTTATATAGATCAGTGGAACGTACAGAGAGTTGAGTGAGAAATTGTGTGTTACAATGAATTTGGTCCGTGGAGCTCTTAAAGGGCCGGACCTCATATTCTGTGTGATTTAATGTTAATAATTAAGACTGAGCAGTTTATATATATAAACTGCTCAGTCTTAATTATATAAATTAACCATAGGCTACACTGATTCTTAATAAATATATTAAAGTTGTTTAGCCAAGCATGGGGTGGTTTTCTAATTTTCGTTGTTGTTTGATAGACCCACTGTTAAATAGACCCACTGTAGGTGAACATAAAGCACTGTTTTACTTGTTTTACTTATGTTTTTTTAAAAGATCAAATTAAAAATCTATATTGTAACTATAAAAGTACATTTCAAAAATATTTATTACTCAGATCATGATTTAAGATTTTGGTCATCCCAACCGTTACCAGTAAACATTTTGTATTTAATTTGGTTCTATCTAAATAGTTTTGTTGTTTTAATGGGGCAAAAGAAAATATTTTTTTTAATTTAAAAGCAATTGCAAACATATCGAGATATATATCGAATATCGTCAAAATTTTGAAAATATCGAGATATATATTTTTTTGGGATATCGCCCAGCCCTAGGCAACAGTGGATGCAATTTGCTTCTCCGGATCAGCAACTGAGCTGCGCAAATGTTTATGTCTGTTCCCTGCATTTCGGTGCCGATTGTTTAATAAACAAGGCCCAGTTCAACCCGTTAAAGTTAAAATCATGGAATAACGGTTTGATTGTAGTCTAGCAAGGTGATTATTCTGAAATGTATGTTGCCCGTGAAAAACTTCCCGCTTTTAGGGATGACACAGCTTTCAGAAGCACTCAAAACAGTAACAGCGGCGCGCGCTCGACATTCTTTAGCTCCGCCCACACGATACACCCCCAGCCGCTCTGCTTTTTTCGGAAAGACTCGGAACAGCGCATCTTTCTTTTATAATTATAATAAAAATAAAGACTTTTCGGAGATATGCAGGATGCAATGCTACTCTATAGGTACTCAAGATTGACATGAGACTGACTGAAACTGAGTGTTTCACCCCCCTTTAAAGGAATTCAATTATTAAAGTATTAAAAGAAAAAGAAATAAGAACGGTAAAAGTTCCAGTTCTATTTATATATCGAAATCAGAATAGTCGATGTAACGCTTATTATTGTTTGTTTCCCTAGATAAAAAAAAGCATTTATAAATAAAATAATATTATTTGAGTCCGCTTACCTATTGTATAATTCAATTCAAAATGTTGAAATTTCATAAAAAATGTCAAGTAGTTTGCATGTTACTGTTGGTTGTTGAACGTGGTTATCGTAAAACAGTTGTCAAATATTAAATGTTTAACTACTCTTACGATTAGGGGTGTGCGATATTTATTGTCTGCGATAATATCGTAATTGTTGTTTTAACGATGTGCGATATGACATTATCGAGTATATCCCTCACACACACCCAGAGAGTGCATGCACACACTACATGTAGTCTTGTAGATTAGACTAGTGCGGGTGCTCATTTAGAGCGCACGCTTTCACTGCATGATTTAGTCTAGGCTATATTTATGTCATTTAATATAGTTAATAAATATCACACAAAGAGTGCAGTTTTTCTCCAGGTATCAGCATGATAACAAATGTGAAATTGATTTGATGCAAGTTTACTAAACAAGAAGTTAATATTAAGTGACTTACATTTTAGACACAGCTCTTTTTCCTCTCTTTCCCAACGAAAATAGTTCAAAACAAAGCCACAACACTGTAATTGTGTCTGTGAGCAACACGTTTTTTGCTGTGTTTCCTTACTGACTGAGTCCGCTTTTTGAATGAATTAATGATTCAATGACTAAGATAGATTTAGGCTGAACCCGAAATCGCCCCCTATACCCTAAAATAGGGCACTATTTGAGGGGACAGCCATTTGTAGTGGTGCCCGAAACCATAGTGGACATGTTCGAGTGCACTCATTCAATCCCACATTGCACCGCAATAAAGACATTTGACAATGTAGTGTGGTACATTGTGAACAAAGGTCAGATATTATACTGCATACAAAAAAGTCTAAAAATGGCATTGCAACCAGTGCTTTAAAAAAAAAGAAACAATGTAAAAATCGAGAATCTAATCGAACCGTGACCTTAGAATCGAAAATGTAATCGAATCGAGGATTTGGAGAATCGTGTCACCCCTATATATCACATAATTGAGGTCGCTTCAACCCGCGGACATGGAGACATTGACATTTGACAACTAACATTACGCGTCGCTCTGTTGCTCTGATTGGTTGTAGGTCCATCCAATTGAGGTCATTCCTGGTTCGGTTGAAACACGCCCCATAATCAAAGCCCAATGGAGCAGTATCAGACTCATATTCTGACTAGAATCAGGCTAGTTGATCCATGAAGGATTTTTGAAAATTATGACAAATTTTTTCGCAGCTAGGTGGCGCCATGCTCCGTTTAGAGGAATAACTCAGCGATCGTTAAAGGAACACTCCACCTTTTTAGAAATAGGGCTTATTCAACTTCTTTCCTACATTTAGTAATGTGGGCAAATGCATTTTTGTCTCAGTGCATGTATTGTTTGATGGCGCTTTTCCACTACACAGTACCAGCTCGGCTCAGCTCGGCTCGGCTCGACTCGACTCGCCTTTGTTTGGTTTTCCACTGAGTAAAAGTTGTACCTGTACCTGCTTCCAGGTACTTTTTTTCGTACCACCTCCGGCGAGGTTCTGAGCGAGATGAGGCGATACTAAAATGTGACGTGAAAACACCGCAGACTGTTGATTGGTCAGAGAGAATCGTCACTGTTCATTGCGTCATCATTGTACGCGCCAGACGGAGTATCCTGAATAACCGCGCTATTTTTAAATAGTTTGTCCAGAGATTGCGTTATTTACTATTATGGCAACTCTGAAGAATACGCCGTGGTCAAACGAGGATGTGCAGACTTTCCTTTGTTTGGTTGCCGAAGAGGATCAGCGAGAGAAGATGACAATTTTCACATGCAGTTACACATTGTTGGTTAAAAACAAGAAAGTGGCTGGTAAAAACATTGAGTGGCTGGTAGATGTTGAAATCCACCAGCCACAGTAGCCGGTGGACAAAAAAAGTTAATTTCCATCCCTGCACCAGATTAATAAATGTATCTTTAAAATGTACACATTTTTCTTAGAACAAACGAGGTCCACCATCCACAGTCCCGCAAACTATTGTGGGAAACATAATGAACATAATTATCTTATTTTAAAATAACTAAAATACGTGATTGTAAAAAAGTATTTTCTTCAGCTGTGATCTTAAGTTTACCACCACCTCTAATTGATTTGAGCCGGGAAAAACCCTGATTTAATAATGTTTTACAGTTAATTAATGTACATTGATATAGTATAATCTCTATGTTTTATTTAATTTCATCCAATTAACCCTGTTAGCAGTTAGTTATTTTATACAAGTTTATCAATAACTACAGCTACAGTGTGAAAGTTTATTGAGTCTTCTCGAGTCATTATATAAAATGTGTGATTATATATATATATATATATATATATATTATATATATATATATATAAGTAACGTTAAATATATTCAGTTTTCAGGCTTTTATAACTATAGTTTGATATAAACAAACGACAAATGTCACTCATTAAGTTACCTACTTGTATAATTCATGCGCATGCCAGGGCCGAACGGTTCCTCTTGTGGCCTAAATATTACTCAAGAGAGGATTAAAATACGGTTTTGTTGCAACAAAACAACAAACATCGTTTAAATATAAAAATGTAAGCCAGAACAGCTCCGCTCATTTTATGTCGCTAGAACTGATTCGCGCCAACTGACGTCACGCGTTGCGCGTCTCAAGGGAGATGTCAAAGGAGATATTATTCTACAACACGATACCAACACAAAAATGTTTTTATTACGAAATTATATGAGCACTGAATATTCT
Organism: Gobiocypris rarus; assembly: GCA_023029165.1. Classification (NCBI taxonomy): domain Eukaryota; kingdom Metazoa; phylum Chordata; class Actinopteri; order Cypriniformes; family Gobionidae; genus Gobiocypris; species Gobiocypris rarus. The sequence goes on from CM040922.1 coordinate 36,004,608, forward strand.
TCCTGGACGAGTTTATCGAAATCAGAATCGATGTAATCTTTTTTATTGTTATTTTGTTTTTCCTGAATAAAACAAAAAGCATTGCCAAATACAAATAATATTTATAAAAATGAATGCAACAACACAGATTTTGTCTTACCTTCATACATTTTGGGTAATGGATTACTGTATGTTGTCAATCCACATATTAGAAGAAATCTTATTTAGTGCCTTTGGTCATTCCATTCGTTTGTTTCTGTTTAGAAAGCAGGTCTTTTGGCTTGTCTCGTGATGACTGTTCTGCATCTCTCCATCAGTGACCTTATTTCTAAAGTGGGTCACTGGGTGCACAGTTCTGGCAGAAAGGGGGGAGCAATCGAACTCGAGTTCGGACCACGCAATCGAACCAAGTGTGAAAGCAACCTAATATAATAAAACAGTTCATAGAAACCTAGGTTTTAGAGATAACTTACCGGAAATGTTCAAATGTATTGTACCATGTTGTCTAGAATAAGAATAATAACCGAAAGGAAGTTTACAAATGTGTAGGCGTGGTCACTGTCATACGCCCTTCCCCCAAATCGCTAATTTGTGGATCAGTGTATTCAATCAGAAAGAATCATGCATTTACAGTGAGTTTTGGTTTGTTTATTTGTGTCAGCTTCGTTTAATAGCTTTTAAAGTCATGTGCATTGAACAAGCTGCTCTGATCAACAACAACAACAAAAAAAGGAAAGAAAAGAGAAAATCACACTCTTTTTGACACAAACATAAAGTATGTACAACGGTAATGTTGAGTGCATTCATCCAGGAGTTTTCCACCAGTGTGAACACTAAACTTTTAGTTCTAGTTGATGCTTGGCATCAAATCCCCTTTAAAGCTATCTTGAAACAATGCAACAAAGCAGGTTTACTGTGCACATTATATTATGAATGCACAGCGATGGACTGTAGTATAGTATTGTCTACTTCAGCATAGTAAGGTGTTCTTATCCGTTTTCTTTGGGAGAGCAATAGTGTTTGTGCCTTTTTACCTAATACCTGGATTTTTTTCTGCATCTATGAAACTTCTTATGGTAAAACAAACTCAGGAAGAGTCTTAAAAAGGATTCAGGTGCAAGCAAATCTATCCGAGTCCATGGGGAAAACATACTCTGTTCTCTTTGAGATACCCAAAGTAGCACAGCACAATTTCATTCAATGCGAAGTTCAATAAAGATTAGGAACATTTAAAAAAATATGTATTTGGCCTAAAAGAGCCATAAATAAAACTTTATTCTCTCAATGTATTAACAAGCCACAGTTTGTCCCATGGCTGCCAACCACAGCACTTAAAACTTGAGTTAAAAGTCCCAGTTGTCAGGTCCACAGACCCGACCGAGAACCTCCAGCTTTTTGTCTCACTGTCCTTAGAAAAACAAAACAAAACAATGCAGTAACACTGTAATAAACTGAGGGCGTTGTTGCAGGTTGGGGGTAAAACCAAAATAAAACTAAATATTGAAATGAATCTTTAACCTCGTTTCACAAAGCTAAAGCTGCATGCGCCAATGTCTAAAGCACCGCTATGATACCACTCTTCACTTTGAAAAGATAGTTCACTCAAAAATGAAAATTCACTGCCATTTCTTTACCCACATGTCATTTACAAGAACTCGTACGACTGTCTTCTTTTCAATATAATTAATGTAAATGGTGACCACGGTTGTCTCTGGTCCCCATCCACTTCCAGCAGCTTGAACGTTCTGCTAGCTCCTTCTATAAAAAAAAACGTTCTGTAAATCTCCTTTTCATATGGGTTCTGAGTTGCCAAACTGTTATTTTTGGGTGAACTATACTTCTTTGTCTCTGCTCAGTTTCACACCGCTCTTACTGTTGCATTAGCTTTAAAATATAACAGAATCCTCAAAATAATATGAATAATACCAATAAGGATAAAGTTAAAATCTCTAGCAGCAAAAGAGAAAGGAAAAGTCGGTAGTTTTGGGAAAGCCCTGCTTTAAGGAAGGCATGTGTTAGTGGAGGCGAGATGAATTCTGCGCAGCTCATCTGCCGTCTGCAGGGGTCCGACTCAGGGTGAGTGACGTCATGACCCGGCCGTAACGCTCGCACAGCTCCAGCGTGGAGTACAATGGGAGGGCGGCTCGTGAAAGCTTTTGATCTCGGTCGAGCAGTCGAGCAGCTTGGGCAGGAAGTCGGTGAGCTTCTCCTGCAGATTAGCTGATGAAGAAAAGGACACACGTTTAAGTGTGTGTGGCATATTCATTTGAATTATTTCATATTTCAATATTCATTATTTTTTATATCATAGTATTATGCAATTGTAATTGCAGTGTAAATGCATTTATGCCACCTCTGATCTGTATTAAACAGTCTGTGTAAATACATTTTTATTTCATAGTATTATGCAATTGTAATTGTGTAAATATGACACACAAGCTGCATTAAACAGTTTGCGTAAATACATTATAATTTATTAATAAATGTTAATAAATGCCACAACAAAAATGGCAAAGATGGCTTTTGAAAAACTAGTTTCATTTGATTTGTCAGCAGCACTATAAAGTCTTTTACTTGAATTGATTGGATTAAATGAAATAATTTGACATTAAAGATAATGCATACATTTAATAAGGTTTAAAAAAATGTAGACTCGGATTGATCCAAAAATTAAATCTATCCAAAATATTACCCAAAAAATGAAAGACGTGGAACAAAAGCCTCCAGAAATGTTATTTTTGTACTGAACAAGTTTTACTATATTAAACCGAATTATGATTGAAAAAACGAGAATCGGTTCGATAGTGACCGCAAGGATCTAGTAAATTTGTGAGATTCCAAACAATCCCACCCTGAAGACTTACGCTCCATTTCCTGGCCTAGGTATGAGCACCAACGGTTCCTCATGTCTTCCACGGCCACCATGTCTTTCTCCTCCATCTCATCCACCAGCAGCAGTGGGATACAGGCAACCACCAGCTCATTCATGATACTCAGACCCGCGTTCACCTCTGTCTCCTCACCTGTCTCAAACAGGGCGGCTGCGTGCTCATTCAACTTCTGCAGGACACACACACACACAAAAAAAGAAAATTTCAATAAATAAATAAAAAAATCAATACACAATTCACAAACCTTTGTCCCAATCCACATCCGAGAATCAGAATAAGCTTTATTCGAAGTACGTGCAAACCAATAGGGAGTTTTTAGGAGCTCTGGGTACATACATACACGAGAAAAGGAAGAACGTTTAAATAAGTAAGATCTGTAAAACTGCAGCTCTTGTGGGTGTTCCCGGTCTGCAGTGGTCAGTTTCTATCAAAAGTGATCAAAGGAAGGAACAGTGTTGAACCGGCGACAGGGTCATGGGTGGCCAAGGCTCATTGATGCACGTGGGAGTGAAGGCTGGCCCGTGAGGTCGATCAAACAGACGAGCTACTGTAGCTCAAATTGCTCAAGAAGTTAATGCTGATTCTGATTGAAAGGTGTCAGAATACACAGTGCATAAGTTTGTTGTGTATGGGGCTGCATAGCTGGAGACCAGTCAGGGTGTCCATGCTGACCCCTGCCTACCGCCAAAAGCACCAACGTGAGCATCAGAACTGGACCACGGAGCAATGGAAGAAGGTGGCCTGGTCTGACGAATCATGTTTTTCTTATATATCATTTGGATGTCTGGGTGCGTGCGCCGCTAACCTGGGGAACACATGGCGCCAGGATGCACTATGGGAAGAAGGCAAGCTGGTGGTGGCAGTGTGATGCTTTGGGCAATGTTTTGGTGGAAAACCTTGGGTCCTGCCATCCATGTGGATGTTATTTTGCCATGTACCACCTACCTAAGCATTGTTGCAGACCATGTCACCCTTTCATGGAAATGGTTCAGCAGGATAATGCGCCCTGCCATAAAGCAAAAATGGTTTAGGAATGGTTTGAGGAGCACAACAACAAGTTTGAGGTGTTGACTTGGTCCACCATCATCTCCAATGTTTTGAGTATGTTAAGCTCCAAGTTGTTAAGACTGCACCAGACAGCCAGTTGTTCAACCTCCTGTCTGTATGCACACTCGTCTCCATCCTGGATGTCACCATCCATCCAGTGGTGTCGTCTGAAAACTTCAGGAGTTTGACAGAGGAGTCTTGGGAGGTGCAGTCATTTGTGCACATGGAAAAGAACAGTGGGGAAAGAACCACTGCTGATAGTGATGGTCCTGGATGTGGCTGTTTTTTTATTGACGTAAAAAGCTGATGTTCTTTGACAATGCAATTAAACGCTCTTAGACTTCAGATGAAATGGGTAAACTCTCTAACCAGTGCTGATGGTGAAGGTCCTAGATGCGAGACTGTTTTTATTGATGTATAAGCTGATGTTCTTTGCCACTGCAGTTAAACGCACTTAAACTTCAGATGCGGTGGGTAAACTCTCTAACCTCTTTTGCCAAACTACCTAGAATACTCAAAAAAACATTGCAGTACATTAGCTATGTCAATGTTAGCAGTATTTTGAATTAAAGTGAACAGAGGGTAAACAGAACAGCTTGAGATGAAGTCAAGGCCTCTGCGGCACTCGCAAAAGGTGAAACAAGGACAGCGACGTGCTTCCCGCTAATGTGTTTACACACTGAGCGCAGTATGCTTCCTATTCCAGAACTGATGATTATATTACGAGCACAATGGCCGTGCAGGGTTCACCGGGTACAGCTGCACTAGACGGAGAGAATGGCAGTGAACGGCAAAGTCAAAGTAAACTTTTATTACAGCTGATTTACAACAGCGACAAATAGAAGCTTCAACTTTCAGCTTTTAAATCTAAAAGTGAATCCAAATGCCATAAAAGTAAGAAAAACTTTCCCCTAATCAAATGTTTGACAGGAAATGAAAACAGCATTTTGGACTTAAATGCTGGAAAGATAAATGTTTATTCATAATTGTATTTGCAAAACCACATATATGCAAACATATATGCAGTCTGAACTGAAAAGCTAACCAGATTTTTTACAGTCACTGGCGTTTGAAACAATGTTTACAGGAAAGTGCATCGTCGTGTTTTAGACTGATCTGAAAGCAGTTTTTGGAGCTGTTAAGGGCACAATCTGATCCGGTCATAGACGTGGGTTAAGAGGTGGTGGTTAATTCACTCACTAGCAGGCACTCTCTGCGGTAATGGGCTATGAGTTCCTCATCATGGCCTCTGTACGGCCCTTTCGCCAGGAGCTCTTTGTTGTACTGATAGGCGTAGATCAGGTACATCAATGCTTCCACGTAACTGCAGTAAAGAGCAGTAAAAGAAAAGAGCATCTTAACACTGCACAGTACTTATTTGTAATTGAAATATATAAATAAAAATTATACATTTGCAATTAAATAATAAAAAAAAGGGCTACATGCTAAAATGTTTCTTGAAGCAATTACTGTTTTTAAGGCAAGCTGAAGTTTATAAAGCAGAATTTGCCGCCATCTAGTGGAGATAAATAATATAAAAGGGCTCTGGCAAGGGCCCTTTTCTTATTCGATTCCATGGTTTTCATAGACAATGAACATTCAAAGAAAAATCAAGAAATGAATGACTTCGTCACCTTTTCTTCAGGAATAATTCTAGGCCGATCAACAGGAACACTGTCGTCTCACGAAAATTCCTGTAATCTCGATGCCACATCTGTGTTCAAGAAATGGGCATAAATAACATTATTTAGAAAAGAAAAATAACAGTAATAAAGTAAGTAAGCAAAACAGTCAGTTTAGAACATCTACATTAGTGCTGTAAATTTGATTAATTGAACTTAATCACATCCAAAAAAGGTTTGTTTACATAATATTATACATGTTCTGTGTATAATTATGTATATATAAATAAACACACATTCATATATATTATACATATATATATTTTTATTTTTATATATCAATATACTGTATATACATTTAGATAATTTATACTATATATAAATATATTTTATACATAAAAACATATTTTTCTTAAATATATACATGAATGTGTGTTCATTATATATATATATATATATATATATATATATATATATATATATATATATATATATATATATATATATATATATATATATATATATATATATATATATATATATATATATATATATATATATACATATATACACACACACACACATAATTATACAGTACACACACATATATTATGTAAAAACAAACTTTTATTTTGGATGTGATTAATTGGGATTAATCGATTTGACAGCACTGTTACATGTTATATTTTTTCTATATAATTCTAACAATTTTTAATTGAATTGGCTAACTGGAATCTTAATTGGAACAGGAAGATGAATTCACTAAACTGGAATTTTAAAGAACACACAACACTTATTAAAGAGTCATTAGTCCAACAAGGTTTGCGACAAAACATTTGTACATAATTTAAATAACGATTCTGCATCTTGTTTACAACCTCAGTTTAATTTTAATCAGAAACTGACTTAGCATTCACAATTAAATTCCGAACAGAGCCCAAACCTGATTTAGAAACATTTCGCTCACCTCGTATTCCTCCATGTTCACCTCGTCAGGCTTAATGAGTTCCAGTTTAGCACGTGCCACCTTCATGATGCTCTTACACCTGCAGGGAAGAACAGGGCCGCCACATTAGAGCTCAGGCGTGACTCATGAGATGCTCTCAGGAACGAGCTGCGTCCTCTGCCCATGAATCATACTTTATTACCCAAAACAAAATGGAAAGATAGCGTCGCATCTGGGGCCACGCTCACATCAATCTAATTACCTCGCTCAAAATAGAGGAGAAAGAAATCAATTTGCTTATGAATATGGATCATGTTCCTCACCGGAGCGTGCAGTCTGCTCTGGAGACACGAGACAGTGTAACGAGACAAAAGCCTTTCGGCGGCACAGACAGGAAGCCGTTTGGTAACACAATGATCAGAAACAGCAGCGACTGCTGTGACGAGCTGATAATCACTCTCTGTGTCAGTCTGGGAGGCTTGAGATGGAACTGGCCTTTGGAATAGGGTTCCCGTCTTCGAAAATCAATCAGTTATCAGTGAGGCGGTTCTGTCAAGCTATGGCATTGTGTGTGGCTAATGCTCGTCTTTCATATTTGTCAATGTGATGCTCGACTAACTGTAGAATACAATCGCTGTTCAAAAGTGAAGTTATAGGGCATTTCAGAGCCAAACTTATTAGAAATACTGTGGCAAGTATTTGAAAGAACGGTACATATATGAATTTTTGCACAAAATATCAATGTACTTTTTGTCTTTTTTTGAATAGAATAAGAAAAGTATTAATCTTAAATTAATAAGTATGTTATTTACGTGAAATGTCTTTGTTTTTTTAATGAGGGTTTCCTCATCATTTTTGAAGGGCAAAATATTTTAGAGCTTAGCAAAACCAGTCTGTCCATGACTTTTACAGATTTTATTAACCTCCATTAATTCTACATAACTAAAAAATCATATTTTAAAAATACCTGATGTTTACAGGCTTTCCATGATGGGAACCATTTTAAATAAACGCATCTGGGTTTGATATTTTATTAAATCGAATCCAATGGCATTTATACATTTATAAGTGTCTTTCCCCACCACTGACTGGTATTTCCCGGCAATCCATGTTTTCACTGTTACACAGTAGGAGGGTTCTATTACGTATCAAAACACAGATGAAGCAGCAGAAACAAGCTATAGAAGCATTGCTTATGCACACGTAAAATAAAACGCGTTTTATTAGAAATTTTATTTGATTTATTTCATATCAACAAATGTGTATTTACAAGTGGCAAACCCAATTGTACAGTGCTTAAGAAGGATATTAAAATGTGTATAGATGTGATGTCAAAATCTAAAAATAGCAAAGCAATTAAAACAACTGCAATATGTTCTTCATTTAACATTTTCATGTAAAAGTATAGATTTGTCTATTTAACAATATATGGATATGTACCCTCTCTTCTGTTTTATTTCTTTTTCTTTGTTTTGTACTTTCTATTGTATTATAAAGCATGTGACATGATTTTCTAATGTAATATGGAAGTTACTCTTGTACATGCTATTTGTTGATAATAAAGCATAAAAAAAACATATAAAATAATGCGATCATCAATCAATCATCATTAAACAGCATATAAATCAAAACAGAGATATAAATCATGTGTGTTTTGATCATTGTTCTGAATCTGATCTGGACATTGTCTTTGACAAAAATTTGACCTTTTTGTTCAGACTGTTGCTTTTTTTTGTTTAACTCTTTCCCCACCAGCAGTTTTTTTAATAGTTGCCACTAGCCAACGGCAGCATCATTTCCACAAAAATGTTATGGCCCCCAGAATATTTTGTTGTATGAATATCTGAACATTGAATATATCAAAAGAAAGAACAGATCTTCTGCTTTTAAACAAAAAAACCTGTTTCATTCTAGCGCCATGCTTTTTTCCCCAACACTTAAAAAAAGTTTCATAAAAAAAAGAGCAGCATTGTGAGCAAAAAGCTGAGGAAAAAGAGCGTTTTTGTCAAAGACTACATCTGGATCAGATTCAGAACGATGATCGAAACAGATGGAGTAGATAAGAGTACATCAACACCCCCAAAGCTTGCACAGTCCTATAGCACTTCCTGGGGAGACATTTAATTCGGTAACGTTAGGCCATTTTGATTTATATGCTGTTTATTGTTGATGATCACATTCTTTTTCATATGCATCTTTTTACATATTTCTGCTTCTTTGTCTGCGTTTTGATCTGGAGTTCAGGAGATGCGTAATAGCGCCCCCTACCTTACAACAGTGCTAACACGGAAGGTCATTGGAAGGGAAGCATTCTCTCATAAATAAGCAGGAAAGAGTTAAAAGCAAGCTCTGTTCTTGCTTTTTGTATACTGCATGTTCGAATATTCATAAAACAAATTACTCAGGGGGCTATGAAAGTTGTGAGAAAATTATCAATAATGCTGTCCAAATATTGAAAAGTAAAATAAAATTGTGGCAAGTAGTTGAGGCGAGGGCCGTGAGAGAACGGCACGAGGCCGGTGGCGTGACTGATAATGACTGGTCTCGTATCTCTCACGGAGGAGATTGAATGCATAAAAGGAAGAGCGATGACAGTAAAGGACGAGAGTACCAGGCCTGGACTGTTACATTATGTTTTGTTTATGTTTTATCATGTGTGTACGGCAGCCATCCATAAGGAAAACATTTATAAAATTAAATGTACACATTTTTTTATAAAAAAAGTCATTTTATTTTGCACTTGCTTGAATTTTAAAGATATTATATGCAGTTTGTAGAGAGATGATTCATATAACTTGTACCTCTCATCAAAGCCAAGGTTTCTGTCAGCGAACTGCATCAGTAAAGTTCTCTCCAGGATCTTCTTGGGTGCCTGGTTGTGTATGAAGTAAACAATGACGTGCTGGAGCCGGTAGTCCCTCTCAGGGGGCGTGTCCTCCTGAGCGAACCTCAGTAAACGAGTGTACTCTACTTTCATTGCCTGTTACAGAGAGAAAGCAGGAAATAAATAAATAGAGAGTTAGAGATAGATGTACATGTTTAGAAAGAAAATGAAAATTAGCAGGAAAATAGAATCTTTCCATCTAGACAAGAAGATAAAAAAAAAATAGTGACTGATTTAGTGCATGTGATTGTAAATAAAGTAATGTATGTGGAGAGCAGAGATCTTAAGCTGTAGAAAAAACAGCCTGCGTGCAGAGTGAAAATACACAGGTGGACATCAGCGAAGACAAAACAACAGAGGCCAATAGAGATCTGCCACTACAACAACTTACTTACCACTTACGGTCTTAAACTATTTAATGGAATGATCTTTAAATGCTCAGATTTTAAATAGAACTCTAGCACTTTATTTTGCTATGTTGTGTGAAGTACACAATAATGCATTGCCTAAGATAAAACTAATGCTAGTTTACACAACAAAAACTCTTCACAACACACAGCAGCAATTACAGTAAGCTGACAGCAGATGGTGACAGTGGGACAGTACTGTACAGTATGCTTTTAGTTAAGTATATGCAGTACCTCAAGACCATCATTTTGAAAAATGTCAGTACCTTACCTCACCAGCGCAGTGACAGCTTTTTTTACAAATTAAAAGTGTGAAGGAAGATGCTACATTTATTAAAAAATAATTAATAAATTGTATAACAAATAGATATAGGAATTATTAAAGGGGCTATATGTAACAATTTTCATATATCAATTGCTTTATTTCCAATGTGTGAACAGCTTGTAACAAAACTTCCTAGGTTGTCTATGAAAACCTGTAGACTGATTTTTAAGAGAAGGACTCCAGAAGTTTTTGCCAGGAAATTAAACAGGATGCGACATGCTCCTGAGAGCCTCTATTCCGTTCAATGACACATGAAATGAATGCTTATACAATATACAGCTCTTTTGGCATTATCCTGAACAATGTTACTTGTTTAAAAAAGTAACCCAGATATTTTGTTTTAAATATAAAAGTGATGCGTTGTATTACTAGTTACTTGCAAAAAGTAATCTGATTACATAACTCAAGTTACTTGTAATGTGTTACCCCAACACTGTTCCAGAAGTAGTCAAAAACTGATTTGACCAGATTGCTTTCGTAGTGTAAACACAACTAAGACCAAGTTTGGTCTGAAGACGAAAAACGTACCAATGACAATGTTCTCACCATTCCTGAGGACCGAAGTGCTTGAAAGTGGACAGAAAAAGATGGATTAAAACAGCTATGTGTCTCCCTGGATGCTGGATCCGGTTGTGATGCGATCAACCAAAACACCTCTTAGGGTGTACTCACACTAGGCGCTCTAAACCATGCCTGAGCGCATTTGACCCCCAAAGCCCGGTTCATTTGACAAGTGTGAGCGCCCGCTCCGCGTTCCCGGCCGCGGTTCGCTTGGTTGGCCCTGGCCCGCTAGGAAGAAGTGAGCGTTGGGCTGAGTGCGGTTCGCATAAAGTGTGAGCGCTATACGTGCCGGAGCTCGGATACAGTTTTCGATTAAATCAAGTATATCTAGGTTTATAACAGCCCTGCAAGCTGCAAATTCATCCATCAAAGTCAGCTGCCTCCACAATAATCTGAAAATCGCTGCGCGGCATAAATGATACATATAGTTGGCAGTCTATTAGCGAAAACACTTTTCTTCCTGTCTTTTTCAAAACAAAAAGTTGCATCGTGAATGACGTTAGCGTGCTCCGACCCGGTATGTTAAGTACAATTTGAGTGCAGGGCAGCAGGGGAGTGGGGGCAATCGCGCTCAGGCACGGTACAAGGCAACCGTGCCTAGTGTGAGTACAACTTTAATACCAGGTGTATACAGGGCCATAGTCTCAGTAATGGCTCATTTCCATCAAGCAGTACGGTTCAGTATAGTTCAGTACGATTCGGGACACTAAACCCTGATGCGGATTACGTTTCCACCGCCAACAGCACCCTTATGATAGGCGTGGTGTAGCGTTCAACGTCATTCTCGTGCGCAGAAGAAAGTGACATAGTAAACAACAGTGGACGACAAAGCAGCACTTGTTCTTGCTTCTCGGCATGTGGCTGTTGTCACAAGAAGAAGACACGCTTTTTTGAGCCAAGGCTGCAGGCTGTAAGGAAAAACACAGCCGAAATTCTTGGTCAACAAATCAACGGTCTGCAGAGTCTAGCTCCACCCTTTAGTACCAGATTACTGTGCTAGGTACCCCAACAGAAGGGTGCCAAAAAAGTGATACGGTACAGAATTAGGGTACCATTCACAACTTCTGATAATGAAAACGGCAAAAATTTCATACAGTACCAAACTGTACTGAACCACACCGCTCAGAGGATACGAGCTAGTAGTCAGATCTATATAGTATTTAGTCTCAAATAAACTTTATAATCAAACTATCATAACTCTGTAATTTTAATAACCCCATATGTCGACATGATGCTGGTAAATTGCAGTGCTGGTGCAAACATATTCACATCGCTATGATCAGATGTTTTCTTAACTGCTGCTTTCTCACTAGTCACTTTGTTGCGTTCATTTTGCTACTGAAAGGAAAGAATGCCACACATATATACATATTTATCGAAACAACACAATGTCTGGACGGTAGGGATGTAACGATTCCATAAGAGTTGGCTGAAAAACGATACAAATGTGTGATGATTCAACCTTTTAAACAGCAGGGATGCTGAAACCACATACTGTGACGTGACCTCACTTTGCAGGCACGATAGCAATGAGCAAGTTATAGCTAGTGTTACTGTGTTTGCACACTCACACTAAGAAGAGTGAAATAAACTAATGTTTTCAGTTCATTCATATGGAAGTGTGCACACGCCATCAAACAGAAGCATGGCGACGGCAAGCACGTAATTTACGTTGACTCATTCAAATCGGAGGTTTTGCTGCTGTGGTGGCATTTTGACTTTCCGATGACTAATAATCACCACAATGAGAAGCTCCAGTCACCTCCTTCTGCATGTAAAAATTATAGGCAAAAAACCATACTGACCGGCGAATTGTCAGCCACACTCATGACGTCAAGGCGATCTCCTTGAAGGGACTTTTGAGGATTTATTTTAAAATTTCAAATGAGTTATTATTGAACATCAAATATATAATTTAAATTTTACAAAGAAATATGCAGAATTTTGCCTGAGAAATAAAAGGACACTTATTTTATAATTTGTCTTAAATCTCATTTTGTAAATTTTGTTGTTGTTGAGAAAATCGTATTGTGGAATTAGTATAGTGAATCGTATCGCATCATGAGTTTAGTGAATCGTTACATCCCTAGTGGACGGCGTCTGGGTGTTATAAAAATATATAGCTGCAAAGAACTTCCAAATCTCTTATAAGTTGCTGGCTGCAGTTCAGTAAACAGCCACCGGTGTCACTAATAACTCTACATATAGCCCCTTTCAATTATATAAATAAAAACAAAAATATATGAAATTATTTAGTATAAATAAATAACATTGCATAAATATTTTAATTATAATTACGGATTACAAATTAAAGGTGCACTGTGTAAATTTCAGTGGCATCTAGCGGTGAGGTTGCGAATTGTAACCGTCCACCCCTCCCTTTCGAAGCATATAGAGAAGCTACGGTGGCTGACACAGGACAAAGATGTCATCATCGTCCTGAGACAGTAGAGAGTGACTAGCGCTCTGTGGAGCAGTTTGTCCGTTTAGGGCTAATTTAGAAACATGGCAGCGCAAAATGATGACTTCACTGTAAGGGGACCCGTGGTGTATGAAGATAGAAATGGCTCATTCTAAAGTAATAAAATCATAACGGTTCATAAGGTCTTTATACACCACTGAAAACATAGTTATGTATATTACACTGCATTTCTGTCAATAGATCCTCATACATATTACACACTGCACCTTTAATTGCAGAATCCAACAAACACAATTATCTTACAAATAACTATTTTGTGTTTTCCTTAAACAGAACTGTATGCTTATCACCTAGATAAAAATAAATTACAAATAATTGACATGGAATGATTGACAGCACTATTGTCATTTCATCAGTATCGATTCCCAAAGTACTGAAGGCTTATGTCAGACCAATCTTATGTGTCAGAATCACCCACAGAACCTCATCGGCAAACCTACACACACTTCTCTATCTGCAGTGGATGAGTAACAAAGAATAAAGAACCTCAGTTGCATATTAAAACAGGATGCAGAAGGTTTTTCTATAGCCTGCAGTATAAAAGTGAGCTCACAGATATAATGAGATGCTATGGGGTAGGGGTGTGGTCAGAGCTAATGAGATGCACAGGGTTGTGGCATGCAGCATGTCATGTACCTTGAAGAACGCTGCTTCAGGCCCACACTTGTCATAAACACTCCTGGATTTGCCAATGGCCATTATGACACCCTGCATGTTTGGGGTCATCATCGCCTGCCCAAGGAGGGAAGGATATTACTACACCGCCATGCCTCCAAAACTCTCATTGGGCAGTCCGCATGCCAATCACAACATAGATCAGCCACCAGCAAACAAACTCAAGTCAACCCATTTAAGCAAACGAATTAGCTTAGAACAGAAAAGCTAATTTGATATCATGCCCACAGCACTTGAGGATGATTAAACGTTCAAAACCGGATCATAATCATGCAGGTTAATGTGTATTTTGCTTCTTTAAATCAGTATGAACACCGTAGTGAGCTGTGTAGACAGCACAATGATCTGAAGCTTGTGTTACATGCTTCACGAAGGAGCACAAAATAAAAACAACAAAAAAAAACTGGCAAATTGGAAGGATATGTCCTATTCTGTAATATTTTACAGGGGGCTACGTTAGTGGTTGGGACTTCCTGTGGGAGTAAACTAATGGGTTAATCTGAAATGGGTTTGGCAAGCCAGAGCAGGTTGTGAAAGGGATGCTGGGATTTTTAGGGCTGCACTCTCATGACCAAATGCCTCCAAGAACTCTACCTCATCATCATAACCTCCCTCTTTCGACTGAATGACGAAGGTTCCTACATTAGGAATGGCCACCTCCACCACCCGCTGAGGCACGGGCGGAGAGGAGGCGGAGTCGTCCTGCTCAGGGTCAGGGAGAGGGCAGGTGTCAGAGGTCACCTCGCTGTCGGGATGAGATGACTGAGACTGAGAGAGACAGAGAGAGGAAAAACAAAAGAGCTCGCCGCAAAAGAAAGTGGGCCAGAAGAACTGAGAGAGCATGTAATTGTGAGTAAACTAATCTAGTTCATCCTTCTTGATGAGTGTATATATATATATGAGAACATGATTGCGACAAACTGCCCTGGTTTGAAACAGATTTGTAAAAGCTAAAGTGTGACGTTTATACGCCACTAGCATTGACTATAAAAAAGACGGATAAAGCGTCTCCACTTCCTTCCATTGCAGAAAAATGAAGCCAAAATATCCCCAAAAAGTTCCTTGCCGATAACGTCATTTAGAGCCAGAGTCTGACCAGTAGTGATCCTGAGATGGAGCCACGGTATCAAGGTCCCAACCACACTCTCGCAGACTCAGCTGTCACTCATGACGTAACACCCCGGTTTTTTTTTGTATCAAATTACGAAAACTAAAAATACATCAGTGGGATACGAACTACCTTAATTTACAGAAACACTCTTTGGAAAAAAACATTATTTTAGGTTAAATTATTTAAATAATTTTAACCATTTTTTTCAGTATGACTCGCATCCCATTCAAGGAGAGGGCGGGTTTATGACCTATACTGCAGCCAGCCACAAGGGGGAGAATTAAATGATTTGGCTTCACTTTTCAGGACGTGTGCGGCACACTTAGGCTACGTTCCACTCCACGCACACTCGCAAACTTCTCGAAGCACTTCTCCTCGGGAGAATCCCCACCGCCATATTTAAGTGCATTCCACTTCGTGAAGAGGGCGAGGGAAGTTTATATGGACAGACCCTTGACCTCGAGGACCGAGTCTACTCCTATGTACACTTCAAGCAGCTCGATATCCCACAATTCAACTTGATTGTGACATTATAGCAGATCACGCTTAACTGAAGTGTTGGATATATTAATTATTTTGAGATTTAAAGTTTATACTATTGATTTTTTTTTTGTTTGTGTAATTTTTTTTTTTCTCCAAAAAGCTAATTTCCCTATAGGATTTTATATATTTTCTCCAACAATTTGTTTGCATAAAGAATGGTGCATAAAACAAAGTCATAAGTAAAAAAAATAAAAAATAAAATAATAATAAATCAGTTCCATAGTGAATTCCAAGTGATCAAGGGCTACGTGCGTTTCATTTAAACTTTGTGCACGAGTTCCGCCAGTAGTGGGTAACGTAAGCAATGATGCACATCCGAGTCCACAAGACAGAGGGAAGCTAGTGAGTGAAGGGCATACAAATTTGGAGTGGAACGCAGCCCTAGCCACTAGTGTCACAAAAAAAAAAACTGAATTGGGATGTTTGTGATTGGCTGAGCAAACAAATAGATCCGCCCCAAACAGTTTTACCTGTTCAGGGAAATTACTTCATAATTTACATTAAATCATTTAGAAGACGCTTTTATCCAAAGAGACTTACAACTGAGGAGAACAATAGAAGCAATCATCAAACTATTGCTGTCTAATTTCAAAGGCTGTGCCCTCCAGAGGTCACATTTGTAAGCTGCATGTGTCATTTAGGCTGCCTCAATTCAGAAACGGCTTGTTAAACTAAACCTTCCAGAGAAGTTTCCTTGTAAAAACTTTTGAACTCCCGTTGGTCTGTGGCGATTACATAAGTAAGGTGTGGTCACGTGGAACTCTTCTCTGGTTAATTTCTCTGTCGAGGTCAGACGTCTGGGGGTAAAAACACGAACTCACCGGAGAGTTGCTTTATAGTAGAAAATGTTGTACTTCTGATTAAATGAGACACTGTTTTTCATGTTTAATACTATAAAGATGTCAATCTATTGCATAAAGTGCTATATCAATGAACATGACGTGACTTTTCTGGAGTGCCGAATTGCAGAGCGTTCACAAACATACCATGTTGCTTTGATCAGATGCTTTTTTCTCATTTTTGTTGTGTTTATTTTGTTATTGAGAGGTTGAGAGGAAAGCGCACAGCACATATTTACATGTTCATCTAATCATCACTCTCATGAGTGTGGACGGTGTCGGGATGTTTGCTTACAGTATATCGCTGGTCACATATTTGAATTTTTTTACCCCATAGCAAAGAAAGAAAAATAATATAGAGTATATCAGGGCCCTATCACTCAATTTTATAATGCTTATTTTATCTGAAATGAGACATGATCTGATATATGTGGCTAACAGATGTGACCTTCTGAGGGTGCAAGCTTTCGAAAAGAGAAAGCTTATGAATCACTTAGATGTCTCTGCATATTCAACTTGGATAAGAAAGTACTTGAGAAATATTACACATTCAGATGGATGAAGCAAAGCGTGAATGCAAAACAACATGGATAAAGAGCTGTTTTTTTGGATATTTGATTGATCAGAACCAAATACCCAAAGTCCAAAGTGCTCATAAGAAAAAAAGCACGACTAGCATGAGATGAAAACTTGAAAACTAAACCCACACAATTTAGACCGACTGCCATGACTTCGCATTTGCCCTACATCCAACTAGGAAAGAGCACTTTCTAAAAACACCCTTTGGTCTCCGTGTTTGGTCTCCAGAACCATCTGAAGGACCATTCATCATGTGTTTGTGTGTGTCTTACTGTGTTGAGAAGGGCCTCTGGACTCTTCTCATCATGCTCAGCTGCAGCTTTGCTGATGGCTCTCTCTGTGTCCTCCTGCAGGTGTTTGGAGTCTCCGGTGGGCGACTGCTGCTCCATGTACTCCGGGTCATGCTGAGGGGCTGTTGACAGAGCAGAGAATGAGTTTCCTTGAGGAGAGTTGTCTTAAAATGTTGCGTCCACAGACTCGGCTCACCTGTATTGTCTGGAGGGCAGGGTTCAGTGCTCATGGGCTGGGCGGCCACACTGGCGGCCGCAGCGGCAGCAGTGGCCAGAGCCAGTTTATCCTGCTGGAGTTTACGGGCCTGTAGAGCATCCCACTCCTCCATCTCCCTCTCAAAGAGCTTGTTATCTGCCTCCACAAACTCCTTTAGATCAGGAGGGAGCTTGTCCAAGCCGCTGAGCATCTGCCCTGTTTCTTTATCGAACTCCTCTGAGACACACATAAGCAGTCAGTCAGCATTTCAAGCATATCCATCTTTTTAAATGAGAACATATGTTACCTTCTGCAGGGTTTTTCCTAAATTGAACATTTTTTGTGCCACCAAAAATTTTTGTCCCGCCAAAGCCTTATTTGATCAGTTATTGTGATTTATGATTGTTGTAGTAGATGACTGCTGCACTTGCGTTAACTGAGTGACAGAGAGAACGAGAAGAGAGCTCCTCCCCCGCTCACACTCTCTCTCTGTCTTCAAAATAAGCATTCTTAGCTTTCTAATATTTCACATATGTTAATCAAAATCAAAAGGTCGGAAAGAATCCATGTGCATGCGGCGCTATCAGACAATGTTTTCCTTTAATTACTGCTGGGTGTGAATTGCGCTCAAAAATGTTGACTCTTCCTCTGACCAGCTGACATAAACCATACTTTCAATAAACGGGAAACAAATCCTATCCAGTTATGATGTGTTTTCTGTGTTGACAAATCTTTCGCGATGTTCTAACAGACGGGATTCGCACACAACGCTGCCTACTAATGTCCGATTCGTGACCTAATGACTCATTTAAACCGAATCATTTTAACGACTGGTTAGAACAATTGATCTGTCCAACACTGAATACACGAATCAGTGTAAACATTTACTCTGAACACATCTGAAATGAGAACACAAGTGTGCTTACCCAATATAGCAAGAGTGGATGTAAGAGTTAGTTTTAATTATCCACAGTCTTTCAAATAAATAGCCTATAAATAATTTAGTTTAGACTGGAGTGAGGTGAACCCAGAACAAAGTTGTTATTAGCTAGCTGATAATTTTAAGAAATTGTATATGGCAGACAATAGGCTATTTGTTCTTAAAAAAAAAAATGTACAGACTACTTTTTAATATAGATATGATTATATACCAAAACAATATTCTATAAATAGTGTAAAAATGAGGAACAAAAACAAGCATCAAGGTATCAAAATAAGATAAGCAAAAATTACAAACTTTCTTTGAATTTATTTAAAATGTTTTGTCAGTATTACGCTTGCAGATCACGTGAGTAGGGTACTTTTTTACTGTGCATGTGTGTATCGATGACCATGTCTGTCAGCCACTACGAAGACCATTTTTGACCCAGGAAAAACCCTGTTCTGTTTTATTAATATAAAGCCAATTACAATTATGACAATATCTTTGAAAACACCCTAAACAAATGGAATGTTTTGTCACATTTAGCAAATTTATGGGGACAATTTTGTACCCAAAATACAGCTAAATAAACAAAATATGGTGGATTTGGAGAACCACTTGAAAAAAGGATCAATTTATTGATTAAAAAATAAAAATAAATAAATGTAACTGAAAATGTAAATACTTCTCAAACTGGCAAATAAAGACATCTAAAAGGTGTTCAATGTAGTTAAATGTGACAAAAATGCTTTTTTGTCACATATGCTTTTTAAATAATGCCATTGGCCATTCACACATTAGCTGTGTTGACACATAGGAGAATCAAAAAATAGCATATGCAGATGAAGTTACCTTCAATAAGGAAGGGTTTTTTATCATCAATGTACATGAGGCAGTATGCGCTGGCATTGCGATATCCACCGAACGAGTCTCGCACCAGCTCCTCCCAGGATGACTTTGTCACTGAAATGTCATTGTATTTCATCCATTGACGGTGATGTGGGTCATAGATGTACGCCCAGTAGTGACCTGCATTTGCCTGACCCTCGTGAACCAAAACAGCGTGCAGCCGGTACGGCACCTAAAACGCAGCATCAAGTACAAGACAAACTCATTCTGGGGTCATTTCTGAGATGGATAGAAAACTATCAGAGATCTCAAAAAGCTTCTTACCTGCATCATGGACTTGTCAGAATACATAAGCTCGATGGTTCTGTGGATTCTGGATATACTGGCCTGCAGATCTGACACAGATCAGACAGAAAAATGTACATTTGTAAAGCAACAGGAAAAAGAAATCAGGTTGTTTGCAGTATGAGCACATGTTTGCATGTATGTGCGTCCGTATTCTCTGGTGTCGTTTCTCCACCTCGCTCCTCCAGCGGTGCAGACAGCCCTCCAGCACCCGCAGCTCCTCCTCTGTGATGTTTCGTGGGGCAGGGTGCATGGGTAGATCAGGTGGCACGCGAGACTGAGTGAATGGTTTATGGATTGAAACTCTTTGCTGCTGCTGCTGCTGCTGCTGTTGCTGCTGCTGCTGGGCCTGCGTACCAGAGCCGGAGCCCTCAGGTGAGGCATCCGGTTGATCCCCTGTGCTGAAGTCCAAGCAGAAAACACATCTCCAAACTATTCCAAATAATATTTGCCTCTTGGAATAATTAAAAAAAAAACTTGCCTTGCTGGAGGTGGCAGCTGTGCAGTCATACCACCAGGTGGTGCTGTTGTATCAATGTCTTCCACAGGTGACGTGCACACAGGCTTGCTGGAGGCGAACTCCATGGCATACTGGAGAACATCGGCCAGAGGAAACCGCTTGGGCCCTGAGCCATAGCTCAGATACCTGTCACAGAGAACATTTTGGGAAAAACAGATCTCAAATATGAAAAAGTGTTGGTTGTCTATAGACCGACAGCAGAAATATGAAAAAAAGAAAGTCAGTCGTCTCCTCTTACTCATTCTTCCGACAAATTACAGCCAAAACTAAGCATGTGACTTTCATCTTTCCACTAACAGCTTCTTTTATCCTGAAAGCTGAGATTTTCCTGCTATGCATGTTAACAGCAGGTTAGCTCTAGATCTGAGAAGAGGTTAAATATAGTTAACAAACCTCTCCAGTCGCTGCTGGAGGACGGTCAGGTGCTCCTTTAGTCTTCTGATCTCCTCTCGTTTTATCCGCGTGATGTCTCTGTTCCTGTCCATGTACCTGAAATCAATCGCATAACACGCAGTTTCACTGAAAACTGGAATTTGTGTTTGTATTATTCAATATACATATACTATACAATTGATTGGATATAACCCTTATATTTGATGTGGCATTAAGAAACATCTATCAAAGCAGAACAAAAAAACAAAAAATATTCAGTTTGCAAATATTACAATAATGTCTTTGATATTTTTGAGTGGGGAACAACGCAGGTCAATGTGAAATGTCATATATATATATTAAAACAAAACTAAAATTAAACTAAAATATCTTGGAAAAAAAAGATTGATATGAAACTTGATAAAAAAGTTTGTCAAAACAAACTTTTTTGTTGGTTTGAGAAAGCCTAACCAGAAAGTTTGAAGTAGTTTTAAAGGGTAAACTCACTTCCCCAAAAAATTCTGTCATTAATTACTCACCCTAATGTCGGTCCACACCCGTAAGACCTTCGTTCAGACATTGTTAAAATAGTCCATGCGACTACAGTGGTTCAACCTTAATTTTATGAAGCAATGAGAATACTTTTTCTGTGCAAAAAACAAAACAACATTTTTTTACTTTATTCAACAATTTCTCCTCGTCTGTGTCAGTCTCCTATGCAGTTCATGCGTAGGCATCACAAGCATGCGTCATGGTGCTCACAAGCATCGGCCAATGGTAAGCCGGCGTGCTGGTGTAGCTCTGCCGTAACTTCTGAGTTAGCTGCATTGAATTTACTACGTCAACAGTGTAGGAGATTGACACAGACATAAAGAAATTGTTGAATAAAGTCATTATTTTTGTTTGTTTTTTTGCACAGAAAAAGTACTCGTCGCTTCATGAAATTAAGGTTGAACCACTGGAGTCACATGGACTATTTTATCGATGTCTTTACTACCTTTCTAGGCCTTGAAAGTGGTAAATAAATAGCTGTCTATAGAGGGGTCAGAGAGCTCTAGGATTTCATCGAAAAATATCTTAATATTGGGTTCCGAAGATGAACGAAAGTCTTGCGGTTTTGCAACGACATGAGGGTGAGTAAATAATGACAGAATTTTCATTTTTGGGTGAACTAACCCTTTAAAAGCTGCAAGTTTTGAAGTAGTTTGAAATCAAAGAAAATAACACTAACCTGTCCATGTACAGCATGGAGGGAAACTCCAGCTTGTTGTGAATCTTTTCAGGTCGGCCTAAGGCTTGATTAAACTCAAACCTTGACAGTTCAAAAGTCAAAACTGGTGGGAGTTCTGTGAACCAGTGCTGTAAAAAAAAAAAACAGCAAAAATTAGCATATAAGAACTACACTTAAGGCAAACTTCTAATTTTCCCATAACGGTCAAGTGAGAAAAATGGCTTTAAAGTCTTTAAATTCATTTTGATTGATTAGATAAAGTTTTCAAAAATCTGTCTGTAGTATTCTTTTAATGCTGATAGCTGGAATGAGCACTGGTGACCTGATCACATTCTGAGAGAGACACAGTGTGCTGGGCTTTCATTAACATCCCAGCCTGTTGGTGCCCAGAATAATGTACACCAGAGAATCTCCTTCTTTATTTGCACTCAGCTGAAGTAATTAGCAGGAAGCAGCTGCAAAAGAATCTGCCCAGGGCGGCACTGATGACTGAAAAGCCATTATGTAATATCTCGGTCAGAGGTCACTTTTTTTTTTCACCTCACTTGTGATTGGATTGCCAACAGAAGGAATACGGGAAAAGCTTTAAGTATTTGATGGTATTGTGACGCACTATGATTAAAAAAAAGAAAAAGAAAAAAAGAGAAACAACGTCTCTACAAACCTCTTGCCCTGATTTGGCGGAGTTCTCGGCAGAATGCAAAGACTCGATCTCTCCTTCAATCATGGCTGCCTCTAAACACTCGTGCAGATCTTTGAAGCCATTCACCTGGAGAGGGTACTGCCCAAACATCTCAGTGTTCTCAAATTTCTTTCCTGTGAACATACACACACGCTCACCTCATGTACTTTAAATACTCTCCGTAATGTGCACTGTAAAATGAGATCTCTTATCTCATCCATGTAATCACTTTATTTAGTGGGCACCATATGGATACATCACAGTGAAAGTATGTCATGCACAAGGAAAAATAAACCAACAAATGTGAAAATCTAGGTTTAGGCCAGAAACATGGGCAAAGAAATAACCACATGGCTATTCCACACAATTAACATGAATTTTGCACACTAGAATAACAGTAGATGTGTTATTATTCAGGTAGCTAACTCTAAATATTTACTAAATAGCTAAGTTTAAAATCTTGCATCGTCATGAATGTAGTGGACGAGAAAATTGACCATAGAAGAAGGTTTACCCTAATGCTTGCAAGAGCGCTACTTGGCCCTGTCCCAAATGGCACATTTCATATGCACTTTCGGTCTTGTAGACTTACAAAGACGAGGTCATTGCATTATTCATGAAGGCCTTAAAACTTTAAAACAGTGCACTTTAAGTCCATAAGACCGTAGGGTGTCTCATTTGTCATTTTATGTTTAACAAAGGTGCCAAATGAGACATCCTATGGTCTCATGAACTTAAAAAGGGGGTGCTCGTGAGCACCTTTGTGAAACCTAAAATGACAAATGGGACACCCTACGAGTCCGCACTTTTGTGATGTAACGCTGCTTTGACTGTCTGGCAGAAGTCATGCGTGCGGAGACCGACACCCTACTGGCGAAGGGTACGATCGAGACTTTCAAGCCGAGATGAATTCCAGCTTCTACAGCCCCTACTTCATTGTACCCAAGAAGAGCGGTGAGTTATGAACAATCCTGGATCTGCGTGTCTTGAATTGAACCCTTCCCACGCTTCCATTCAAGATGTTGACAGCCAAACGCATTTTCGAACGCATTCCTCCATCAGATTGGTTTGCAGCGATACTTTCAAATCTACATTCTTCCTCGACAGACCGTTGCTACAGTTTGCCTTAGAGGGGCAGGCATACCAGTACACGGTTCTCCCATTCAGGTTAGCCCTGCCTCACGTTGTCATGAAAGTCGTTGAGGCAACCCTTGTGCCACTCAGGTAACACGGGTTTGCATCCTGAACTATCTTGACAACTGGCTGATACTAGCTCACTCTCGAGACCAGGTTTGCGAACACAGGGACCTGGTGCTCCGGCCTTCGGGTAAACTGGGAAAAGAGCAAACTCTCCCCGTGCAGAGAATCTCTTTTCACGTTATGGAAATTGACTTGGTCGCCATGAACGCGCAGCTTACAAGTGAGTGCGCGCAGTCTTCGTAAATTTGAGGTCAAGAGTACAGTTCTACTCAAGTTATTTCAGAGGCTCCTGGTGCATATTGCATCCGCAGCAGCGGTCACACAAGATATTGGCCCAGTCGGACCTGGTTGCGACTCCCTGGCCTATCCCTCTGAGGAAGGACCTCCTTTAGAACCTCTTCATCACCTGGTGCTCTTCTCTTGATCGCTCTTCTCTTGCTTCCTCCAAGAAGGGTTGGATCGAAGGATGTCTCCTCCCACTATTAAGGTTTACTTGACCGCGACACCTTATAAATTCAAAAACAGTAGGATGGTACGACCTGGTCAGCAGGTTCCTTAGAGCAGTGAGGAGGGTAAACCCACCTTACCCTCTACAGATGCCGTCTTGGGACCTCGCAGTGGTTCTATCTGACCTGCAGAGAGCTCCCTTTGAGCCACTGCAGTTCAGTTCTTTTCTATGAAGGCGGCGCTCTTGATTGCTTTGGTTTCCATCAAGAAGGTAGGGGACCTGCAGGCATTTTCGGTTGACGAAGCGTGCCTGGAATACATGCCCAAGGTTCCCACCACTCCTTTCAGAGATCAGGTGGTGAACCTGTAAGCGCTGGCCCTGGAGGAGACAAACCCAGCCTTGGCACTGCTCTGTCCAGTATGCGCCCTTCGTGCTTACATAGACAAGACACAGTGTTTCAGGATTTCAGACCAGCACTTTGTCTGTTACGGAGGGCAGCAGAAAGGGAAGGCTCTCTCCAAGCAGAGGTTGTCTCACAGGATAGTGGACACCATTGTCTTGGCATATCAGGTTCAGGGCCTGCCAAGCCCTCTAGGGGTAAAGACATACTCCACTAGGAGTATAGCCTCCTCTTGGACTTTAACACATGGAGCCTCGCTGACATCTGCAAAGCTGCAGGCTGGGCAAAACCCAAAACTTTTGCGAGATTCTATAATCTCTGTGTAGAGCCAGTGTACTCTCGTGTACTCGCTCCAAGTGGCCAGTAACTTGACAGCTTCAGGTGTCTTCGCTTGCTGCGCCATTCCACTCCATGGACTGGATACGTGCGTTATTTCACACAGGTGAGTTTTTCAGTAAGCCCTGAGTTCCTCCAGCACTGTTAACGCAGACACCAGAGTGCTTGTGTTAGGCTAGGTGCCTCCATGTGTATGGTTCCCCCCTTGGGCAACCACACATGTATTTCCACGGTAAGTCTCTTTGAGCATGTGTCTTCCCTTGGCACACCTTGCCACCCTTGGGGTTGAAACATTCCAGCCATTGTGGCGAGATTAGATTGGGACCCCTATTCCGTCAGTCACTGCCGTAACTCGTAGTGTACTGACTGAAAGGGAACGTCTTGGTTACATATGTAACACTCATTCCCTAATGTTACTTCCGCATGCCACAACCACTGTACCGCTGATACGGTTGGGGCGCTAAGCCTTGGCTCCTCAGCAGGTAAAAATAATGTGAGATTGCTTGTGCAGCTCATTATATACCCACAAGATGGGGTGGAGTTGCGCTATGCAAATTCCACAGACCCATGGCGTTGTCATACCATTGGCTCGTTTTGTAGAACTCAAAGGTGATAGGCTTCGCAAAACCCCATTCCGTCAGTTACTGACGTAATGTCTCCATTCCCTTCCTTCAGGGAACGAGGGTTACATACTTAACCGGGACGTTTTGAATGCTTATATCTCCTAAATGCTAATTTTCTAAAAAGTCATTTTTTGGAACACACCAGCTTATTCATAACCTTAAGGCTAACATATTCACAATAAAAGCTTTAAAAAAAAAGGGGTTGATTTCTTTAAATAAGAAATTTTACATTTTTGTGAGGTTTTACTAGATTTACAATAATACTTTGATTAATTTGGTGCTCAAGTGAGCAAAACAAGTGCACAAGCAGGAAATCTTAAGAAGGTAAAAAGGCCACCTAATAAATAGTCTGCATTTAACAGGCTATGATCAGTGCTGTCATGTTTAATAAGTCCAACACCACTCACACATCAATGACCGTTATATCTTGCGTTCTCCACATCACATTAACACAAGGTCACTTTCATTAACTAGGAGAGAGGACTCACCCTCCAGAACGCCGACAGCCAGGAAACGTCCATAAAAAAGCTCAACCATCGGGTTCTTCGGCTTCTCTCCCTCCCTGTGTAGAACAAGAGCAAACATGGAGTCGCATGGGGCTGGAATTGTTCAGGACTAGAGAAGTCAGTGTCCTTTGGCTGCAGGAGTCACACGGGGACTGCATTCAGCAGGTATTTAACGGTGCTAATTGAAGTCATACAGGTTAATGTACCACATTAATCATCATTAATGCCTGTGCCAGCTGAATTTGTCATGTGGTCATACATCATTCTGAATGATATGAGAGAGGAACACAGTTATAGAGAAAAGCTTGTGGTCAACAGATCTTCTGGTAGGATGTACAGGATCTCACCTGTCCTCCTCTGCCTTTATCTGAAACGCATCTTCCAGCCAGTCCAAGAGTTTATGGGTGAACTCGCTCACATCCTGCTGTACAAACAAACAAACCAATTCAAATCCTGAACAAATGTATTCTTGTTTTAACTGGTCTCAATTGGTCCAAGAAAATAATAATATGTCCTTGTCTGCTCAGGCTTATTTATGATGCTGAGAGGGTATAAATAGATTGACCCTTGGCACAAATATTGAGAGCATTTAGTTCTTTCCCTGAATTCCACTTACGGTGTTAATCTAGTTTTCTAAAATGTTGCAATTTCAAGATCTTAATTCATTTGCTGAACCTTAAAATAAAACATGCTGGACAACACCGTCTAGTATGACCATGGCTTAAAACATTAAGATGTACTGTACCTTTAAGACTATATACTTTATACAAATAAGTTCTGTTATGACTAGCTACCCTCTTTGCAAGTGATATACAGTCAAACCAAAATGTATTCAGACACCTTCACTTTTCTCAGATTTTTTCACATTGTCACAGTTTATTCACTATAGAATATGATGATAAAATATGACAAGAACTCAGAGTTAAACTATGTCAGAACAAATTAATCGTGATTATGTCAGATAACCGATAGAAAGGTATGTAATGGATTACAAATCAACCAATCAGCTGTTAAATTTAAGTACACAATTAGATCATACCAATTTAGGTCAACCAATGACCAAGCAATGCTTCATTTAGTTCAGTCTATGTAAAAGGTTGCATTAGCAATTAAAGAAGAAACACTCCAGCAAAACATGGTCAGGTCAAAGAGTCTGAATAATTTTGGTCCCAAATTTTTATCAATTTTACTGGTAGTCCACTATACTCACTTACATAAATGAATGATATGTATTCAAATAGAAAACAGCTATTTTAAATTGTAATAAGATTTCAGCTTTACTGTTTCTACTCTATTTTTGATCAAATAAACCAGTCTTGGTCGGCATAACAGTCTTTTTTATAACATTACAAAATCTTACTGACCCCAATCTTTGCATTCTAATAGCATATGTCTACACAGAAGCACTCTTGTTTGTTTTAAAAGTCTTTTAGTGCCTTACCTGCTGAGACTCACTGGACTTGAAGGCATCCTTGAGGATCTCCACAGCTCTGGACGGGTCCACATACTTCCGCTTGGAACCCACCAACAAGGAAAAGAGGCGCCTCAGCTCCTGCATGAAGGGCAGGTTCCTGTGCTCCTTTGGGAATGCAAATTGAGAACAAATTCTTAAATGGCACAGAGGAAAAAACACAAAGTGTTGGTGCTAGCAATGCCAAGGTCATGGGTTTAATCCCAAGGAATACACAACTGATAAAATGCCTGCCACATTTATAAAAATGTCTATGCTGTGTTTTTTAATATGCTTTAAGGCAAACCATAATGCAAATTCATAAGTCAACACCATTGCTGAGTATTTTCTCATTAAAACTTCAGGAAACCAAAGATCTCAAAAACACAGTTTTGAAATCGTAGGTGTTTCTTACATCACAAACTACTTTGTAACCAATCCCGTCAACATGCGGGCGGGATTTAGCATATCATTAACTATGACCACTCTGAAGCAATGAGTCTCAAAAAAGGCAGGTTATATTTTTCTGTTTAAATGAAAATCGTTACATTTAGCAATATAGCAGGTGAATTATGTATGATGTATATTACGATGTTATGATGAACTATATGCCTTTCTCCACTGACATTCTGTGATGTTCAAAGGGTTTCTAAGGATGCTGATTTTTAAAAGGCAGATGGAGAACAGGAACATTATTAGCTGTTTGATAACGTAGTCAAGCAAAAGGCTAATCATATTAATTAGCGTTATTTGTCCCGGGTTGTAAAGAGCGATACCACTGGGTAGCGCGACTACAGTAACGCTGGCGATGGGATCTCTGACCTAGTGAGTGAGTGGAGGCGGGGCTAATTTGCACATTTATGGATCTGCGTGTACTAAATGAAGCAAGGCTTTAAAGATATTTTAAGGCATGAAGAATTTTTCACCACAGGACACTTTGTATATGTATGTGTGTGTGTGTGTGTGTGTGTGTGTGTGTGTGTGTGTGTGTGTGTGTGTGTGTGTGTGTGTGTGTGTGTGTGTGTGTGTGTAATTTTGTTGAACAAAGATGAGTTTTAAGGGATAACATGATTGAATACAGGGAGACTTTAACTTTACACTAATATAATATATGACAACAAATTGTTGAGTGAATCTGAAATAAGAGTTGATTAACTGGGTCTGTCTGCTCTCCGTTAAGGAGATCTTTGCCTTTAAACATCTCAATGCCACACAGGGGTCAGAAACTTTCACCTGATCACATCATCTGGATTTTCTTCTTCAGCATTAAATTATAATAGATTAAAGTCTAGAAAGAGCTTCTCCACCCTGCAGAAGAAAAGCATGCGCAATAAGGAGAGAGAAAAGAATGAATCCAGGGCTCTGGGGTCTTCTCTATCAGTAGATGAGGTTAAGCTCAGATTAGCGGCCATGTCTGCTGACCCTGTTCGCAAGCTCATGATCCCCGGAGAAAGACCCGAAGACAGAAATCACACAGACAGCAGCTGGCCTGCTGAGCCGGACACTGTTCTTCTTCCACTTTAAAACGCAGTCTGGAGGAGCTGATGTGACAGTTTAACAGCTAGAACACAGGGACCTTGATAAAGCACTTTCTCTATGCTTCACCTCCTCTGGTCACAGGCCAGTCAGATGGGTGAAAATCGCTGCTTGTAACAGCACGATAATGTCACAGCATGCAACTGAGGCTTTCAAACCAGGTCAAGCAAGGTTGCGGTTGCTGGAAGTGTGTCGCAGTGAGAAATGGAAGCTCTTGGCATGCGTGTTGTTGTTAACTATGGTGGACATGGGTATCGGGCGGCAATCTCACCTTCTGATTGCGGGGCAAGTCCTGCATCCGTACAGGGGGGGAATAATGCAACACCAGCCTCTGGAACTCCAACAGGTTAAAAAGAGACTGGAAAAATAGATTAAAAACGATAAATATCAGCATGAAAACAGTGTGTACCAGCAATGAATGTCAACACAACCTTGTGATGATACGTTAGACAAAACAAAAAGACGGCATGTGTTTCGCACAAACGCATTTGGCATTTTTCTCATGCTTAGTTGACGTGTCGCTACAGTGTCACTGTGTGAATGACTGATGCCTTGTTTTTGGTGACAGATTCACACATTTCGAGTCTCCTCGTCCAGATCTATAAATCCACAGAGCTCTGAGCGCCAGAGCGGCTGCGGTTCTTACATGAGCAGAGGCTTCTTCAGGCGTCAGGTTACACACAGGAGGTAAACAGCATGTGACAGTACTCAGCGATCATTACTCAACTCTCTGCATGGTTCATGTTCTGACATCGTGTAACAGACACAAACAATCAGGCCTCAGTAGGACCTGAAGTCACATTCAAAGTTGTTGTAGAAAAGCTGATATATGCACATAAATATGAGTGCTATATTAATACACTAAGTTGCTTGGTAATAGTAAATAGCCTACAGTTAAGGCTAATAAACAATATTAAATCAAAATAAATAAATAATACATAATAAATGTAAAACATGGTATATTTTATAACTAGTATATGTTTAATTATTATATATTTTCATGGCATATTTCATCTACTCTCTCATTTTAAACACGATCCAGCACATACGCAATTTTGTCTTCTCCAAAAATAATAAATATACTGATGCATTGACAAAGCGATATCTCTTCATTATTAATAACAGCAATGGAAGGCTACTCGGCTTCATTAAAATCTGCATCATGTGTGAGACTAAAAATCAAATTGTCTGGGGAATTATAAAATCAAATAAACCGCAATTAAAATTGAACGGTCATTTGTTGTTTTCAGTTCATTAAGTAAGCAAATGTGTTTGTAATTGTACAGCAATCACAGCAGCTGACACTGACCTGTATGACTGCACTAAACCAGCACGTGTTCCCCACGTTCTTCAGCCCTACAGGACAGTTATCCTGCCTCTTCCTGTCGTAAGGGTTGGGTGAATCGCTCCATACTCGTGCGCTTCAGGCTGGCCTTGTTCTCAGCGATGCTGGCCTCCAGGACTCTGAAACACAAAGTCACCAAACATCACTTCTTTCTGGTCGCACAAGGTATAAAAGAGTAGTGGTATAACTCTTAATTGTCATGCGATTCCTTTTTACACTGAAATCTACAGTGAAAAGCCTACCTGCTGATAGCCTGCTCTTCATCGGTGATGCCTGTCTCTCTGAAGGCCCTGTTTGACTCCTCCAGACTGAGAGCGATGGCCCGCTGGAGATCATCTTTATCATCTCCAGTGAGATCAATTACATCTGAAACAATCACAGGAACATTCGAAAGTGGGTTAACTAGCAAACGATGGGTGTCGTGTTGCGATCGGAGTCAATTGTTTTATTTGTGATAATGCAATGAAACATGGCAAATTGTGCGTACATAATTTATTGGCAGGCTGTCATACAAAGAAATTAGGAACAATGGCAAAAACAAGCGAGACCCAGTGAAATATTAATAACGTATTATGTTGTAGTAAATGTATGCTTTTTGTGAGCTATTTGTTTTATACAATTTATTTGCCTATTAATATAAAACCTGTAGCTGTCATTTGCTTTTTTTCCCAAATAATTTTGTCATATAAATAACTTAACCAAGTTTAGTGTTTTGTACTTCCCTCATATTTAAAATAGGTAATACATGTCCCTCATATTTTGATGTTTTAATCCAAATTATAGAGTCAATAAACACAAGTATCACTTTTGGCAATATACACACCTACTAATACACCTATATATATGTATGTATATTAATATATATTAGAGCTGTCATATCAATTAATTGCATTGCATCCAAAATAATTTTGTTTTTGTATGTGTGTACTGAGTATAAGTATTGTTATATTATGCATTATTATACTATATTATACTATATTATTATATTATACACACACACACACACACGTATTCAGTTATTTTGTTATATTCAGATATATATATATATATATATATATATATATATATATATATATATATATATATATATATAAATATAAATATAAATATAAATATAAATATATATATATATATATATATATATATATATATATATATATATATATATATATATATATATATATATATATATATATCCCAATATGTATATTTTACATAATAATACATTTTATATTTTAATATTTACAAGCCAAATTTAAATGTAATATTTTCATATAATACATTTTATTAAATACCAAAATGTAGCTACATCAAATAAAATATACATATATTGTGTAACAGTGTAACAGATGTGATAAATAACATTGAACACTTTTGTTAATCAGCCAAAGCCAAGAATATCAAAATGCTCAAATATCACCCGATTAATCAGCCTGTTTGATATTTCGTGAGTTAAGACAGCTCAAGAGGTTATAACACTGTCATAGTTAGGCCTGTCGCAATAATCAATATATCGCACAATATACAGTATTGTTCAAAATAATAGCAGTACAATGTGACTAACCAGAATAATCAAGGTTTTTAGTATATTTTTTATTGCTACGTGGCAAACAAGTTACCAGTAGGTTCAGTAGATTCTCAGAAAACAAACAAGACCCAGCATTCATGATATGCACGCTCTTAAGGCTGTGCAATTGGGCAATTAGTTGAAAGGGGTGTGTTCAAAAATAGCAGTGTCTACCTTTGACTGTACAAACTCAAAACTATTTTGTACAAACATTTTTTTTTTTCTGGGATTTAGCAATCCTGTGAATCACTAAACTAATATTTAGTTGTATGACCACAGTTTTTTAAAACTGCTTGACATCTGTGTGGCATGGAGTCAACCAACTTGTGGCACCTCTCAGCTGTTATTCCACTCCATGATTCTTTAACAACATTCCACAATTCATTCACATTTCTTGGTTTTGCTTCAGAAACAGCATTTTTGATATCACCCCACAAGTTCTCAATTGATTAAGGTCTGGAGATTGGGCTGGCCACTCCATAACATTAATTTTGTTGGTTTGGAACCAAGACTTTGCCCGTTTACTAGTGTGTTTTGGGTCATTGTCTTGTTGAAACAACCATTTCAAGGGCATGTCCTCTTCAGCATATGGCAACATGACCTCTTCAAGTATTTTAACATATGCAAACTGATCCATGATCCCTGGTATGCGATAAATAGGCCCAACACCATAGTAGGAGAAACATGCCCATATCATGATGCTTGCACCTCCATGCTTCACTGTCTTCACTGTGTACTGTGGCTTGAATTCAGAGTTTGGGGGTCGTCTCACAAACTGCCTGTGGCCCTTGGACCCAAAAAGAACAATTTTCTCTCATCAGTCCACAAAATGTTCCTTTCTCTTTAGGCCAGTTGATGTGTTCTTTGGCAAATTGTAACCTCTTCTGCACATGCCTTTTTTTTTAACAGAGGGACCTGGGTCTCATTTGTTTTCTGAGAATCTACTGAACCTACTGGTAACTTGTTTGCCACGTAGCAATAAAAAATATACTAAAAACCTTGATTATTCTGGTTAGTCACGTTGTACTGCTATTATTTTGAACAATACTGTATGTACAAGACCTCAATAATTTTTTGTGATGCAATATATCACCTATTATGTTTACATGATAATGAATGGCACCATAATTTTACTGTATTGTGCTGTCATCTTGTTTGTTTTCCGTGACATACACAGAGCGGTTATTGACAGGGAAAAAAGGCGACAGTGTTTTTCTGACAACTACTGACAGTTTGGAAGAATAAGCCCAAATGGACTCGATTTCAAAGCCGCAATCCCTTGTATAATACATAACACATATAAATGCCTACGCAGAATGACGAGTGTTAAAGCAGTTTCACAAGGGAAAATATTTATTTACTATTTATTCAAAAAAATACAAATATTTAGGAAAAAAAAATGTTTACCCTTAATTTCCATGATCTAAAGAATTAAAAGGTTGTAATTTGAAAGTGTGTAGGTCTACTTGCATTATTATGCTTTATGCATTATTATATAATGACAATAATACCGTTTATCACAATTATTTCTGGGACGATATATCGCGAAACAAAAAGTAGCTATCGTGACAGGCCTAGTCATAGTGATAGAAAAAATAAAGAATATCTTTTAAGTGCATGTCGAGCTCTCAAATAAAAGCATGAGGCATCATGCCAAACTAACATTCCCTCTGTCAGCAGTAGAACTGGAGTTTGTGTCATCATCCTTTAAAACAAGCTGGGAGGAGCAGCAGGCTGGATCTTTAAAGGCCTGGCTCTCTGAGATGATGTGCATGCACTTATAAAAGAGCTGCCAGAACTCCAACTGTTACGAGTTACATGATGTCTCATTTCAGTATCCCTTTCCTAAAGAGGAATTTCAGCAAGACGCGAGGCAAAAATATTAATTCTCTGGTTTGACACAGCAGTGCTAATTCACTCCTGCAGTTAAAGTCCCTGTAAAGGCAATTCTGAAATTTGTTTCTAAACACATTAGAAATGTTAGAAATGTATTGTTGAAACACATTACAAAGACTGTGAACTATGTAGTACTGAATTCAGAAGTTAGACCGTTAAGAAGTTTTTCACCATTGCTGTGTTCCGGATTTTTTGGGCGGGGTTAAAACGGTGGCTCGATGACGCACTGGAGTCACTGAGCACATGGGCCCTCCCCCATAACTAGAGTACAGTCGCAATTTCATCAGTTCACCCGCTAGATCGCGAGTTACTGTCACTGCCGTTAGTTACTACAGCCTACAATTTACAAAACAGCCTACAAAACAAAAATACGATCTCAAGAAGAGGTGGATTAATTTTGTGAACAGCTACCTTGATGGAGTGCTGACGATCACCACCAACACCTGCCTCTGCAGTGTCTTTACACCGGATAGTTTTACAAACTTTCATTGGCAACAACTGGGATTCACTGATAATCCGCTGCAGAATGGGGCCGAACCGACTATCTCCGGCCCCGACCTTCATCCTCCCGTCCCGCAGACATCTGGCGCCGTTGTGACTCGTGAGCTGTACTTGAGTGTTGTTGTTGTCTTGTGTGTTTACTGCCGCTTTCCGCGAGTGGGCGTGGTTTCGGCGCCGATCAACGGACACGCCCCCAGCGTTTGAGAGCAGAGAATGCTGCTTATTTTTTCAAGATTTCGATAAGATATTTTATGTACTTAGCGGATTTTTTTATGATTCAAATTTATAGTTGGTTAATAACACATTTATCTGTGGTGTGAGAAACTCAGAACACATGTTTAATTTTGACTTTACAGGGACTTTAAGTCTCACTTATCAAGTTCAGGCACCAAAATACAGATTATAAAATCAAAAACAAATTGTCTCTAAGTTATTTTAGAACTGCTTAGAAATTACAGCTGTTTTTTCCACTCAGCTTTACTTTGCGTCATGGCATTTCATTGTGCTTCAGCACAGAGCAGCGTAATCTTTCCTGTATTGCGGCCAATTATTGTTCTGAGATTTAAATACGTACTTGTGTCAGCCTGGCTGCCCACGCTGATGTATCTATCATTGGTGATTTGGGCCGTCTGGTAATAGGTGGCTTCATCTTGCTGCGGACCTTGGCGTTCTTTTCTGTGAGAAAGGCAACCGCCTCGGCTAGGTCGCCGTTACTGGCCTGGACACAAACACATTTGTTACATATGTTACATTACATGCACATAATATTAAAAGTCCATCTATCAAATCAGCTGCAAATAAATTATATATAGAGTTAATGAAACTGAAAGCCCACCTGCAGTGCTTGCTGTAACAGCTGAACATCTGTAGTTCCAGTAACTTCCCGCAGCTGGTTCAGTAATGTCTGCTGGTGCTGCGAGGACAACGCAAGAGAAAACACTTTTTTAACAGAAACTCGGAGAGCTCTCTGAACTGAACCCTCCATAGAAAGCAATTTAAAGGGATAGTTCATCCAAAAATGAAAATTAGTCCTAGGTGTATATCCTACGCTTATCCTACAGATGTCATCCTACATCATACGTTGGAAAACCAGTCTCTCATGAGCGCGTGTACGAGTTAGTGGAAGTTAGAGATTACAGTTTGTAAAGTTTTAAATATGGATATTTTTCTTACACAAACACATGACTTCGCTTCAGAAGGCCTTTATTAACCCCACGGAGCCGTATGGATTACTTTTATAATTTTAATAATCAAAAAAGAAACAGCCATTCACTGCCATTATAAAGCTTGGAAGAGCCACAACATTTTTTTTATATAACTCTGATTGTATTCGCCTGAAAGAAGAATGTCATATACAGCTCCAGATGACTTGAGGTGAGTAAATCATGGATTAATTTTCATTTTTGGGTGAACTATCCCTTTGATTAACACTTTCACGGCCCAGAAAGGTAGTATAGACATTGTTAAAATAGTCTAAATAGTTCAAATGTGATTACAGTGGTTCAATCTTAATTTTGATGAGAGAATTTTCATTTTTGGGTGATCTAACCCTTTAATTTGTATATGTTTATTTCCCCTATTTTTACACTGAGATTGGCTTTGCGGTCATCTAACGCTCATTTAAAGTTAATCTTTAATAACACTAATAATTTAATAACACTATTAAATGTAATCTTTAGTAAATGTCTAAATTATTATCCAATTTCTTACTGCTGTGATGCCTAAATTCACTTGCAGCATGATTAACTTAGTTTAATTTTTTATAGAATTTTCTTATAGACTTCTAATAATAAACCATATTTAAGTTAACAGCCTCAGCCATAACATGAAAATATTAGTGTATGATGTTTACATTTTCAAAACCCAAGAGATGTGCTTGAGACATATAAAAGTGAACGTGATATTCATTTACCCAACACTAAACACCATATTAAAGGGATAGTTCACCCAAAAATGATTTCTCATTTTTTCTCTTTCTGTCTAAGTGGGCAGGTTTTGGCAGAATAAGTTGGCAAATGGATCAAACGTTGAAAGTATGGCTCTGAAAGACCAAGATCAAACGGGTTGCTATCACCAGCACCATGCACTGAGGAGCATCAGGAAACACTGCAAACAGAACATCTCACACCTCTGGATGGGGGAAACAGAGCACTGGCCCTTTATCTCAGTCCTGGCTATGATCAGGAACAGCATGAGACAAACATAGACTGTGCCAAGCCGAAGAGGGAGGAACAGTGCTCCTCCCAAGACCGAAACGCAGTATGACTGATCTGTTTCTACTCATCGGACCATTTTAGTTTGGGCTCTATCAAATGAATCACATACAAATGTTCTTCTGCTTGCCTCATTATAAGTTTTGAATTACTGACATCATTACATAATCTATCAGCCAGTGGATAAGGATGCTGCACTGACCTTCTAATGCATTGCATGCCTTTCCGTTCAAGATATGACATGAAACGAGGTATGTGTGAAGCGGGCACGTCCCAACACTCTGAAGGTGGCACACCCCTCCCTGCCTGCGGTATGGACGCACTGGGCTAAGTAACACACATTTCTCAACAGTAACATGATAAAGCAACACAAGCTCTGTACCAAATAAGGGTTGGTGAAGCGTACAGCCTGTCCGCTTTCAGTTTATGCAAAATACAGTTATATATTCCCCAGCACCTGCTGCAACTGAAAACTCATCTTGTGTAATTAAGATCATAAAATCACTTCTTCAGTTACTATATAATAATCTGATGAATAACCTAAAGGGATAGTTCGCGCCAAAATGAAAATTCTGTCAGCTCAAGTTGAACTATCCCTTTAACTAAATAGATCGTTATACTATTAAAGGCCAAAACAACCCATCAACGTGCACTTAAGGTGTATCATATTAAACAACCAGTGGACAAATGTGTTTACAAACAGATTCAATCTACAAAAACTAGCAAGAAAAGCCTAATATTTACAAACAGATTAAATAATAAAAAATACAAAAACAGACACTAAGAGTATATTTACCAACTTTAAAGATGAAATAAATGAACAAAGATAAAATACCACAAATAAACAAAAGTCTAACCGGATTAATATCAAACAAAAAAGCCCTAATGTTTACAAATGCAATAATTCCACACACAAAAAAATTGACAGATGAAATTTAATCCGACATTAAGGTTTAAAAAATTAAGCAATAAAAACTGATTAAATATATAAACTGAGATAAAATGCCACAAATAAACAAAAGACTATCCGGATTAAAATAAAAATAAAAGTCCTAATGTATACATATGCAATAAAAGAAAACTAAATCCCACAAGACAAAACTATTAATATTTGACATAGCCATCAAGAGTTTGTTTACAAACAGATGAAATTTAATCCCACATAAACAAAAAACAAAAGTACATGTTTAAAAACGGATTAAATAAACAACCCTAAACCTAGCAATAACAAATATATGGCACAAATGAACATGAATGCCTAATGTTTACAAACATATTTTACAGCAGCTGTGTGTATCACAACATAAACAAACCTGCTACATCAAACACAAACTCAACAAGAGATATAATAACTCTTCTGAACACTCAAACAGAGACTTTGCGGGGGATTTACTAAGATTTAAGAGTTTCACTGAGATTTCAGTGTGTTTTGAAGGGTAAGTTTAGCAACGTTAGCTATGTTAGCACAAGCACGACTATTTCATATTTTGTTAGTTATACGGGCTTGTGTTGTTTTATTTACAGTTGTCTTTTGTTTTAAACTGTTTATAAGATTTAAAACTCATACGTATAAAGGCATAAAAGATCCATTAACGTATATAAAAACAAACAGAAAAATGTTAGGCGCGGCTAATGTGATGCTATAACTAGGCCGCAGCAATCAAACTGAGCCACTGGCACTTTCAACGCCACCATAAACCTCATTATGACACCGAACGAACCGAGACGAACCGAACTGGGCCGAACCGGGTCTGTGTGTTCGGGCGGTGCGCGCGCCTTACCTTCTGAGAGTGCTGCTGCAGGACATTCTGCTCCACGGTCATGGCCGGTTCCGATCCAGACGAAATGAACTCAGGTTCGAGGGTAAAAACGGAACATACAGGAGTTAGAGGAGAAGAATATGGGAGAGTTTAAAAGAAAAACCCGTACTCATCCTCGCTGCAACGGCGCCATGAAGAACACGAGCAACACAGTCACATCTGACATCTCTGACATCCATTAGCTGGGTCTGGATCACACATGCGCGAGCATCCGCCCATACGTCATAGCGATGGAGTAACATGTATAAACAAAACAATGCACATATAAATACAGCAATACAATTATATAATTAATAATAAATAAAAAAACAGTTATTTCCCAAGATTAAAATACACACATATGGGGCGTGTTAGCATTGACACCAGCAAATTGGAACTGTAAACAGTAAAACGATTATGAAACACTAAACAGTTCACGAAACAGCACAAATTTAACATATTAGTCTATAAATAATTGTTTTGCTTTTTAACATGCGTTTTAACTTTGTGATCACTGCCACATACTAACAGGCCAAAGTCAGCTGACTGAGTTCTGTAACATCCATGAAACGAAAGTGAAAGTTATCTGTGTTGTTTCTGTTCAGTGAAATTGTAAGTGGTTAGTTGACAAATATGGAGTACAAAAAAACACAAAAAAAACAAAAACAAATGTTTGTCAATACTTCCACTGTTTTGGAACATTTTTACTGAAATGTGTCCTATGGTGTGACAGACAGAATTAAGAATATAGGAGTGTCGCACCAAAGGACAACAGAAATTAACACTTTTATAGTTGTTACAAAAAAGTTTAATATTTGAACAATTCTAAGACAAAATCTTACCATGTGCACATATCATGGGCTTCACAGTAACATGACCTTGAATGGGGTACTTTACTAAATTTACTAAAATAGCATATCAACAGGCATGTAAGACAAAGAAATGTTTAATAGTTTACGGCATTTTAAATTATGACAATACAAATTATATTCATTTTTATCTTGTGTGAGTGAAAATGCCATGTCATGTCAACAACCCAAGTATGACGGTTACACAGACAGACAGATAGACAGATAGATAGATAGATAGATAGATAGATAGATAGATAGATAGATAGATAGATAGATAGATAGATAGATAGATAGATAGATAGATAGATAGATAGATAGATAGATAGATAGAAATTATATGTCCTGCCAGCAGGTGGCGCTATTGTACATGCTTTCAATCAATTAAAAGTTAAACTCTGACCCAGGCAGAAGAGTAAAGGACACCAAAAAGGGATGTTTGTACTTCTTTTTAGTGCATTTTTGCTCATGAGCTTTCCTTTTTCTCCTTCCTGCACTGAATAAGTCACCCGAATGAGAGCACGACCGAAACAGCAGTATCTGCGTCACTAGGGTTTTACTCCAGGTGTCATTTTACTAACACCATGACATTCAATGTGTTGTTTTGTAGCCCTGTTCCAGATTTTTTTTTCTTTTTTTCCTGGAACTCTGTGTAAATATGGAGTTTGGTCTCTCATTCGGTCTCTCCTTACTGTGTGCGATATATATATATATATATTCACAGCATGTGTGTATCTTCAGTTATATTCTGAGGAATTTCAAAACTGTTTCCTGTACAGTGATTAAGCACAGCTCTCTGTAATTACATAAGATACATTTACAGGTCAGATGTCACTAAATGTGATGTGATGATAATGCAGTTGGCTCCACCATTGCGACCACATGTGAGTTCATGTTACAGCTGTCATCTGTAAGGTTAAATTAAAAATAACACTCACTTAGCATGTTACTCGCAAAGAATCCACAGTAAAGAGTTCATTTTAATCAAACTAAATAAATCTGACCTGTACTCTCTTAACATTTATACGAAGCATAATTTAACGGTTCCACGGGTCAGTCTGGGGAATTTCCTCAACTTTGGGAGTGGAAATGAATCAATGGCGATATTCTACAAGTTGCGACGGTCACTCTCTGACCTTTGCCCTCAGAACCAATAGTTCTAATCTCAATCTGGCCTCAGTGAGATTGCTTGACACTTAAATGCCCTTTCACATTTAAAAAGTGATTTGTGGAAATGTTTGCGCTAAAAGTCCATGACCCATGAAGCTGAATTTGAGCTGGTCATGTGTAGAACATATTTAAAGAAAAACTAAAGTAAAAAAGAAAAGAAAAATGTAATATATAGTATCTTATATAACATATTATATAGTGATATCAGGATTTTGGACCCCACGTTTTTCCATTTAAATCTGGAAATAATTTCACATTTTGTAAAATAAAAATCTGTAACAAAAATAAAATCGTAAAAAAAAAATTTGTAAATGTAATTGCCATTTTCAAACAAAAAAGAAAAGAAAAACAAAAGTTTTTGAACATCTAGAAAAATTTAATATATAGCATATAACATGTTTATTTATAGATTATATAAAGTGAGATAAAATCCTGAGATCATCTCAGGATTTTGGACCTCACTTTATAATAATATTATCTATATCCTTTATTATAATATGTATCTATATAACCGAGATATATAATGAAAATAATATTTTTCCAATACTCTAACATTTAATTTCCAGATTTAAATAGAAAAAAAACATGCTTAAACATGCAGCCACAAAAGAGAAACATTTTATATATAGTATATAAATACGTTTATTTGTATATTATATAAAAGGAGGTTCAAAATCCTAAAATCAGATTATAAATATAAAATAACATTTTTTATTATTTTAAAATTTTATTTCCAGATTTAATGCAACCACACACACACACACACACACACACACACACACACACACACACACACACACACACACACACACACACACACATGTTGTGTTTCCATGTTTTATGGGGACATTCCATAGGCGTAATGCATTTTATACTGTACAAACCGTATTTTCTATCCCCTACACTGCCCCTGCCCTAAACCTACCCATCACAGGAGACATGCTGCATTTTAACTTTTTCAAAAAACATCACTTAGTGTGATTTATAAGATGTTTTCCTCATGGGGACCAAAAAAATGTCCCCACAAGGACAAAAATTTGGATATTGCCATCTTTGTGGGGACATTTTGTCCCCATACCGTAGGGATTACCAGTCCACACACACACACACACACACACACACACACACACACACACACACTCATATATACATTATTTTATTCAACATTAGGATTTTATAATACAGAAAATAAAAGAATTATATAAAATATTGAAGTTAATTGAAAATTCTTTAATGAACACTTAATGTGTGAAACTGAGAACTAAAACTAGTTTTATTGAACTTGCATATTCAAGCTTTTCTCATATCATGCACAAAAACCCTTATATCATCAAAGGTCATGGAACCACATCTGTTCCAGCACTGAACTTGAAATATCAGTCCATTTATCGTGCCATTAACCCATGAAACGTTAACTCCACCATAAGTTAAGTGTGAATCAATTTTAAGCTCTTTTATGCTCTGTGGCATGGGGTCAACACATCACCAGTTGCCCGCGATCAACAACAGGGCTCAGTGAGCGCTCTTAATGAAAGGAGAAGTTCTTCTGCCAGCTGTCACATTTCTGGTGGCCTTTGAAGAGGGGGCTGCTGGGAAATGGGAGGGAGCGAGGGAGGGGTCACAGCTGCAGGGCAACTGCAGATCAACCACAGTGAGTGAGCTGAAGATGTCAGAGAGAGACAAAGGTCACAACCCCTGAGGCACTGGCATAGACTTCAAGAAGCTCACCTTCACAGAGGAGCAGTAGTAGGTGAAACAATGGAAACAAAAGGATATCTCCAGCAAATAGCACTGATTAAAGCAATAAGCCACACGAAAACATGTGTTATAGCGATTTTACCACAGTTAATGGGTGTTTGTTAGGCATAAAACCTCCTTAGATGTGGAAAAACCTCTTTAAAGTA
Source organism: Gobiocypris rarus (assembly GCA_023029165.1). Taxonomy (NCBI): domain Eukaryota; kingdom Metazoa; phylum Chordata; class Actinopteri; order Cypriniformes; family Gobionidae; genus Gobiocypris; species Gobiocypris rarus. The sequence goes on from CM040922.1 coordinate 36,046,648, forward strand.
CAGTCTATAGTGGCTTAGTCTATAGTGATTTAAATAGTGTTTTCCACAATTGCTTCAATGCCAAGTAAGTCACCATGAAATTGCCCTTTTTTATGGAATATCACAGTATTTATAAAAAAATATTCTTTCATCAAAATAACTTCCATTCCCTCTTGCAGCTCATCTCTTCTCTGATGACGGCGTGAGGACGGGGCAACCTGTCCCTGACATGAGATCGACCAATAGCAAACCACCGTTCAATGATCCGATCAAATCCAGATTCCCTGCTTTTTTTTCTAGTCTGGGAAGCCGATTCACTTGAATATATGTCACAATATAGAAAAAAGAAAATACATTCGCATCTTCTGTTTCATGCCGACTTTAAAGATAGCTTCTTGTTCAAAAAATAACCACAAAAAAAATGCTTTTGCAAAGTATTATAATGCATTACCCTAAACATAGACAGTTAAATGCTTGCTGAGCAATATAATTAATATTAAGGCTGAATGTTCTTGCATAATTAAAGGGGACATATTATGCAAAATTCACTTTTATAAGGTGTTTGAACACAGATGCATGTCCAGTTTGTATTTTTAAGCGCATTTTGGCATATTGCATAAAAAAATTCTGAATGGAAACGCCAAGATGCGCATAAATTCTAAAAATGTGCATACAAAACGTACTTGTTTACTAACATAACCTCAGTTCCCTTAGATATGAAACGAGTACTGCGTCTATGGGGAAAACACATTTTTCTTAGATTCTGAAGCCTTATACAATAACACAGTGAAAACTGCACGTCGATTGGTTCAAAAAAGTTAAATAATTGAACCAATGACTGGGTGGAGCATGAGAGCCAATGGTGAGCAAGCCCGCTGAAATGGGCGGAGACTCTTGCTATAAAACTGGTTGTCTCACCATGGCAAATCGATTGGAGTTGACGGAAGTGTAACATGAGGCGTCGGCGCGTGTAGCATGGCAACATTCGCAGTACTTGTTACGTATCTAAGGGAACCGAGGTTACGAGGTTACGCACTAACCCAAGGGCTCCAAGTCACTAAGTATAGGTCATTTACCAAGACCCCATTACTAGGAACACTAAGGGCCTAGTTTATGGATATATGGGGCAGACAGAGTTACTCCCAGACTTAGTCTGGGATATAACAAAAAACACGAGTGCAACAGTTCAAGCAGAAAGGACCTGTGATTGATGCGCAGGAACCTCTAGATTATAAAATCGAACAAATGTGGACGGTGAGGCCCAGCTGGCCGACGCACAGATGTCATCAATGGAAACGCCAGATGACCATGCCCACGAGGAAGCCATGCCTCTCGTGGAGTGTGCTTTAACTCCCAAGGGACATTGAAGGCCCAAAGAGGAGTATGCAAGAGCTATGGCGTCTACTATCCACCTAGATAGTCTAGTCTTTGTGACCGGAAGACCCTTCGTGCGGCCACCAAAGCAAACAAAGAGATATCAATGAACGTCCTTAGGACTCTGATAGGGCAGAGAAGGTTCAACTCCTGTTCCTCCTGAGAAGGAGGGAGGGCGGAGAGAACTACCATCTACGCCCTAAATGGGGTAGATAGGATTTTTTTTTCCGAACGTAACCATGTCTTGGTTTCAGGACGACCTTGGAGTCGTTAGGCCCAAACTCAAGACACGAGGGGCTCACGAGAGCGCCTGCAGGTCTCCCACATGCTTAACCGATGCCAGCACTAGCAGCAAGGCGGTTTTTAGCAACAGGAGTCGAAGTTCAGTAGTCTGAATTGGTTCAAATGGAGGGCTTTTTAAGGCCCCTAAGAACCACAGGCAGGTCCCAAGTAGGGATTGTGATAGGATGAGGAGGATTTAGCCTCCTGGTGCCTTTGAGGAAGCGCGCAACAAAATAGTTTCTTCCTATAGACTGCCCTGCTATAGGAGCGTGTGAAGCTGATATAGCCGCAACATAGACTTTAAGAGTAGAGGGCGAACGGCCTCTATCTAATAAGTCTTGAAGAAATGACAAAGTCAGCGATATGTCACAGTTCAGAGGGTCGCCAACCCAAGTTTTTTTACCAGGAGGTAAAGACGGCCCATTTTGAGGCGTCTCGTAGACGGCGCTCTGACCTGTGAGATAGTGTTTAAAACATTCTCAGGGTAGTTGAGGGGCTCCCATTGAGAAACCCCACATGAAGGCTCCACAGCTCGGGTCTGGGATGCCAAATTGTCCTTCTCGCTTGGGAGAGGAGGTCCCGTCTCAGAGGGATCGGCCATGGCCTCTGGGGTGATAACCGAGACAGTTCTAAGAACCATGGTTGGTTCCTCCACAGAGGAGTCACCAGGAGAACCTTGTGTTTTTCCTCCCTGGCTCACTTGATAACCTGGGGAATCAGAGCGATCGGGAGAAAAGCTTAAAGGAAGGAGGCTGGGCCAGTCGTGGGCCAGCACATCCCTGGCTTTTGAGAAATTTGTTGGGCAATGATGATTGTCTTCTGAGGCAAAGACCTCCAACTCTGCTTTCCCGAAAACACGCTGAATTGAGCAGGGGTGGAACGACCATTCCTCTAAAGGAAGGTTGCTCTGAGAAAGCATATCCACCCCTACGCTCATTATGCCCTTAATGTGTGCTGCTCTCAGAGAGAGCAGGTTGCACTGAGCCCACTCTAGGATGGTTTTCACCAGAGTGAAGAGGGGTTTTGAAGAGAGCATGTTGTCTGATCTGACTAAGACGTGGTGACCCACCAGAAGAGGAAGAAAGACCTGGAGAGCTCGATATATACTGCCATCATTTCTAGGCAGGTGATATGCAGCTCGCTTTCCAGGCTGCTCCAAGCCCCGAAGGCTGGGCGGTTGTTGCACAGAGCTCCCCAACCTGTCTTGGAGGTGTCTGTGAAAACAACTTTCCTCTTGTCCATAGCACCTATCATCATGCCTTACTTGAATCAGCAAGGGTTCGTCCAAGGGGCCAGGGCTGTGACACATGCCTGGTTCAGCTTGAGCGAGGGACAGACTAAGGGCAGGACCCGCGGTTTCAGCCAGAACTGCAGAAGGTTGCAAAGCAACCCCATCTGCAAAGCTGGAGATGCAGAGCTCATAAGGCCCAGCATTTACTGTAACATTCTGAGTGGTAGAGAAAACGTTGGTGTAAACATTTACTTGAGCCGCTGAACGGCCAGAGCATGATCTGGGATGACTGTGAGTCTAAAATTATCCTCAGGAATGATACATGTTGGCTGGGGGATAGTTAGCTTGTTGCAAAATTGACCCTGAGACCCAAGCACTCTAAGTGGTTGAGAATAACGGATCTGTGGAATATTAGTTCCGCCTCTGACTGGGCCAGAACGAGCCAGTCGTTGAGGTAGTTTAGAATACGCACTCCCATCTGTCTCAGAGGGGAGACGGCTGCATCCATGCTCTTCGTGAAAGTTCGGGGGGCCAGAGATAGGCCGAACGGCATTACCGTATATTAATATGCCACTCCCTCGAAGGCAAATCTCAAGAAACGCCTGTGATGGGGGGCTATTTGGATATGAAAGTAAGCATCTTTCAGATCCAGGCTAAAGAACCAGTCTCCCAAACGTATTTATGGAAGATCTGCTTCAGAGTGATCAATCTGAATGAGTGCTTTATTAGGGCCCTGTTCAGATGTCTGAGATCGAGGATGGGTCTTAGACTGCCATCCTTTTTGGGGATAAGGAAATAACTGCTGTAAAAGCCTGACTTGCTCATTGCTTGGGGAACTATTCTATAGCTCCTTTTGCCAGCATGATGTTCACCTCGGAATGCAGAACATGTGCATCCTTGCTTTCCAACCACGCCGTTGAATGACTTTGAGCGAATTGGATTACATAACCTTGTTTTATTATGTTCAGAACCCAGGCTGATACTCTGAGGATGGCCTGCCAGGCCTTGGCCCGTGTGGCGAGGGGCTTAATTAGTACAGGTACGGAGTCGCTGTGAGGGACTTGAGTGCATGTGTGTGGTGGAAGAGGAAATTTGCTCTCTTTTAGAGTATGTTTTATTTCCACTATAACAGCGGCTCCCAAGCAGGGCATATGAACCGGCTCTGTAAAAGCATCAAACACTCTTTTTCGAGCACCCGGAACTGAACGGGGTGGGAGGAAAACCGGGTGAGGCTTTTTGGAGGGTGGTCCGGCCGCAGCAGGACTTAACCTCCTCCTCTTCCTTTCAGCTTCAGGGCTGCAGGGTCCAACGCTATCTTGGGTCGGGGGCCCTGTCGCACCGGAGGTGGTTGGTGTCTAGCTGAGCGCAAGTGCTGTCTGTGGTCGGTGCTCTGCGCCGGTCTAGTGGCTGGCGACCTGTCCCTCGCCGTCTGCTGTTGAGCTGGCACTGGGTTAGGGCTCGTGGCAGAGGGAGTGGAGTGCTTTGGCAAAAAGTGTTGCATGGCCTGGGACAACTTGTGCTGCCGTGAAGCGCTCGGCGAAGCCATCGACAGCATGTCCAAAAAGGCCGGTGGCTTTATCCGTGTCCTTTATCTCAGTCAAGTTCAGCCACAAGTGGCGCTCCAATGCATTTACCGAATAAATTCCTCGATGCTCATAAAAAAAAAAAAATCATGTGACTTTAATGATGTAACAGCATAACTGTACCAACCAGTGGAAAAATCTTGTTTGCAAAGAATCTGAAATGCAGTTTTGGTCATTCAGAAGTCTGTAGTCAAAGATGCTCAGTATATTTCCCTCCTAGAACTGTCTTACATGACTGCGTTCCCAAACAGCAGCATCTGCCTCTGAAAGCAAGACAACAAGTTTATTGAGACGCACAAGTTTCTCTGAGACGCAAATAATTTATTGCATATGAACATTTTTAAATATGGTGGTGTAACGAAGTTCGTTGTTGGAAGGAAGGAGGCGGGAACCGGCGAACATTCAAAAAGATTTTAATCAAAATAAATAAACAAAACAAAAGCAAACCGCTGGCAGCCCTCACGGACGACTGCCCGCAAACACTCACACAATAAAACCGTGGGCAGCCCCTCACGGACGACTGCCCACCAACACAACAAAACATAAACAAAACTCAACATAAAATCCAGGCCTGGTCCTCTCTCGCCTTCCGCTGTCTTCGCTCCTCCTTTTATGCTCCGCCACTCGACCGCGACGAGACCGGTGTGACGCGCAGCTGGCACTCATTATCACTCGTCCCGGTCCCGCTCTCGCGGTCCTCGCCCGCTGCTCGCCACATACCCTATCGCCCCTCGCAGGCCGGGGTACTCCCGAGACTGCGCTCTACTCCCTCTCCCGGGGCCGATCACGGCGGCGCGGCACCTGGGGTAAAGACAGAGAGGCGAGAGAAATGAAGACGGGAGCACGAGGAGCGACAGGACGAGAGAGGGGAGAGAAAAAAAAAAAAAAAAATTCTGGTCCGGCTCCCTGACACACTGCCGCTCGGTCCTCAGCCAGCTGAGAGGCTCTTACTCGCGGTGCCATGCGATGGTACTGGACGCTCGATGGACGGCTCGATCCTCCTCCGCCCCCTGGCGCCGGCGGTGGCTCCTCCTCTTGAGGGCAGCCGGCAGCGAGTCCCGCGCTCCCTGCTCCTCCCCATTATGGCGGCTGGCAGCAGGCTCCGGCCCACGGCAAGCGCGGCGACTCCTCCGCTCCCTCTCGGACGGCAGCCACCCCACCTCGACCCAGGGGCACGGCAGCGAGGTCTCCGTCCCATCGATCTTCCTCGCTCCAGCACCACCGCCTCGGGCAGCCACTCGCGGTCTTTCCTCATCCGCGCTGCCCGAACTCCTCAGCACCGCGATCCCCTCAGCAGCGAGGGCTCTTCGACAGCATGTCCCTCCTTCCTCCCGGGTTTCGGCACCAGTGTAACGGGTTAGTTGTTGTGGGCAGGAAGGAGGCGGGAACCGGCGAACATTCCACATATTTTAATAAAATAAATAAACAAAACAAAATTTACCGAATAAATTCCTCGATGCTCATAAAAAAAAATCATGTGACTTTAATGATGTAACAGCATAACTGTACCAACCAGTGGAAAAATCTTGTTAGCAAAGAATCTGAAATGCAGTTTTGGTCATTCAGAAGTCTGTAGTCAAAGATGCTCAGTATATTTCCCTCCTAGAACTGTCTTACATGACTGCGTTCCCAAACAGCACCATCTGCCTCTGAAAGCAAGACAACAAGTTTATTGAGACGCACAAGTTTCTCTGAGACGCAAATAATTTATTGCATATGAACATTTTTAAATATGGTGGTGTAACAAGTTCGTTGTTGGAAGGAAGGAGGCGGGAACCGGCGAACATTCAAAAAGATTTTAATCAAAATAAATAAACAAAACAAAAGCAAACCGCGGGCAGCCCCTCACGGACGACTGCCCGCAAACACTCACACACACAATAAAACCGTGGGCAGCCCCTCACGGACGACTGCCCACCAACACAACAAAACATAAACAAAACTCAACATAAAATCCAGGCCTGGTCCTCTCTCGCCTTCCGCTGTCTTCGCTCCTCCTTTTATGCTCCCGTCACTCGACCGCGAGACGAGACCGGTGTGACGCGCAGCTGGCACTCATTATCACTCGTCCCCGGTCCCGCTCTCGCGGTCCTCGCCCGCTGCTCGCCACATACCCCCATCGCCTCGCAGGCCGGGGTACTCCCGAGACTGCGCTCTCCCCTCTCCCGGGGCGATCACGGCCGCGGCACCTGGGGTAAAGACAGAGAGGCGAGAGAAATGAAGACGGGAGCACGAGGAGCGACAGGACGAGAGAGGGGAGAAAAAAAAAAAAAAAATTCTGGTCCGGCTCCCTGACACACTGCCGCTCGGTCCTCAGCCAGCTGAGAGGCTCTTACTCGCGGTGCCATGCGATGGTACTGGACGCTCGATGGACGGCTCGATCCTCCTCCGCCCCCTGGCGGCCGGGCGGTGGCTCCTCCTCTTGAGGGCAGCCGGCAGCGAGTCCCGCGCTCCCTGCTCCTCCCCATTATGGCGGCTGGCAGCAGGCTCCGGCCCACGGCAAGCGCGGCGACTCCTCCGCTCCCTCTCGGACGGCAGCCACCCCACCTCGACCCAGGGCACGGCAGCGAGGTCTCCGTCCCATCGATCTTCCTCGCTCCAGCACCACCGCCTCGGGCAGCCACTCGCGGTCTTTCCTCATCCGCTGCCCGAACTCCTCAGCACCGCGATCCCCTCAGCAGCGAGGGCTCTTCGACAGCATGTCCCTCCTTCCTCCCGGGTTTCGGCACCAGTGTAACGTTAGTTGTTGTGGGCAGGAAGGAGGCGGGAACCGCGAACATTCCACATATTTTAATAAAATAAATAAACAAAACAAAAGCAAACCGCCTCCTCACGGACACACCCGCAAACACTCACACACATAAAACCGGGCAGCCCCTCACGGACGACTGCCCACCAACACAACAAAACATAAACAAAACTCAACATAAAATCCAGGCCTGGTCCTCTCTCGCCTTCCGCTGTCTTCGCTCCTCCTTTATGCTCCCGTCACTCGACCGCGAGAGACCGGTGTGACGCGCAGCTGGCACTCATTATCACTGCCCCCGGTCCCGCTCTCGCGGTCCTCGCCCGCTGCTCGCCACAGGTGGCTTCTCCTATTTTCTTAGTGATTTTTAGCAGTAATTTATCAGGTGAATTATTGTCCACTTGACTCACTGGATGGAAACGGGGCTTTATTCGCAAATATTTTATGCGATATTTCAATTTTGCGCATAAGTTACATTCGCAACTTTGGATGGAAACATATTGAATCATACTCAATCTCTCATAACCGCTGTTCTAGATTTCCCCTACTCCTATGTAAGAGTAAGGAAACCAAATTATTTTTACACATGACTACTTCACCAAGGAGGGTCAGTCAGTACAACACTGGATTTGCGAAAAGTTGTTCCTGAAGGATGCGTCAATACCACTGCTTCGTGCTCTAATTTTATATCCAGAACAAGTAAGGATGGAACTTCATATTTTGTGAATGTTTGCAAATGTCCTTTCTGAATGAGCTTTCTAGAAGTTATGTATGTCTAATATGGCTAAAGTTACCATCACTGACTGTATTCACAGAGACTAGAGTTATGACTCAAATTTTATCCCAAAAACGCTCACAGTCTGTGTAATTCATAAATGCACATTTATTATGCTGTGTATAGTCAGGTGACAGACGTGTTAAACACGAGCACCTATACAGCAATT